>JAVJGG010000001.1:51862673-51897396 GCA_035590195.1 Aviceda cuculoides
AGCCGCCCCGCCGGGGGACCTCACTGACGCGTACCTCACTATCGTCAAGTGAGTGCGGGCCGCGGCCGCCTCCTCACGGCCGCGGGGGCAGCGTGAGGGGAGCGGGGAGGCCCGTGCTGCCTGAGGGGGTGGCGGCCGCCCTCCGACGGTGTGGCTCCTCGCCAGCGCAGAGCGGAGCGGGGGGAGCGGCCCGTAGGCCCGGCGGGCTCGGTCCGCGTGTGTTGAGGCCGGGGGAGAGGAGTCAGCCCCGGGCAGCCCCTGCTGCCGCGGCGGAGCGGGGAGGGAAGCTTTTGCCTGGCCTGAAATGGGGGGCGGCTGGGGAGGGCTGCAGGGCGTGGGGCTACATGGTCGTTGGCTGGAGATCGCGGAAACGTGCGGGCCTTGGGCGGGGGGGGGGTGTGTCTTTTTGGTGCCTGCTCATCCCAGAGCCTCTCCTTGTGCATTTCTTGGGGAAACTGCGGAGGTGGGTGAAGGAATGTTGGGAAATAGTAACTTTTCTTTCCTAACTGGAAAAAGGCTTGGCATTTCAGCTTTCTGATTGGAAGGGCTGGGTTTTTCGCGTTTGGAATGATCGTGTCTTCTCTTAATTGTGTTTCTTTCTGGAAGGTACTTCTTAACCATGAGGATCTGTTTTTACCTAGCTCTTCAGAATTTGTTAGCGTATGCAAAGGCACTATCTCTTTCCATCAGTAACTCCCTTGAGTTCCTGTCTTTCAGCCCTGTAGTAACTTTTAAAGCTGTAACTGCTTCGATGTCAGCAATACTGATCACACTGTAAGATTTTGCAGGTTTCTAGTAATAACTGACAAAAAAGAAGTGCTAGCTTAAAGATACTATTAAGCGACAACAGTTTTCGCAGGTTGCCTTCTGGATGATGGTGCTTGATATGGTTGGGTTTTGCTATGTCAAACTGATAACATTTTATAGGAGAAGTACAGCTTTTCTGTATGGATGTTCTTCAGATATGTGCAAAGTCATTGCTCCTAGTTGTTAAACCAGAATTTTGGGGGAGCCTGCATTCTAGAACTGCTTTTGAGGAATGTGCTTTTTAAGGTCATATATTTTTGTGGAAAGTTTTATCTAATTTTCAGCAGTCATTTAAAGTTTGCATATTAACTTTTAATGTTTTTATCACAGTTGACAAAAAATGAAAGCCCTTAATGTTTTCTTTTATGCTTCATAAACACAAAATGGGTCATTAGTCACTTCACTTTTTCCAATATACTAGGATATGTGTGCTTTATAACACAATACTTTATTGATATGTCAGGCTAACTATGTGGTGACTGGCATTTTTGCTCTTTAGCTTCTTCAGTGTTGTGTTTTAGCTTTCCAAGGAAAGAAACGGTTCTATACTAGGAAATGAATTGTGTATTAAAAATTTAAAGTTATGTCAATTATAACATGTTTAACCTGTGAATATTACTTGTTTTCCCTTCTGCTCCTTGAAGTCGCTTGACTGGTGAGGAAAGCAAAGCATTCGTTGCAGATGTCAGAAGACGCTTTCCTCAACTTTGCAAAGTGTTTAAGGTATGTCTTTTTTTCCATTTGGTTTTCTACGCTTCAGTGAACAAAAATATATTTAGGTGGTCAAGGTCAGTGATCATTGTAAGACTGGAATTTGACTTCATTTAATAAGAATTCAAGCTAATGACATAGCAGTAAGGGGTTGTTGGCAAAATATATTTTCCATGTTATTAGAAGTTACTACAGAAAAAATAAAATGCAAGGTCTTGGATGTGTTCAGGCAGTGTGATGGAGTCAAATCTAATCTTCCAGCCAGAAAGGATACTGTGTTCTGTCTGCCTTTAGAAACACTTTGGGGATGTGGAATATGTGGTAAATGTCAAATTTTTTGAAGATTAATGTAAAGACTCTTCTTGGCCATGTTTTTCCTTTCTGTTTTAGATGTTTAAAAACAATTGGAGAGTCAGGTAATACTACATAACAGGTGAAGAAGTAGAACTTTGGATGTTTAGAACTTACTTCAGTAAGGATGTCTAAATTACAGAGGACAAAAATGTCTTCTGAACCTCAAATTGTTTTATTGATTTGGAGTGTATGTAATCAGGAAGAGTATCCTATAATGGTGCATTTTTCATCAAGTGTTTGCTTTTGACAGTTCTCTTTTCATTGAGCAGAAGTGTTGGTATTGAGACAATACTTCACAGCTACTTCTGTGAACTGAGACTTTATGTGTATTTCTTATTTTCAGGCACACATTTCTAGTCAAAATACAGAGCTAAGTAATGCAGCATTACAGGCATTAGGATTCTGCGTTTTCAATGCAAATACTACATCTGAATTACCCGGTAAGCAAACAAACTTCACTGTGGATGCTGGCTGTGTATGTGTGTATATATATATCTATATATGTCTATATCTCGGAGTTCTTTCTTTATGTCTTCATTACCATATACTTTAATTTTGACAAAGTTTACAGTTCCCAAGTGGTGCAGTGGTTTTGTCTCTAGTATGAGCAATGTGATCAGTTCACTAATTCCATCTTGTACAAAAAAATTGTATTTTTTTTTTTAATGCTGTTATGCTAATACTGTTTTAGTAACTTCTAGTTTCATTAAATGCTGTGGTATCAGTTAGGTACTGTAATTAGTTTTGTGGAATTAGTAATCAAAAAAGATGTCCAGGTGGAAAAAGAATGAAGAACAGGGTTTTTTGTTTGTAGAATTTGGGTATGCATTGTAGTGTTTTCCAGCCTTTACCTGGCGATTTCTAGTTGTTACACTAAATCATAGGATGGTTTGGGTTGGAAGGGACCTTTAAGGCTGTTGTGGTTTAACCCCAGCTGACAGCTCAGCCCCCCACAGCTGCTTGCTCACCCCCTCAGTGGGTTGGGGAGAGAATCTGAAGGGTAAAAGTGAGAGAACTTGTGAGCTGAGATAAAGACAGTTTAGTAGGGAAAGCAAAAGCTGCACCCACAAGCAATGCAAAACAAGGAATTAATTCCTCACTTCCCATCGGCAGGCAGGTGTTCAGCCATCTCCAGGAAAGCAGAGCTCCATCACGGCTAATGGTGACTTGGGAAGACAAACGCCATCACTCCCAATGTCCCCCCCTTCCTTCTCCTTCTCCCAGCTTTATATGCTGAGCATGATGTTATATGATCTGGAATATCCCTTGGGTCAGTCAGGGTCAGCTGTCCCGGCTGTGTCCCCTCCCAGCATCCTCGCTGCTGGGGTAGAGTGAAAGCAGAAAAGCCCTTGACACTGTGTAAGCACTGCTAAGCAGTAACGAAAACATCTCTGCATTATCAACACTGTTTTCAGCAAAAATCCAAAACATAGCCCCATACTAGCTACTATGAAGAAAATTAACTCTATCCCAGCCAAAATCAGTGCAAAAGGTCATCTAGTCCAACCCCAAATATTGTGCTATTAGTTTAAGTTGAAATATTTAAAGTGATTCAAAATCATATGGCCTACATTCCTAGGAATCCTTTTAATGAAAGGTTTTGCCACTGAGAACTTGAGGCTATGTGTCAAGGTAAAAACACTGGATTTTGTTACTAGGGGAGAGCTAATGTCCAAGTTGGCTGGTCCTCAGGAGGTACCTGTTCCACGTTCCAGGGGTCAGGCATATCCAGTTGCAGTAACGTGATCAGAAGCTGCTCACTGTCAGCTGTCTGTGTGTGTGTCAGGTGGACAGGTTGTGTGGTGGCGGAAGGTTGTTGGGCTAAGGTTGCCTTTCGTAGGCACACAAGGAAATATATTGTGATTTGGCTCTTGCATGGTGCTTTGATGGTGCAGGAGTCTATAGTGACTCTTCAGATCGTAATAAGAAATGGCTTGCTGTCTTTCTTCTTCTGAGGAGGAGTGTTAAGTACTCTTGGACAAGTGTTCTGGAATGACCTTTATTAGAGAGAAACTTGACCTCAGGCAAGACGGAACAAAATCGTATGGGTGGGTGTGCAGAGAGCACTCTTTCATGTGACTCTGCCATTCTGTTTGTTGAAATTGATTCTTTCAGTTCTTCTACTCAACTTTTCAGTGTGTCCCCCTTTCCTGTTCTGCAGAATTTAGCCAGATTTCCTATGAGAACGAGGCATCTGTAATAATGTCTATGTGGTCCCCTTCCTTTCCCCCGTAACTTTTTAACCAGTTGGTAAATTACAGTCAATTTTCTTAGAGAATGTCAGGTTTCAGAAATAATTAAGTCCTGAAAACAGTGGAGAGTTAGTGAGAGAGGACAAAAACCATATGTACTCTTGATTGAGGAAAGGACTCTGTGAGTTTATGTTTCTCTGATAGTGAGATCATTTGCCCACAAAGCCCAAATTTGTAAGGAATCAGGCTTCGTTAGTTTGGAATTTTAAAGGAATACATGATTTCTCCATCTGTCTTCCTGGTTGCGTTTAAGTCCTGTGTTACCCCTCTTCTTTTTTGTGTAATAAGCTTGCCATTACCTCAGTTACAGCTCTACTGCCCTCTTTAAGAATAAAGCATCTTGTATGCTCTAAAACGAATTTATGCAGGTCAGTATAGCAGCGAAGTTGACCAGACAAAGTGCTGCTAAATTCACTTGAAATTCAAGAAGTTTTGAATAATTAAATATTTAATCTTTATCTCTAGTGTTTTTAGGTAAAATAGTCTTCTAGGTTTATGGGTTTGTGGTTTCTTTTAGAGGTGATATAGATGTACTACATAAACAGTATCTGTATATTAATGTATCTTGAGGTTTTTTGCTAGTTTATTTTGAGAGATATTTCCAAAATTTGCCAAAAAATAATGTTTAAGACATTAAATCATGTCCATTAGGACTTCTAGTTGAATGGATCTTTAGCATTACTAAATGAGCAAAATGACCTGAAACTTAGGAAGAAGCTGACTAGAATTGCATGAACAGAATTTGAGTGCTGTGCATTCTGCTTTCAGCAACTGAAATACACGACTTGCTTTCAATGGTGAACAGTGTTGCTGTAAAAACTTCAGACAAAAACACTCGCACTCGGGCACTCTGGGTGATCTCTAAGCAGGCGTTTCCTTCTGAAATTGTTAAAAAAGAGGTAAGTTTCTAAACTTTTGTGTGTGTGTGGTCTGATTTCCTAGGCAGATGAGGCTTGTGCAATCTCTTGGTCACTCTCCACTCAGTAGCTTTTGTATCTGAAGGTTGTTTTCCAATTCTTTGAAAAATTGTAAGGGCAGCTACAGAGGGAAAAGAGCCAAGAGATTATAGCTTCTCAAGGGAGAAGCTGCAATGTGAGCAATTCTGTTAAGATACTAGTGAAGCATCATAAGGGAGATATGTTGTGAATACTCCAGTTTGGTTAGAGTGATTCTTTAAGCAGTCCAAACCACTCCATTTTGTGACAAGCTCTAACCTTAAAACTAGACTGAACATAATCCAAATGCAGGGCACAGTCCTGGGAAACAAAACTTCATCATTCCAGCTTCTCATGGGGAAATATTTGTATTTAGGTGCTCGCTCTAATGTTATCTTATATCCTCAGGTGTCCAATATTATTTCTGCCCTGGAAACGATACTTACTAAAGGAGATGTACAGTCTATGGTGGTCGAATATGAAGCACTAAATGTTATTATACGGTACGTGCACTGCAATATTAAATTCTTAAAATAGATGCTTAGTTTGGAGGGGGAAACTATTGAAACAAAATCTGAGTGGCACTGAGTATTCTAAAGAAAATTTTTTTGAATGCTCTTTGAATTGTTCGATATGGTCAAGGCTGTCTTCCCACAGTGTTTTGTATTACAGTCAGTAGAACAGAGTGAAATTGTGTGAACTGCTATCTCTGTTTCTGTTTCTTTGCCAGTGGTTCTTCTGAACCGGTTCACTTGCAAAATATTCCTTTCATGATAATCCAGCAATTGATTCTGACACAGAAAGTAGTCAGTATTCAAATAAACTTTTAATGGCTTTTATTTTTAATGGCTTATTAGGAATTATTTCCAAAGTCTTGTGTGCCTTCACAAGTCATGTTCTTATGTCCTAGCTTTCATCTTCAGAACATACCTGATTGAGAAATTCTCAGCTGTTATATGGGCTTTTATTAAAAAATGTCTCTGTGCTGCTTTACAAATTTTACTGCAATGTTTCTCATGACACAACTGAGGGTACTGTTTAATTCCAAAGGCGACTTTTTAGGACCAATACCAAGAACGTGTTGTTTGGTCAGAAGTGCTAGAATAGTCAAATTTTATCTTCACTTAGTATTAATTTCATTTCTTTATTAGTAAATATGTTGAGCTTATATCTTTACTATTATTTAAGTAATCTCTAAACTTTTTGCATCTGGTCTGAACTGCAAATCCATTTTAAAGTGAAATAGTTAAAGCAGTAATTATCTGCTTATTTTATCTATTCTAGTACACCCATTTTCTGTAGCAGAGAAGTTGGATATTGTAATTTACTTGGTATTTAGCAACTTTTTGCCTTTGGCTAATGGTACACTAATTCTTTTGCAAATCTGAGATTCAGTAGACAGTTTTTTCTGGAAAATTACGCATTTTATTAAATGTTTCTTTTAGTTATTTTATATGTGTGTGTGTATAAATATAAAAAATAATTCTGTGTGTTTATTAAAAAGAATATAGTTCTCCTTAAGAGCAAGAGTTGTACCTGAAAATAATCTTTAAACACATACTGGGTCTCAGGCTGATTGACAGTAGTGGTAAGACAATGCTCTTGTTCAGAAGTTAGGCTGCTGACAAACGTAATGGAAAACTGTTCTCTTAAGCAGTGCTTGTCCTCTGGCTTTCATAAAATATTTGAAGCACAGCAGTTTTCCTTCGTACAGCAAACCCTTTTTTAAGCTGTAGTGATGGGGATTTGACATACCTGTTGTGAAGAGGACACTAGCAAAATTCCATGACTTAGAGACAAGCTGGTTCCTACAGGCCGGTTTGAATGTATGCTGGGTACTCCCACTTCCCAAAGTCTCATTGGCTTCTGTGTGGAATGGTGTAAGCATATGGAATTGCTTTACATACTGTGCTCTTAACAGCTCAGTAATAGAGAGATAAGATAAGAAGACTTGACAAAGCTAATGTACATTGAGTATGCGCAAACATGTGCTGCTTCAGGGTTTGGGGTTTTTTTTCAAAATCAGGCATACATTGTTTTCAGCACATGTGGCCTGCTGGAGCTGGTCTGGACTGCTAGAACACACAAGGGGTGGTTAATATGCAAACTTTGTACTTGGGCACTGGTAAGGAAGTATGGTGTGTTTCCTTCAGGCTCTCAATTCAGCACTTTCAATCAAAAAGTTATGATAGAATAGAAAGGACAACTGTAAATGTCAGTCTGCTCTGCTTTTGGAGAGGTTTATCTGAAATAACACTTCAGCATTGCAGTTTTAACTGAACTGTCAAAATACAATTGTTTAGAAAAATTAAAAAAAAAAAAAAAATCGTTTAGAATGGTTTCCTGTAAATCACGTGTTGAATTAGAGCATTTATTGATAATACTAAGATTATCTTTGAGTGTGTAAGCAGTATGTCTGTTGGAAGTTGTGTAATAACTGTATTTGGTTTTTGGACCTAGCTTAATGGAGCAAGCTCCAGCCCAGATGGGAGAAGAGGCTGTGAGGTGGGCAAAACTGATCATTCCTCTAGTTGTCCATTCAGCTCATAAGGTGCAGTTACGAGGTGCCACTGCCCTGGAGATGGGCATGCCACTGCTGCTCCAGAAACAGCAGGAGGTAGCGGCTGTCACTGAGCACCTAATGACCACAGTAAGTGGAAATGCTGTGCCTTTTTTCTAGAAATGGCAGGAATCTTAATTAGGGTTGTTGGTTGGTTGGGGGTCTTTTTAATTTTATTTATAGTCTAGGTAGTGCAGGAAAAAGCTACTGTGCATTGACACCAAGTTCTTGATGACAGCAGTTTTGACAGAAATTAATATACCAGCAGTGTAAATATAGGACCACTGTAAAAAACAAAACAATTACATTTCTGACAAGAATCATTGATCAGGAAAATAATTTGCCTTTTTTAAATAACCTTCAAGCACCTGTCTTGATAGCATTAACTCATAGATATCATTAAGCTTTTATTTTCTCTTAAAGAGAATTTGCTTACCGAACTAGAATCAGCAGAACTTGGCGTGGCAGTAACTCGCATCATCTAGCTTAGCTTTCTACTCAAAGCAGGCCTAGCTTCAAAGTTAAGGCCAGATTGCTCAGAGCCTTGTCCAGTTGAGGTCTGAATATCTTAAAGGATGGAAATTTTACAGCCTGTCTGGGCAGTTTGTTCCAGTGCTGAACCACCCTCATGGTAAAAAATAGGATTTGCCTTGTTGAAACTTGGGTCTGTTGCCTCCACTCCTTTCTTTCAGTACTTAGAAGCACCTGCCTTCTTCCTTATAATCGAGCTATGCGTAGTGGAAGACTGCAATTATATTCCATCCCACCCCAAGCTAAACAAGCCTGGCTCTTTTGTCATGAATTCTGTCCCCTAATCATCTTAGCAGTGACCCTCTGCTGAATTCACTCCAGTTTGCCAGTAGCTCTGGGTACTTTGGTGCCCACAGTTTGGTATAGTGTTCCAGAGATTATCTGATGAGTACCAAGTAGAGGGGTCAGTTCTCTGGACTTGTTTCTTGTGCTTTTGCTAGTGCAGTCCAGTATGCAGGAGCACATTCCTGACTTAACATTTGTGTTCCCCACTTCTGCAGAGGTGTTACATAGCCTGTGAGTCCTTAGTAGGTACCAGTACACGGGGTTCATCTATCCCAGGTGTAGGACTTTGCCTTTGAATTCTGTGAGGTTTCTGTCAGTCCATTTTTCAAGCTTGTAAAGATCCTTGTGAATGGTACCCCTGTCCTCCAGCATATCTACTGATGCTTCCCCCACCATCGATTGTGTTAAATCCTATCAGCCCTTGTTGACCCTTTGTGAATTGCACACTTAACTTGGGCTCTGAACTGCTAACTGGTGGTTAGCAGTTTTAACCTTTGAGCCTAACAGTCCAGCCACACACTGTGTAATCTTACTAGTTTGTATCTCCCCAGTTGGGCTGCAAGGACACTAGGGGAGACTGCGTCAAAAGCCTTGCTAAAGTTGTAGCGGAGAACGTTTGCTATGCTCCCTGCATCTGCAAAACCAGGCATTTCCTCATAGAAGTCAGTCAGATTGGAAAGGCAGGTTTTGCCCACAGTAAAACTATGCCGGCTCTTTGTAAGGACCTTCTTGTTCTTCCATGTGCCTAGAAATGGTTTCCACAGGAATTTGCTCTATAATTTTTCCAGGCACAGGAGTGAGATTGCCTAGCTTGTAATTCCCCACATCCTCTCTTTTGTGTTCTTTTTTTTTTCTTTTTTTTTCTTTGAAGGTGGCATAAAGTTTGTCTTGCCCTACCCCATCACTGGGGATCTCTACTGGTTGCAGCGACCTCTCCAGAAATAATAGTGTGGCCTCGTTGTGTCATTGGCCTTTTCCTTCAGCACCTTTGGATATACCTTGTAGAGTCTGATGGATTTGTCAAGTTTACTTAAGTAGTCCCCAACTCAGTTCTTCTCTGCTATGGGTAGTACCTGTGTGCCCAGCAGAAAAGGTAATGGGAAACAGATGCTGGAGGCCTGAGAGTAAAGATGGAGGCAAGAAAGGCATTGAGTACCTCAGCATTTTCCATGTCCCTTAAAAGATTCCCCACCCTATTCAGCAACAGCTCCCTTGGTCTTTTTGATGAACCTTTTTATGTTCCCATTCACTTCCAGAACAGTAGGCTTATTTATTTTGCCTTATTCACTGCTGAAGTTAAGTATGTTAAAAAAAACCAAACAAACGAGGTGGTTTTTAGGGTTACAGTGTGTTTTGACTTGAGAGTTAGACTACAAGTATTTAAGGAAATGGATTTTGATTTTTTTGGTTGCGCGTATCAGAATAGTTGAAGTTTATGGTTGGTTTCAGTTATGGTAGCAACGTTCGACTGATATATCAGCAAATGCTATGCAGTACAGCGTGAAATTCTTCTGATCTAGAAATAGCATAGTTCCAGGTTGGTTGTTTCTTCAGACATTGGTATGAATATGTAGTTTTTAGAATACTTTGAATATATTTCTTGTAGAAATTATGTTTCTTTCTGTCTGCAGAAAATAATTTCAGAACTTCAGAAATTGTTTTCTACAAAAAATGAGACTTATGTGTTAAAATTATGGCCGCTGTTTGTCAAATTACTTGGAAAGGTAAGCAGAAAAGCACCAAGTCTTACAGTCATGAGCTTTGAAGGAATTTTTGACAACATAAATATCTTTATTCTGAACTTCTTTATCTTCAGACTCTGCATCGTAGTGGCAGTTTTATCAACTCATTGCTGCAGCTGGAGGAACTTGGATTTCGTAGTGGCTCACCAGTGGTAAAGAAAATAGCCTTCATTGCATGGAAGAGTCTAATAGATAATTTTGCTCTAAATCCAGGTAGATTAAAAAAAGTTAACCTGAATTGTTTTGACTACTGTCACTTTACATAACTGGAAGAGAATATTCTGTCTAATGGTGGCCAATACTATGGTACATACCACTGGATATACACATGGTATATCTGTGGTATATACGTAGTGATGTATATATATACATAGTGGTATATACTGTGTGTATATACATAAGTAAAATTCAAGTTTGTTTGTTTGTTTGTTTTTAAGGAAAAGTGACAGTTTGATCAGTAATTCTATCTTAACTTTTCTGCTAGGAGAAATAAATAGAATAAAATTAACAAACCTTTGTTCTGTAGTGCTTTAGTTGATCCATACAGCAATGAAATAGAGAATAAAACATTCTGTAGATCTTATTTTGGACTGTGTGGATTAATTGGGGAAGAGCAATGCTTCAGGATTCTAGAGGTGTTAAAAAAAGTTGCTTTTAAAGGTATAACTGAGACCTGAACAAGCCTTTTAAGTCTAGCCTGTGTCAAAAGACACTTTATTTTTTACCTTGATTGTGCTTCTCCTTACTCTGTGTCCTGAAGAGAAAGCTAAATGTGGACATTTCTTAGTTTAGCTGAATTTAACTTAAATTGTCATTTTAATTTGTTTCCAATCTGGTCATTTGTTCTGATCATTGTTTCCTGTAAATTACTAACAAAGGATTTGATTCTTTTGGAGGATAAAATCCATGGCACTATTGGCCTTCATTGTGCGTGTTCCAGTATGGCTAATAAGGATTACATACTGCAAAAGCAGCCTCTGTCAGCAGTTTCTTATGAATTGCAGGTAGACAGGTTCTGATGCTGCTGGGCTGGCTAAAAGTTTTTCTCTTCTTTTGAACACTTGCATAGGCTTGAGCAAACTTCTGTCCAGACATGCTATACTATTTCTGCTTCAGTGGTAAATGAATCATTTAATAAAAATGATTCAATAATGATTCAAATAATCATTTGCAGCCTCAGCATACTGTATTTAAGATAATGCATTTTCATCCGGGGGTAATGCACATGTATGTTAAGTGTTTGTTTTTCTTCTACTGTGGCAGATAGGAGTCTCTTAACATAGCAAGCAAGAGTGAATTTCCTTCTGTTTATGTTGGTATTCAGTAGATTTCATTTCAGTCTTGATATTTGAAAGAAATACTTGCTATTTCCAGGGTTGCTCTAGACAATAGAGCAGTAAAATAGTCTGAAAGGTTGGTGCATTTACTATGTATTTTAGTTTTGCAAATTGTCATTAATTGAATATTAAGCTAAAATATATTAGGAAAAAACTTAATAGTTTAATAATTTTCCTTTTTTGTTGTTCTGTGATTTAATTATTTAATTGTGTTGCTTAAAAATATGCTTTTTTTGGTCTTCAAGATATATTGTGCAGTGCTAAAAGGCTGAAATTGCTAATGCAGCCACTGAGCTCGATCCATGTGAGAACAGAGGCTTTGGCACTGACAAAACTGGAGGTCTGGTGGTATTTACTCATGAGGCTGGGACCTCAGCTGCCTGCAAACTTTGAACAGGTAACAGAACTGAAAATAGTCATAGCATAATCACTTAGCATCGAGCGTGTGAAGTTAAGTCCCCTCTTTGTTACTGTAAGTAATTCTGTACCTGCTTTGACCTTCTCTAGTTTATTATTAAAATAAGAATGTGTTAAGGAACCAAATGTGATTTGTGTGCTGTGCATGTGTTCTATGTAGCAGGAGTGCTTGGGACTATACGTCTAATCTTTTTAAAGTTTGAAAAGATTTGAGAGCTTATCTGCAAGTCATATGAGCATCTCGGTGAAGATCTCCAGTCAGTGCACAGCAGTAGGAAGCATAAGCAAGTTATGTGAGGACTGCTTTGTCCTTTTGCTGTGCAAGTGTATGCTTTGGAAAGTCTGCCATAGGAAAACATACTGAAAAGATCACAAAATATTTAGAAAGATGCATAGGGAGGAAAAATAGAGAGGTGTTTCATTACGACTCACGTTATAACGGGAGTGATTGTAATATTTCTGTTAGGTTTCTGAATTTCAGTAAATTAAACTTCAGGGTGGGAGTAAAGAAAAAAATTACCTTTTTAGATACAGTATAGTTGGATCATTCTAACATAAGTTGTTGTTTAACCTAGCCATTTCTAATTCTTGTATATGCATGTTTTATACAGCATCCTAAAAATATTGTTATAAGTACCCAGAAACTCTGAAACACTGATGCTGTGAACAACAGTACAGTCTATGTGATATTTGAAACGTATGGTTCCTTGTGGCTTATGGCTTGTATGTGTCATGCCTATTTTCACTGAGGTTTGTTATCTTTGCAGGTTTGTGTACCATTAATCCAAAGTACTTTAAGTCCAGATTCTTCTGCTGCATTGCAAGGAACTCCCTTACGTGTACCAGCCAACCAAAGTTTAGCCTCGGCAACCCCTGCACAGAAATCAGGTATTGCAGCACAAGCCTGTTTCCAACTATATTCTAGATACAGAAAGTAATCTATTTAATATGTTCATGCTTTTTCATTTGCAATATATTATTGTTAAAACCAGTAATTTTTCTGCATGTTTATTGGAGAGCTCAGGGGTAGTGATTTATATTCATAGAATCCTAGGATGGTTTGGATTGGAAGCCTCTCTGGGCAACCTATGCCAGTTCCTCACCACCCTCACAGTGAAGAATTTCCTCCTTACACCCAATCTAAATCTGGCCTCTTCCAGTTAAAAGCCATTACCCCTTGTCCTCTCACTACCCGCCCTTGTAAAAAGTCCCTCTCCAGCTTTCATTTACATTGGATAAAATTAGGCTGTTGTAGTCAGTATTTCAAGTTTACAAAATTGCACTAATCAAATTGTGTCGAGGACCAGTTTTAATGTTGTTGTGGTTTAACCCCAGCCGCAAATAAACACCACACAGTTGCTTGCTCACTCCCCTCCCCCTCGTAGCAGGATGGAGACAGTCGCGGGGGGGGAACTTGTGGGTTGAGATAGGACAGAAAAGGAAGAAAATAATGGTAATAATAGTAATAGAATAAGAATATACAAAACAAGTGATGCACAGTGCAGTTGCTCACCGCTTGCTGACCAATGCCAAGTTAGTTCCCAAGCAGTGGTCCCCCCAGGCCAACTCCCCCCAGTTTATATACTGGGCATGATGTCACATGGTCTGGAATATCCCTTTGGCCAGTCTGGGTCAGCTGTCCTGGCCGTGTCCCTTCTCAACTCCTTGTGCCCCTCCAGCCTTCTGGCTGGCTGGGCATGAGAAGCTGAAAAATCCTGGACTTAGCATAAACACTGCTCAGCAACAACTGAAAACATCCGTGTGTTATCAACATTCTTCTCCTGCTGAATCTGAAACACAGCACCGTACCAGCTGCTAGGAAGAAAACTATCGCAGCCAAAACCAGGACAAGTGTCCTGAATTGTGTCCCATTTTGCAAGGGAGCTTTGGTTTTCAACTTAGTTTTTCATGTTTTCATGAATGATGTGCTATTTCTATATGCCATTCTCATTTCTGTAGCATTTTTGTTGTCAAAATAAAGTTTGGCATCTGAGGGTTTGCAGTATTTGGAAAGTATAAAATATACTTTCGAAATACATGGTTATGACTGTGGTGTTAAACCCTACTGAATAGGAGTGCGTGCTAGGTATCTGACTGACTGTTAGCGGTCCCCTTTAGCCAACTCTACTCTGTGATTTGTTCTTTTCCTGTTAACTTTGGGTTTTTGATCTATTGGATCTTTCCTTTCACTTGATTGCAGGTGATGTGAGACAATGTAATTTTTCTCCTCTCGCTTAGGTCCTTATCCGTTTGCAAGTCCAGTCACACCAAGGATGAACTTGAATTCTAGTACAGCAGGAGTGGTGACGATTCCTTCCATCCAGCTTTTGGGAATTGAAATGCTGCTTCACTTCTTGATGGGATCAGAAGTTTTAGAGTTTGCTAAGCAAAACAAACTGGTACTTAGTTTAGGTATATGAGTTATATTTTTTTGAAGTACTTTTGCATAATCTGAAATTGCAAATTTTGTTGGGTTTAAAGATGTCTACTAGAATGAAATGCTTTAAACATTTAAAACTGTTTGTTGATATCATTAATATTAGAAGTTGTTTTTATATTAAGTGGTGTGCGTACACATAGGTATTTGATTATTTTTAAGCCTTATCTTACCCATAGACTGCAAAATAACAGATTTACAGAAAATGTTTTTTTGTTCTCCTAGAGCCTCTCCAGTACCCACTGATCAGTAGCCCTTCTTTTTTTTGTAAGCATGCCAGTACGCTTATAAATGCAGTTCAGGATGGCTTTATTGCAATTGGAAAAGAAATTCCTGGTAAGAATTCAGTGGTGAAATTTGATTTCTTTTCTGTAAAACAAAGTGGGTGAGGGAAGCATAAGAAGAAATAACCACTTTCTGTAATAGTCCAGTGTTACATTAAATAGAACTGGTCTGAATTGGTTTGAAAGCTTATGTCAGTTTTGGCTTATGTCAAAGTCTGTTTAATTCAGTTTGTATTTTAACTGCAATTTTGTTTAATATTTTTATTACAAACTGAATAAAAATATTATGCTATTTTGTAGATTGTATGCTGAATGTTATATGGAAGGACATAAATGGATATGTAAAAACAGCTATTGAATCAGGTAAAAAGTGAATTTTTTTTTTATTATTATTTGTCATTGCTGACCAGTTAGAGGGTTTTATAAGACTAGACCTTAAGTAGTATTTGCTTCATTGCTGGTAACGCTTGGTTTTAGGCATCATTAGTAGTTCTTTTTGAAGCAACAACTGATATTTTTTCATGATGCCTGCATCTTTGTGTGACAAATACAAAATCATACTGATCTGTTCCAGTAAGGCTTATTAGGGAAGGCACAGTAGTGTATGGCTGCAGGTATACTGCATATAGTGGTAAAAAGGACATTAAAGTACTTTAACTGCAGTTCTTGCTGAAGAAATCTTACTGTTTCCAAAAAAGTAACCCCACCCCAAGTCTTTGGTATTGAGAAGTTGAGATATTCAGTGTGCTACTCAAATTACTGTAAAGTCCTTGTTATGTGACTATGGCTACCTTTTTTTCTTTAATTAAATTTTAGTTCATAGTAAAGTATAGTGTCTTTGCTGATGTATGGAAGTAAGTTGTTTCCTGTTTTAAAAAAGTGTTCATTACTCCGTAAAGGCTTTGAAAGTCCAGAATATTCTTAATAATTAAATCTCTTATATTGAAAGATCTAACTGAAAAGTTAAGAGAAATGAAGTGCATTGCTTGGATGACTGCAAAATTTCACAACTTTGTTTTTTTAGTATGTCAAAGTTAAGGTTGTTAACGATATGAAGGTGTTTCCACTTTACTAATAAAACTTAGGGGGCTTGGGGGGTTTTTTATTTAAATGTTGAACTTTCAGTTACGCTGTTCTTCAGAACAGAGACTTGGTATCTGAATCTATTAAGTATTTGGTGTAGATTTATAAATATACAAATTTTTTTTGATCTTACAGTACATTACAGTACTTGAATATAAACTTTTAAATGATAGTTGGAGTGACCATTACTTTGTTCTGCTCTAACTGTAAATATGCTTTATTCTAGGAAATAAGAAAGAAAAGCAAGGGTCAGAATTACTTACTATGTTACTACAGGCCTTAAAAAACACTGTTAGATCAAATTCTCTTCCTGTGCAGAAAATACTGGTAAGTTGGGTGGGTTTGTCTGGTTTTTAAATCTCATTTCTTTTTGATGGTCTAGATTTGGATTAGTAGCAGCCTTTTGCATCTAACTTATCAGAATGGTCTCTTTAAGAGACAACTCTTTGGTGTAAACTGTAAGTTATGCAGTTCTCATCAGATGGCATAGTGTTGCTTAAGGGTTTCTTTCTTTAAAAGTATTTTTCACGTTTATCAGCAATGTTCACAGAATTGGGTGCATGGTTCCCCTACCAGAACCTCCTGCTTCAAAGGACAGTTACTTTCATGATGGATTTTTTGTCATTTTACTAAAGGGAAGCAATTTTTAACAATTTTGTTTTTATTTGTGGTGTTACTTAAAATATTCTAGCCCTTAGGGAAAAAAAATATTTACATACGCTTTCTTCTTTTCTCCTACTTAGTCCCTCATTGATATTACTGTTAAGGAATTGCCTCCAAAAATATTGGGATCACCAGCTTATCAGGTTGCTGATATGGACCTTTTAAATGTAAGTCTGACTTCATTCCAGACTTTGTCTTCATGCTGAAAGGTATTAGGATGCAATATCTGCACAAACATACCAAGCTTTGTAAGTCACAAGATCCAGATCTTTCAGGAAATTGTATTATTTCATGTTTCAGAATGCAGACCCTGTTTCCAGCCCTCACTTCTGATGAGTAATTTAACTGTCTATCACTAAAAAGGGGTACACTGAAAGTACTGTAATAATGAAAGAAGATTTCTCATGTTCAGGTTATGATTTAAAATACAGGTTGTGGATACTTTGCAAGGAGACTGCATAGTCAAACTGTGTAGTACTAGTTATTTACTGAAAACTGATGTTTTGTGGAAGTGTTCTGAAGTCAATAGAGCGAAGTACTTAAAGGTAGAGAGTGTTACTCCTCAGGAAAAATTAAATGCATAGGAGCAAAGCAGATATTTCATACTAGACAGCATTATTTCAGAAAAAATTCAGAGGTAAAAGTGAACTAAAGCCTAAACTTACTGGCCATAGTGTCTAGGGCAGAAGAAGCAGTGATATTCGTTAGTAGTGAGAGCTACTCTGTTCTGCTGTGGTCCTAATGAGCCCTGACTGGAGTGCTGTACTGTGTTCTGTGTACTGCACTGGAAGGGAGAAACAGATGGTAGCAGTCTAGAAAATAACCACTAAAAATAACCTGTGAGAAAAGGCTGAAATGACACCTTTTTTGGTGGTTGGGGGTGTGTGTGTGCGTGTTTTTTATTTGGAGTGGAGCAGACTGAGCAGGAGCATGCTACCAGTTAAATTTATTAAAAGTTCAAAAGGTTGTTTAGAGACTTTTAAAATTGGATGATGATTAGCTCTTCTACATCCACCAGTAGATAGAAGGCAGCATGTTTATTTTGCAGCAGTGGAGATAGAGCTTTTTAGCCTAGGAAAGTAGCTAAACCTTTACCTTGTTAGCCAAGGAATGCATGGAGTTCATTTGGAAGCTTCTAAAAGCAGACAAGTATCTGTGAGAGATGACCTAAGTATAACAAGAGTAAGCAAATGCTTCAAGTCAAGTGAGTAGTATAAAACTTTGTCTACCAGAACTGGCTTAAGAGCTCAACTCTCAAAATTCCTCCCAGCTTCCTCCCCTCACGTCGTCAGTGTTTTATTTACATTTGGAGGCTTTTTCTGACTTAGGTACAAGAGTCAGCACTTTATTAGGGTGATTGAAGTTTTAATTGGCAGGTATTCAATGCATTTTGTTAAACACTTTAACATCAGCAAACCTGAAACACTTGTGATAGATTTTAACAGTTGTCCAAAAGATGTCGTGCTGGAACCCTGAAATAAGCAAATCGCATGTTGCTCCATTTTGTTCCAGGTATCATAATATACATTGATCTTGTTATGTACACACCTACCTTACTGTGTTGCATGTCATTTCAAGGCAGTGGTGACTGAGTACTATAAAACTTGCAACCTTTTAAACAGAAGAGTGTTTTGCTTCAACTATAGTATAATTGGTATTCTGCACCAGGATCTAGCAGAAGCTTAGATTTCCAGCTTTCCCTCTCACTTTTATTTCAAAGTGTTAGAATGGACAATTTTTGACAACTTTTAATAATTGCAGGTTTCTTGCTTAGAGGTAAATGTAGGATATAGATACACATGTGAGGCAACCATTTCATTTGATCAGTGTATATGTTGTTTTGACCTCTTGAATTTCTCTTACAAGGGAACACCGGCTTTGTTCTTAATTCAGCTGCCATTCCATAATAACCTCTTGGAATGCTGTGTAACAGATGAGAGGTATGTGGTGGTGTTTGTTTATAATGACCTTCCCATAGAAGACTTCACAGAAAAAAGTATCTTACGTATTTAACTCTCTTCCCTAGATTCTTTGTAATTCTAGAAACGCTTGTGGGTTATGTTTTGTCTGGGCCTACATCTCCACTGGCTTTCAGTGAATCTGTGATCTGCATTATTAATCAGAGTGCAAAGCAAGTGAAAAGTAAGGAGCATCTTTGGAGAATGTGGAGTATTGTTGTTAATCCGCTAACCGAATGGATTAATCGGGTATTGTGACTTTTTGTTCTCTTCTCCATCTCCCTGGCCCTGCCTCCCCCCCTCCCCCAAATAATCACAGTAAAACTTTGTGCTGATCTTTTATGTATTTTTAGGAATTGCATGTCTTGAAGTGTCAGTAAAATCAAATAAGCCTTGGGTAGTATATGTGAAACTGGAATGTGTGCAGCATTTCTTTAAAAAGCCCCTAACTGGAGTATGAACATTTGCAGTGAGGTAGGATGAAGGGCAGTAGTGGAGTAGTGATCCAGAGCATTGTTTAAAGTGATTCCAGTCAGTAGGAATGATCACTCTTAAGTACAGTGTCCAGTATAGTGTTGGGAATGTTCCTCTCCTTTTTCAAGATTATAAACAAGTTTATAGATGTGCTTCAAGCCTTCACACAAGTGGCATAGTCGTGCCGCTACAGAGGATGGAAACCTGCCCTCCAGGACGTGTTAGGTTTTAAGTACTAAGAGGCTTGTTTGCTTTATGTGAAAATGTAATAAATACCAAGTTGTGACGTTTAGGACGCAATTACAACAGTGGCTCTTACTGATGTCTTTTTGGTTGGAAGCCCTAATGAAAGGCATATAAACTGTAATATTCAACAGGTTCTGCAGATTACTTACAGTCAATATACTTTGAGTAATGTAGGGATTGTTGAAATGATCCTCATGTATTCATTAGACCTAAAAATCTTAGAATTTATGAAGAAAGTTGTAGGTGCTTTAAGTTGCTGTCATCCCTTATTGCAACTGAAATAAGTAAAAAAAAAATGTAAGACATTTTCTAACTGATAGTTTTTATTATTGGAATTAAGTTATTTTGGAATTTAGAAACAGTGCTTTTTATGTCTTTAAGTAGTGGGATAGTGGGATCAGCTTGAACTCTTGAAAGAACTGAGAATAGCTAATTTCAAAATGCCACTGGCAATTTACCTTGCACAGATCTTGTGTATAAAGTAAATGTATTTAGAACAGCCTTATTTGTCATGTAAATTTTGCAGCTTTGTTAACCAGAAGATTGTTTTCTCATTGCAGACTAATGAAGTAAATCAGGGCGATGCACTGGAACACAACTTCAATGCTGTTTATAGTGCATTGTTGCTACCCGTGTTGCATATCTTCCCTGTTCAGGAATTTCCACAGGTAATGGTGAATGCATGATGTTGCTTAGAAAAAATGCGGGTTTTATAAAAACTATGAAGTACTATCTGATAGTTTCAGAGTAGAGGTTGTTCCCAGTATGTATATACATTGGACCACTGCTCCAGGGTTAGATTTCTTGAGTTACATAGGTTTTGACAGAAGAAGAAAACTTAAAGCAAATTTTTATCTCTATGCACAGATGTTGATATTTATAAACTTTTTCTTTCTGTTGTTAAAGCCAACTATGAAATCCTTGTTGCGCACTTGGTCAGACCTGTATAGAGCATTTGCTCGCTGTGCTGCTTTAGTTGCAACAGCAGAAGAAAACCTATGCTGTGAAGAACTTTGTGCCAAAATAATAACTGGGCTAGAAGGTGAAACTCCAGTAGTGAGTATAAACCAGTGATACTGAACTATATAAATACTTTTAGCAGATATATTTTAAATTAGATATAAGAACCTATTGTAAACTCTGATGTAGTACTTTGTGTAACTTAAAATGTTTTGGGTGAGACTTAGATAAAGCTGTAACAAAATTCTTTTTACTAACAAGTTGGAGTTGATCTAGAAATCAATTGAAAGAAGAGAGTAAAAAGTAACTATCAAGCTTAAATATTAAAATAGCAGATAAGCAGTCTTTGGATTTTTCTTCTAAGTAATAATGGTTTAGTGAATGTAATCATCACAGTAAATATGATTTGTCCAGTTGAAATGTGTGTGTATATATATAAAGTAAGTTCAGGTTAAATTCACAAATACCACAACATCAGACGATTTTCTTAGGAAGGAGGGTAGGGCAGCACTGTAGCTTTCAGAGGGCATAACTTGCTATATTCCTGGTACTGTCAACCTTGTACACTAAAATTTAAAGAGTTTACTTCTACAGCTTTATAAAAGAGAAAGCTTTTGAAAGAGGAAGCCTTCCTATTATCTGTCTTGTGTGTTTACAAGCCCACGTCACGTGGGGAGGTAGAGTGTTTGTAGGTGTCAGGGAACATTAGCTTTGGAACATAAAATCATTCATGCTTCAAAGTTTACTGTCTTTTGAAAAAATACCATGAAAGCAACAAATAAGAAACAGACAAAAAAGAAAAATGGTATTTGAAAATATGGAACTTGGAGGATTACATCATTAGAACTTACTTTGGATGCTGCTGTATCCTGATGATAAACTTCAGTTTTCAAAAATTAATAATTATTAAGCAAGCTAAACTTAAACAATTTAGAGTTTCAGTATGTAAGTTAGATTGAAACTAAACTGGTTTTGGCCCACAATATCGATGTTCCTTTTAAAAGCAAATTTTCTTTTATTTAGAAGAATTTGTGATGGATTGGGGGAAAAAACAAAAAAAACCCAACCACCTTGACCCATCTTTTTGTATGTACTAGAAATCGATCATGCTTCCTGAATGTTAATGACAGCCTTATTGTTATGCCTACAGTGGCTTTTCTGAAAGTCAGGCTTTGTGAACTTCAGCACACACTGACATTTGGTGACATGTTTTGCTAGATGGCTGGTACCTTGAACCTTAATACTTTTGATGCATCTTCCTATAGCTAATGCCTTCTTACAGCTGCCTGTTACTGTTTTGCTTCTTTAGATGGTATATATGCTTATGTCTTATTTGTATAGAATGGGAAGACTCAATCTTCAGCTTTTGTAAATGTGTGTGTGTGTTAAAATGTAATCTTACCAGAGTCTTAGCTGATAATGCAGACAAATTTGATCCACTTTTAAATTTAAAAGCTGTTTGCATTGCTGTCCAGAATGGCCAACACGTTTTTTTTGTCACTGTTGCTCTTTTGGGCTTTGCTGATGACTTCTGTTTCCTCTTCAGATGTTTTCAATGATGGATGGTCTCACCCATATTATGTCAGTTATGGTTGACTGCATCAACTTTGCACCATATGGTACTAAATATCAGCCAAAAAATAGATGTAAGACAATACTTGAATATTGGGGTTTTCTGTGTCTTTCTCCCAGGGTTGGTTGAAAGTAAGAGTAGTTGTAGATGCAGAAGTGATGACTGTAGGATATCAGTGGTCTGTATATGCTGCACGTACTATCTAAGCACTGAAAGGATTGTCCAAAAAAATTATTAAACCCCCCCCCCCCCCCAAACCCAACTAAAAATATCCACTGCGCATATTTGAGTATCAGATCTCTTCTATTTGTTGAGCAGTTCAGTAGTTACTGTATAGCCTGACAAAATACATCTGCAATTGATGTAAACGTTGAGGCCACTTTACTTTTAATTTCACTGTAAAACACTGCTGGTTTCTGAAGTTGTATTTGATACGTTGGCTATTATTTCATTTTTGCATGTGAAATCTGCTGCTTTTGCTTTGGTCAGATGAAATCTGAAGCATTAATGCTTGGTAATAATCCATAGCCTAATTATATAATACCTGCCTAAAATGATGATAAACTCTTAACATTTGCAAGGCTACTGCTCCTGAAGCTGCTTTGTGTAAAACAGTCAAGAATAGGTTTAACAGAAGACAAAAGGTCATTGTATGCAAAATGTTCTTTGTTTTGTTTCCTACTACTGAAGCTGAAGAAATAATTTGCAAAATAACCTCATTCAATATAAAACTTGAAGTGTTTATATTTTTTCTGCCCCATATGAATTTGTTAAAGTAGTACGATGTTATGTTGGACTGCTGAAAGAATGAAAAGCTTTAGTTAGAAATGTTGATGAGGAAAACCATGATGGAGACTTCACTTACAAACAAACAAACTAATGAAACTTGATACTTTTCCTTCCCTCCTCCTCGCCTGTTCTAGAATTTATGCATATCAGCAAGCATGTGTAGAGTGGTTGCTGTCTCTTTGCAAGCAGGCATTAAACATACTTAAAAGCGTAGTCATTTGTATTACCAACCATAAATATAAATGAGAGGAATAGGAGTCATATCTGTAGTGGTATGATAAAATTATGCATTAAAAAATTTATGTCTTCTATTAGCTCTAGTTTTCAACTATTTGTATGTAGATACAGTTTGGGAATTAAAGTTCTGTTTCTCATATATACAAAAAAGTTCAGATGTGTTTTGTTGTAATGCATGCTGTTTAGATAAAAAAAAAATATTTTTTTTATGTTAGCTCCACAGACACCTACAGATTGGTCTAAGAAGAAAAAGGAACCCCTTGGAAAGCTTGCCTCTCTATTTAAACTCCTGGTGATGTTACTAAACTCTTTCCATGTGTTCAGTTCCAAAGAAACCTGTTCTGAAACATTGGTCTCTGTTGGTCCTTCAATTATTGCTATTCTTCACAACATCATCAGCCACGTTTCATTGCCTTCAGTGATTGGGACTATGTTTGCAATTTTTTCAAAACCCCTGGCAGTGTTTTATGAAAAAACAACGTGAGTATTTTAAGCATGGTTGGAAAACTGGATTCGTTGTATTGCTACACATTGGTGAAATTTTGCGTGGTCTGTAGCAAGCAGTGTATTTGAATATAGCTCAGGGTTTTTCAGAGCTTTGGCATTAATTTGCCAAGAATCGGCAGCTCCTGCCAAGTCTCTCTCACCTTTGAGAACACTGTGTATTTTACTAGATTCAGCCCAGCTAGTAGGTGCTATTTTTGTAGTGCACCCAAACACTGCAGAAAGGATGGGTCTATAAGGTCGTGGCTGAGAACTGGCTGTTTTTTACGACGGCTGCACAAAAACCGGGGTGCTGGGACTGAGCGCGTGGTGCACCTGAGCGAAGGTGGCTGCCAGCAACAGCTGGACCAGCATGTGCGTTACCCTGGAGCCCATGGTGCAGCCCTGCCTTCCCCTTGCTTTCGGTGGGATGCAAAAACATGCACATGTGAGTAGCAGTCTGCCTTGTAGTGCTTTTCTTTAGAAATAAAACCAAACCTACCTAGTTGTACGTGAAAGGAAACCTATAGGACTTCTGAAAGCTTGGTGTTTAAAATTGTCACGTCTCTAGAGTGATTGTGTTGTCGTCTCTGCAAGACTAAGCGTTTGGTTTCCACGTGCTGTTTATTTCCACTGTGGTGAAGATAGTTACTAACATAATTTGTTCTCTAGTGGGCAGGAACTGCGTAATGTTTTGTACGAAATAGAGAAGTCATAATTAGTTCATGTGCACTAAAATCCTGCAGGTTTTTAAGCAGAGGGAAGTACTGAGAAATACCTGCTTATTGCTATGCGCTTTTTTCTTTTTTTCATATGGCTTTGCTTTTTTATTATTTAATTGTTGTAGGCTTCTCTTCCCAGGACATGATGGAATTATTAGGGGCTTGGTGGGAGGGGGCTGGCAGAAGCTTGTCTCTGACTTGCTGATGATGCAAGAGATGTACACTTTGCTCAGGATAAGGAAAAGAAATGGAGTACAGCTTTGAGTGTTTGGGGAGGATAGGACAGGATAGGATGCTGCCCGTCAGCCTGAAACTTGAAGCAGGACTGCTACCACTAACCTAAAATTCACCAGGCGTCCCTGTCTCAGAGGCAAGAGGCTACTTGTTCTTGCGTAAGGTTGAGCTGAACACCTCTCTCCATCTCCAAACTTATCTGCCTTTGAGCACTGTCTTAGAATTAAAAGGCAGACGTGAGTGTTGGATATATGTTTTTGAAGGAAGGCATCTGCAAGCAAATACAGGTTCAGGAACCTCTTCAGGTTGGAGGTCACAGGCTTATAAAATGAATTGCTAAATGTGGTTTTCTCACATTTTTCAGGGTGGTGTACCTAGGGATTAATTTACATGAAGTTACTGAGTTTAGGTGGTACTTCAGCTTTTTAATGCAGATATTCATGGGGCCTGGGAGATCGGTCTGGGGAGAGGGTTAAGAGCAACACAAAGGCGGCAGTTAGAAGTTACTCCATAAGAAAACTTCGTTTGTACTAATTACTACCCATCTTTCCATTAGTTTTTCTTAAAAGTTAGCATATAAGTATCAGCGGGGGATAAAGGATAGGCTTACTTGAAACTACTTACATCAGGAAATTTTTTAATTGCCCCGTGGGAGGCTAGTTTCAGAACATTATTTCATCAAGTTGTATAATAAAACTAGTGTGCAGTGCTTGAGTGCATTATGTGTTTAATTCTTATGCTTGGGATAAATGAGATGGCAAAATATAACTTTTTTGTTTGTTTTGGCAGGCTTGCTGATGTATCTAAAGTATACAGTAATCTTAACAACAAGGTAAATTGTTAGAGAAATAGCTCGGGTTTGGGAAAATTTGTGACACTAGAGTTTTGCCATTCATCCTGTATTCTAAAAAAAAAAACATATTGAAAAATGTAATGAAGGTAGAGATTTAATTTTTAAACTTACTTTTTTTTTACTAAAAAAGTTAGCTGAGGGGAGGACCACTAAGCTTAGCTATTAGACTTTTCGTGTGGTGTGGCATTTAAACTTGTTTATTCAGGCCATACTATTCTTTGGGGTGATAATGTTTTAAATAATGTTTTAAGCTTTTAAATAGTGAATATGTGCCATATTTGAATTAAATAAAAAAAAGTTACTGTTTCTTTTCTCCCTCAGCTTGAAAAACTACTGGCGGAGATTATCCTGTGTTTACAGTCTCACTGCGCTGGCTCTTACGATAGTGAACTGCTAGAGCAGCTTTCGCCGTTGCTCTGTGTAACATTTCAGCATAAGAGCAAACAAATCCGCAACCAGTGTGCCCACTTCTGGAACGCAACATTCGCGAAGACTACGTCACTCACATATCCTGAGGAGTTAAAGTAAGATACTTTTTTTAAGGAAGAGATCTTGGGTTACATACAAATGAATTGGTATTGTTCTGGTTACCATTTATATTCTGCTTTTTGTGTAAGCTGGGATATCTGTTGGTCTTGTGTGCCTTCCCGCCCCCTGCCATAAGTTTCAAGATCTTTTTTGTTGCGCAGATCTGTGTTAAGCCAAGCCAAAAAGAAAATTCCACTCTTGCTGCCTGGTTTTGAAAGCATCGAGGTAGCCGAAGACTGCAGTGGCCCCTTCTCTGATGTGGTGAGTATTTTGTTGACCCTAGTGGGTGCTTCACTGTGTGTAACTTCGTGGGAACCGTTCAGAAGGTAGCGGCAAGGTCAGTTTTGATTTCTACTGTGATTAGCCTGCACTTGCTTCATGTTTGGAATGATAAACTATGCTGGCTAAGCACTGTCAAAAGACTGAGCTGGTTCTTAACAGTTTATGTATTTTAAATTTGGGGTTCTATTAGTTTGTTTGAAATTAATTAATTTTTTAAGTTGTCCTCTATGTAATTTAGAGGAAAATGGGGGTGTGGGACAGTTTAGTTATAGAAATTTAATACATCTCAGGATGGGTTTGTGAGCTTGAAGTTTCTTCATACAATGCATTCAGTGTATTTTTATTTGGATAGGCGGAAAATTCACAGCTGGATGCAAAGATAAGTGGAATGGAAGTAAAGTTGGGTCAGAAACGAGACTCTATATTGGCACAGACGAGTGAACTAAAAAATGAAGTAAAAGACCAATCCAGTAAGGTGCAAGTAACATCTGCAAAGGTAAGGTGTTTACAGATAGGTGTGATGGAATCAAATCCGTTGTATTTTGCAGCAGAATGTCTAGTATGGGCTGCAAATTCTTGGTAAAAATTAATAGATTTTGTGATGCTGAAGTATTTTTCTTCCAAACTTAGGCTGTATAGCACACTTTAATCAAATTTTCCTGTTAAAATTCCCTGCTAAGTTTACAGGTGGCTGAGTTTTAAGGAGGGATCATGGAGGTCTGCTTATGGATGGGAGGAGTGGCAACCAGGTACAAAATGCACACCTCGGTCTGGTTGCAGGTTGTGGCAGGTTTGGGTGTTGAGGTGGATCTTGGTTTTGGGAGACCTGTGCTGCCTGCTCCACTCTGTCACTTGCACTAGGGAGAGAAGGGTGTCGTATTCTCAAGGAATCGCTGATTTAGTAAATGGCAGTAAAGGGTAACCCTCATGAGTACTGAGGTACTTTCCCCCATTACAGCCTTTGAACTTCACGACACGGGAGGAAGTGCAGAAGCTCACTTCAGGGCACAGAGGAGGGGTTGCAGACTTCCTCCTAGGTGGTAGTGTTGGGGGAAAAAAAAAAAAATCACTCATGAAGAAAATCAGCACCTACTGAGGGATTTGTGCCAGTTAATATCCTGAAAGAACTGCGGTTTTTTGAGAACTGTTCCATTTAGGATGGCTGTACCTGAATTATGAAAACATTTTAAATTCCTTTATTTTGTTTCTAATCCATGCGGGGGTTTTGTTTTCTTTCTGTAGTTGAAACTAGAATTTTCATCTTCAAAGACGAGAAATGAGGTACTTTTGGAAGAGGAGAAATCTGTTGATTTCGTGTTTATTCCTCCAGAAACAAAAGCAAGAATATTGACGGAACATCAAAAAGAAGTGCTTAGGTCGAAGAGGTCTGTAACTTACTCTGTTTTAAACTTAATGTGAAATGTCATAACATCAAAGTTACGTCAAATCGACATAACTTCAGTTCTTGTATCTCAGACTACTGTAGGTAATCAAGTCTTATCTTCCATACAAGTTACAAAGTTTAAAGCTAACAAAGTTCCTTGCTTTACTGTTTTAAAGCAACCAAATTACACTCTGATCTGCATTTCCTATTTTGATTAAATATACTCTGTTATCTGTTTGGAGTTTGGTGATTTGGAGTTTACTTCATGATTCTCACTTGTAATGTGAAATGGAAGGTGTTATTTTTCTTAAATGATTGACATGAAAGGGGTGGTTTTTTCCTGACCTGAAGGAAAGACTTCTAAATTTGAAGTCTTATGTCAGTAGCATATCAGAAATTAGGGTATTCCCAAGACTCATCATACTTACAAGAGAATCTTTAGAATTATCATCTTTAATGTGAGAAAATAATACTCAAGTATTTTCTGTACTCAGACAGCAAAAACATAGTGTAAGCTGAATTTGTGTACAATGGCACTTGACAGGAACTCAGTTGGATTATATAGTAGCATGTGGTGGTGAATTCTTTGCAAGGTGGGATCGCAATCGCAGCTTTTTTCCCCACAAAGTATGTTTGAAATTAAAAAAGATTTAATGCAACTGAAAATAGCGGTCTTGAAATAAGGAGATAAATCATGGTCTGCATCCACTTTGCAGTTTGCTGTGCCAATTGGAGCCTGAGGTCGTAGCAGCCAGTTGCAATTTTGTGTCTTTTCTGCCCAGAACAGGGAGTGGAGCATGGTCAGGCATCCTGGTACTGGATATACGCTGCCCTGCTTTTTGTGCAGCAGTCCCCAAGTGGATGTGTGTTGGAGTTCAAGCAGTCTTGAGGGTTTGGAAGTTCAGTCCATGTCACACCAGTATCCACTCTCTTGTGATGAATGCATTACACTACCCCATCCTTTTATTTTTTTAAAAAAAAGTCTGATTTACGATTTCTGGTTTTGTTTCAGAGTTGATATTCCTGCTATGTACAACAATTTGGACACATCGCAAGACACTACCTTATTTTCTCAGTATACTCAAAGCCAGGAAGATCCTTTGTAAGTAAAGGTGGCCCGTATATATATCAAAGGTGTCCTCCTTTTCTGCAACGCTTCTAATTTAAGTAACTTCTGTTTTAGGGAAAAATCATCTTTAATAGAAAATGCAAAAGAAGATACTGAAAACAAGTCTCAGGTAATTTCTCATTGTCTAACAGTAATGAAGATACCAGAATTATAACCATACCAGTGATGTTTTCTTCCTATTAGTAGCTCTGGTAACTAATGGCAAAACTCTTTGATTACTGGCTATGATATGGTTTTAAAATTGATTTGGAAACTCTTCAAGCGCAAAAATGTTACCCCCAAGTGTATCGGCTCACAGGACTAATTCCCTTTCTCTCTATTGATTTTAACCTGTAAGACTCTTGAGAATATCTTTTTTTTTTTTCTTGGTCTTCCTTGTATTTTTTTCCACGTCTGAATAATACTGACACAGGCTCCGTGACTATGGAATACACTCATAGCTTTTGTGGTTTGTATTTCATTCTCATTGCCAGATTTGAATCCAATACCGTTGCAGTGTTCTTTGTGCTGTGTTCTGCTTTATGTAATTTACACTAGAAAGGGCTAACCATGAAGCATTTTGACTTAATTTCAAAATGGGAGGATTTATATAATTAGTTTTAGTGTGAATGTATTTAAGTTTTGTTACCCAGCTACAGGTATTATAGGGAGTTATGGATCTGTCATGTATTTGATACCACTGACTATTTTATTGGGGTAAAAATAGCTGAAAGCTGTAGCACAGGCTTACTGTGACTTGCTGTGGTGCTGCTGTTCTAAGAACTGTTTAATTGCCCAGCTTCATGTTAGCAATCGTAACACTGTTGATTTCTCTTCCATAACACACTTTTTCCCTAGCAGATGCATTTGGTATGCATCACGATTTTCTGGAACTATTTTCATTTTTAAAAGTCTTAATGTTGATTTCTGTATTGCTCTAGCGGACCATGCTTTTAAACAGCTTAGCTGTGTTTCCACATTCTGAACTGCTTTTGGATGAAGCTGTAAGGGCTTGAGGTGGATTAAATAGTAGATTTTGGAAGGAAAAAAAATAATTGTAAATCCTCAGTATAGATCTGTTCCCTTTTGGAGAGGAGTTGGTTAAACAGCTAGCTTGATCAACTGTAGTGCCAAACAGACGATAGGTAAAATACAACAGATCTTTCATAAAAACTTTTAGGAGTAGGTTTGTTACTATCTCTGGCAAAACTTAAATATAATGTTTTCGCAGTTCTTTGTGGTTTGAGATTAAAGGGGTTAAAAAAAAAAAAGATCTTTGTCATAAAAAACTACCATAGGATAGTTAATAAAATAACTTGAAGGAAGGGTGGTTCGAAAAACCTTGCGGATATGTTGTTTTCTATTCCAGCAGAGCTGGTTTGGTTTTTTGGTTTTTAATATCATATTCATAGCAAAACTACAGTACTTTGCTGTTCATATTTTTGGGACAGGAAGAAAACGCGGAGAGTCAAGGATGCACCAACAAATCGGCTGAAATCTCAGAGGACTGCAGATCAGATAATCCTGTTCAGAATGCTGCCTGTGAAAAAGTGTCATCTCTTCCTCACACAGAGAAGAGCTCAACTTTAAACAATGAGGGAGAGTCAAGAGGGGATAGAGCTGAAATTATTCTGGAGGAGCCGTCAGTTGGAGAGAGACTAGAAAAAAATACAGTGGAAACAGCTTCAAAGGAGCCCTTAGGAGGGAACAAAAACACTTCAAATGTCAGCAACAGTTCAACTTCAAGTGATGTAATTTCTGGAACACCACAGCCTGCAAGCCGACGGCAGTCTTTTATTACTTTGGAGAAATTTAGTAGTTCAGAGAACAGACCCTTTAGCCTTTCAGCATTAAACAGTTTATCAGAGATGTCTGGAAGTGCTTCTGTGGCGGGTAAACAGAAAAATACAAATGTATGCAAGACTAGTGCTAAACCAGAAAAATACGGAGAAGATGACAAAAAGCCTTCAAAATCTGAGTCTGAACAAATATTTACTGCAATACGAAGGCTAACTCGCAGGCAGAGTAAAATGGACCACCAAGGAAATAAGCAGTCCAAGTTGCTCGTTAGGTCAGAACAAGAGAAAAGCACACGTGAGTCTTTTGCTTCCAGCAGTATGGAACATAGTCCTGAACTGTCTGCTTCAGTAGAAGACGCGGAATTTGTTCTCCTTGCTCAGTCCCAAGCTCTCCATTCTACAGAATTAGAAATTAAAAAAGTTGAAGATGCAATAACAGAAATAGAAAAGGTCCAGGCATTAGATACAGACTCTAAAGAAAATACACCCCCAGAGACGACTGTGTCATGTGACCAAGTAACAGGTGATGATGGTCAGGTTCCACATGTGTCTCCTAATCAGAAAATACTAAGACGTTCTTCAAGACGACGGTTGGAAAGCCTAGAAAGTACAGCAGGTAGTCAGGATAAGGAAGATGGCCACCAAAAGAGAGACAGACGTAAAGACGATGAAAAATCTGGGCAAAAGAAGGTGCCGCAGACTAAAGATGATGCATCCCAAAAGCAGAAAGCAGTTTCTGGGAAAACTACAGAAAATACAAATAAAAAAGAAAGCAATGTACCTGAGAGAACTGCTGCAGAGGACTCGAGCTCAAAGGAGTCTCCTGCTTCAGGGGGCCTTGATGAAGAAGTGAACAGAAGTGCTAGGAAGTCAGAAGATAGCTCGAAGGCTGACACAGAGGGTCGAGACTGTAGCTCGAGTACAGTAGGTCAGAAGATGATTAAATGCCCACGATACCACACAAGAAGAGCTACACAAGGATTGCTTTCCAGCATAGAAAATTCAGAGGCCGATGGCTCTGAGACCAAGGAAGAAAGCACAAGGAAGAAAAGATCTGCCAAAGTGAAAAATAAAAGTGATTCTCTTGAAGGTAAATTGAAAGATCGACTGCCAGGAAGCCATAGCCATGAGGTGTCTTCCCAAGGAAACGAAACTAGGAATCTGCTGGAAACAAATCAAGGTGAACTGAGCCATGAAGCCAGTGCAGATGCTGCACTGACATCTGAACCATGTGACCTGGAAAACCAAGTAATTCTTACAGGTGCTAGCAAAGCTGTGGAATCTGCCAGCTCAAAGAGTTCACCTGATGCACTGGATGCAAATGGGGAACAAAACAAGAGCAATACGTCGATGGAATTATTCACCAATCCATGTGGATCTGACCAAGATTTGAAAGCAGCAGAGGAAAACAAGCAAACAAACATAGAAGACTGTTGTTCAACTGTTCTGCCTGAATGTGTACCAGGAGCAAATGCTTCAGGTGGTGATCTTTCCTCTTTGCAAACACCTGAGTGTCAGCACAAAAGAAGCAAAAGGCTGAAAAGACTAAGGAACTGTGGCTGTTGTAAAAAGTCAAAGCAGCAAGTAACGTCATTGACTGAATCAAAAAATGAGGCCACTATTAAACTGAACGAGCCCCAAACCACCCCAGTTCAGACATCTGAAAATACATCAGAGATGTCTGGTAGTTCAAATTTTGATGAGAGCTTGTCCATGGCACCTTGTGCAATGAGCACTCCATTGCATCCTCCTAAGGAACCCAGTGCATTTAACTTGGAAAGAGAGAGAACATCTGAAGATGACCTGCAAGGAGATAGTGGCGTAGTGGAGGAGGATCTAGAGAATCTGGAGTGTAAAGCAGGCGAAGTTACTGAGTCCAGAGTGGAAATAAAAGAGCCTGCTGCTCAGAGTGACCAACCTGAAGAGTGTCAGTCTGCCTGTGTTTCAGGTGAACCTGGTGACAGCTGTCTGGCTGCAGGGAGTCAAAGCAAAGAACCAGCAGCTACAGAAAAGGAAGAAATAAGTCAGAAAGCACAGCTGGAAGAGATACCCAAGGCACTGATTGTTGTTAGCAAACCTGAGGAAAAACAGATGAATGAGCTAGAAGGCAATCAGGATGATAAAGAAGCAGCTGAGAATACTGTAGGAGAAACTGGCATTATTCAAGATAAAGAGATGAAGGAGGAATTAGTGGAAACTGAAATTACAGTGCCTGAAAACGTGGCCGTAGACAAAGAAGATGCAATAGCAAATAACAGTGTGGATTCACCTCAAAAGCCAGAAGATCATGATTCTTTAGCATTAGTTAATGAGAGCCCTAATGGTATGCAGGCACGCTGCATGTGGTCTCCTTCAGCGTCTCCATCCACTAGTATTTTAAAGAGAGGCATAAAAAGAAATCAAGATGATGATTCCCTGTCACCCGCTAATAAGGTATTGTGATGTGATTCATTATATAATACTCACAATTCATTCAGTTCATAACTGGGATATGCAACAGTGTCTGTAGTGTAATGAGTTCCAAATACATTGAGTTATTGACTGTATTTTTCATTGTAAATGATCTTATGCTGAAGACTTACAGATTTCTTTTTGGAATGTACAGCACTGACGGACTTGCATTACTCGGGCTTGGGGTGGGGAGTTTTATTTTCAAAACAGACCGCCAAAGTCTAGTCTGCTGCCTGGGTTGCAGTACTGCAGAAGCACTGTGTGCATGGGCAGGGTCTTAGCGCTGGATTCTGAGTAGCTTTTTACAAAATGCATTTAATGTTTCCTTTGGCAACAAGGAAGCCACAGTTTCTGTCCTTGGGTGAAGCAATATCTGTGTCATTCAAGAACTTTAATGACTTTATTTCAAACTGAGTTATTTTGTCTCTTCAGACTTACTTCACCAGAGTGTGGTGGTTTCAGTTCATACTATAAAAACTACTTCTCTCTAAAAACAGATTCGTCGAGTCTCTTTTGCGAATCCAATTTATCAAGAAGGACTGGCAGATGACATAGACAGGAGAAGTCCTGTCATTAGATCCCATTCTTCTTCACCATCTTCCCGAAATCTTAAAATTTTGTCTAATATTCAGGCTAAGGTAAATTCTGTTATGTATGTTCTGTGTGTCATAAGTTCTCGCATTTCTTATTTATCATAGGTAACATTGCTTTTACTGTATGTTCATAGACAAACAATTGTAAGAGCAGAGAATCAGTAAGTGTACAAAATAATTGTAACTGGTTTAGCCTGACTCATTCTGTTACTCTCTGAAGACAAATGCACTCTGAGATCTAGGTAGCTACAATGTTATGATTAACTGAATTCCTACGATCCTGAGAGATATTTTTTCCTCTTTTTCTATCCAGCATATTACCACTCCAACCAAAGGATTTCTGTCCCCAGGATCTCGTAACCCTAAATTTAAGAGCTCAAAGAAGTGCTTAGTAAGAAGTGCTTTGGTTCATGTATCTCTTCTATTTTTTCCTGTATTCAGTTGTGTGATAGTTAATTTAACAATTTTTCTCTATTATTCAAGATCACGGAAATGGCTAAGGAATCGCTGCCTTGCCCTACAGAATGCATGTATCCTGCCTTAGTTGGCTGCAAAGCACCGGTTGATGTAATTTTACCTCAGATTACATCAAACATATGGTAAGTGGATTGTTGCTTTTGAAGATTATGTTTTACTAGAAACTGAATTCTTACAGAACCTACAAAACCAAATTTTCTGATGCAAAATTTGACAAATTGGAGACATCTTTTCTAGTGTACTCAGCTCCTTTTCCTTCTGCTCATATTACAGATGGGAGGGCTTTAGAATGCCATTCCCTGATGGATATAGGATAAACTGCAAAAAGGTGTGCTGCTGCAGATAGAATGCATTTTGTTTTTTCCTTCACTTGTGTGTATGTGAATTGGCATTCACATAAGATTTCTTTCTGCTCCACTGTGCTGGGCAGAAAGGACATGAATTCTAGCACAATAAACCGTTTTTCTTCCCTGCTGCAGCGCCAGAGGTTTGGGGCAGCTCATTCGAGCAAAGAACATTAAGACAGTGGGTGATCTGAGTATCCTGACAGCATCAGAAATCAAAACTCTTCCCATCCGCTCTCCAAAAGTTTCCAATGTTAGAAAAGCTCTTAAAGGATATCATGAGCAACAGGTAAAGTTCAATTCATAGTACCTAAAAAGCCAGTATTAGTCTACTGAACTGCTAACATCCATCATGAGGAATAATGTGTGTGTCGTCCGTCCCCCCCCCCCCTTAGAAATAGCATTTAAAAGGTAATCTGTACCTGTCAAAGTAATATGGGAATTCAAGGTACAGATGACTTGGTTACAATATTATTAACAGGAATAATGGTTGATTTATTATGAGGTTAAAACATGTACCACCATGTAATCTACCCCTCCGCCCCACTCTCTGAAAATGCATTTCTTGTTCTCTCCTAAAAATTCTGCAGGTAAAATCTCGAGGGTTTGAGGAAATAGCAGTGCTTGAAGATGCAGAAAAGCCTGTAAATAATGTAGAGGATAAATCTCTTTCTGTAGATGAAGAAAAACTTGCAACAGGTACCTATTGCCTGCTTTTTGCTTGGGATCTGGATGTTTCTGCTGTATGGCTGCTTTCATTCTCTCCTAATGGAAATGCTTGATCTTTTGGGGGGGGGTGGGGGTGGGGTGAGAGAGAGTTAGTTAATAGC
>JAVJGG010000001.1:51897496-51935120 GCA_035590195.1 Aviceda cuculoides
GAGAGAGAGAGTTAGTTAATAGCCAATATTAGCACATTAGATGGGTGTTTGAGTTAGCCAGTTTATGAAGCCCTGTAGCAATGGCTTTTTAAAACTTCTTACATATTTTGAGGTAAAGATGCTGCTTTTCCCAAAACAAGCTTGCATAAGTATGTGAAGAACAAGTTAGGCAGGGCTTTAAGTACTTAATTTTGTGAATCTCAACGGGGTATGTCTCCTGAGCTGCTTAATACTGTAGTAACTGCTGTGATTCTGGGGGCACACAGAAACAAGCAAGATGAAGTGGAGATAGTTATGTGGTGCCTCATCCTCAGGGGGGTGGGACAGGAGAGGGGCGATTCCCTGAATACTCGTTTTGAATTTGGGTGCCTAGATTTTTATTTGAATTCTCCTGGGCATTTGGGCAGTCTGGCCTGATAGCTCAAACAGAGGAATCCATGTTTGTTCTTCCTACAAGATACTTGAAGCGTTTGGTTAACTGGAGAACAAAGAACTTCGGAGTAACTTCTCCTCAGCTGTCCAGTTTAAAATTGGACTTTGGGATAATGTGTCTTGAAGAACACTGGCAGTATCTGAATAGGATCAAATACTTTCATTTCTGTCCTTAGTTTTATTGTAGAGTTACGATCAAATATAATGAAAGTCACCATAAAGAAGGGTAGCATGGAGTGCTGAGGGCTTCCTTTGTCAGAAGCTCTCATACTATGTGGAACAAATACTTTGTAGACTGCTTGACTATGTTATTTTGTACAAAAGCTGTACCATTCCGTTGCCACATAATTCTGCTTAGATTTAAATCCAATCGCATGGACTGGACTGCCCTACTTTCCTTCCTTTTCAGATTTGATTGAACCCATTGTGAATACAAATGACCAGCCCACAGCAGATCTTCCGAGTCAGATTGATGCACTTGCTGCTCAGCTGACCACTGAAGATCTTCACAGCTATTCAGGGAGCCAGCTTTTTGAGATGCAAGAAAAACTTGTTGGCATGACAAACTGTATCATGAAGAACCTGCAGTCCCGCTGGAAATCCCCACCCCATGAAAGTTCCGATTAGTTGTTTATCATTTCTAAGTAAGGAGGATTTTGTTACAAAAATTTTCCTAAAAAACTGCTTTTCTTACTGGTGAATTATTCCTGAAAGTGTGCATCTTGTACTATAGAAGATTTTTTTCTTTTTAACACCTATATGAGCAAAAGATATTGTGGGGTTTTTTTCTCGGGGTTTTTTTGTTGTTGTTCTAATTTGTGGGATCATTTATTCCCTATTCTATTAGAGGTATTTGTATTGGATTGCTATGCATATTTCTTTCACTACCTGAAAGAAAACTTTATCAAGTTGTGCAATAGCAAAGACTGTGAAACCAAACCAACAGAGTAGTTAAATTATTTTTTTCAAAGCTGAAGTGTTCTTACTGCTGCAAACTTACTATATGGTAAGAGATAGATCTCGCAGCTCTGCTCATCTGCTGCCTCTATTTGTTTGTTTCCTTTTAAGTTGCTGAAACTCTGACAGGCAGTGGCTCTCTTTTCAGCACCATTTTATATTGAGATAAGCTGTGCTTACTTCCTTACGGCAGCAACAGTCCAGGAACCTGGTATATGACATCTATTTTTGCATGTATTTTTGTAAGAATCGCACTAAGAAGCTGATAATGAAATGTACCCTTATAGGTGAAAGACTTTGCAAAACTTCTCAGGCTTTTTCCCATGTTCTTTGCTTGCAGTAGTTCTCCTTCTGTGGAGAAGACTTTTTCCTTGGGGAAATGAATGGATTTGATAAGAGCTCATTGTATATTATGTACAGACTTATCATGGCAAATGTTGGTTAATAATTTATGATCTTGAGTTTTAATTGCATGGAATGCATTGCTGCTTCTCAGAGACCTTCAGAGAGAGTTCTCGGGTTTTACTCTGGAAATCTGATCTGTATATATTGTACTGTAGCTATCAGAATGGACATTTATTGAAAGGAGTTGCTGCAGGTGGTTTTAGAACTTAAAACATGGGCAAATAAAACAGCAAATAGTTCCCAAACCTGTTAGTGTTGTGGTTTGGCGGTTTTGGGTTGAGTTGTTTTTCCCCTTCAGATCTGCTCAGCCTTCCCTCAGCATTGCTTTGGATTCACGAGGTTAGAAGGCACCTTGGAAGGTCATCGCTGCCACCTTAAGGTAGGAGCAGGTCCTCAAGGACATGGTATTGTCTTGTCAGCAGGACTCTGGATACTCTTTGCCCTGTTTGTGCATCTCATGAAGCAAATGAACAGCACAAAGAGGTGTCTTGGAGCTATAATGTGAACAGCACCAGTTATGAGTTGTCTGTAGGTTTTCTTGTTTTCTTGAAAATGTTATTTTCTTCTTTTCTTGAAAATGTTATTTTGATTCCAAGTCTGCCTCTTTAGGTTTGTTTTGTATCCAGTGACCTGTACAGATAAGGATGTTCCTAATGTATCTCAAAAGGGTGCTGATGTCTTTGTTTAACTAACACCCTTCAGTGCTGGCAATCCTGAATCCCGCTCTGAGGAAGGACGGTTCCCTTCCAAGCTGGTGGTGTACACCATGATGTGCTGTGATTCCCTTTGAACAAGGGTCCTCAGAGATAATGTTGCAACTCCACTGTTACTTGTTCTTACCCTTCAGTCTATCTTGGAGACAGAATACAGTGATTTCTTTCTTCCTTCTTTCTTGGAGACTGGCTGGTACCAGATGCTTCAGCAGAGGAGGCAGGTAACCCCTGTTCAGGTATGACACAGTTTGTCCAGTTCCTTCCCAGCCCCTCCGAGTCTGACTGCTGTTTGTGGCTGTTGCATCCCCCATCACCTTCTGTGTTCTTTCCCTTTCTCAATACTGTTTTCTGAACAAAGCCAGTTTGTTGTGAGATTGATTCCTGCTCTTCAGCAGGAGTGAATATGTCAAACATACTGCAGAAACATTAGCTTTATTTAGTCACTAATTTACAAGTAATAACAGCTTTTGACCCCAGAACAGTTGCATGGAAAACACATGTATAACAGCTCAGCAAGCAGAAGGTGAGGCTTTTGGTTTTGGGTCAGATGGCTTGTTACCACCCCCCACCCCCCCCACCCCCCACCTCCAGCTAAATATTGGTTTGAGATACTAAGCTTAAGTGTTGCTTATATGGAAAAGTGAATACATTCAAACAGTTTAGAATAGACCATAAAAATACTCTCTTTATAGGAGGATGAATAAAGTAATACTTGGGAGACTTAGTCTTTTAAGTACATGTATAGATAGAATTTCAGAGATGCTGAACTGGATTGCAGTTGTAGCATAGTTAAACATGGTGATGGTATGTGATGTTGAAATGTTTGAAAGTCCAGGCAATGTTCAAAAAAAATTTTTTTTGACACTGGAAGAAATACAGTTCTCATGAGCAATGCCTAGTAGTGTGTTTACAGGTAGTTCTCAAACATTTTTCAAGGATTTTTCAAGACTGTTTTGCTCTGCAGTTACTTTTTTTTCCCTGGTTTGGTGTTTTGTTTTTTCCCCACATCATGGTTCATAAGGCACTATCAACATGGAAGACAGTAAGGCACTTTGGAAAAAGTGCTACAAACCCTTTTCTAAGGCTTACATTTTAAGAAGTGCCAGCATGTCTGTGCCATGCAGATATGCTTTATGGAAAGATGTGCTTTGGTTTAGACAGCTTCTACGTAGTTGGCTGGCAGCATGCCAGTCTTGCCGGTTCTCTGGACAGTCCCATACATCCAGCCTTCATCAATTGCTTGTACGTTTACAATTGTGTCACCGTCTTTGAAGGAGACCTCATCAGCATCAGCTGCCATATAGTCATACATGGCCCGGTAGGTCTTCTGTTGGTTTTAAGAAAGGAGAGGGAGGGGGCAAAAAAAATGAGACACACACATTTATATACCCCTGCTATTCAGCACTGACAGCCATAGCTGTTGGCAAGAATCAAAATCTAAGAGCAGGCTAAGGGCAAGTTGGGTTTTGACTCATTTCAGTATGCTGAAAGTATGACTGATGGCAGTGCCTGGCCCGTCTTTCACCATCTTGGTTCAGATCACAAAATGTTCCTTCTCAATAACCAAGTACCTTAGTTACCTACAGTACCACAGTACCTTAGGTTACAGCCTGTGTGTTTTAGTGACACTGAAGCTGAACAAAATGTTTTCAGAGTATATTTGAGCAGTATCAGCTCCAGGTATTTCCAGCCATAACCTTAAGGTATTGCCTCCCAGCAGATCTTGTGGGGAGGTGATGCTGTATCCATTGTTATATATCTACTCTAAGACTCAATCTCAGGAGTAGGAAGAAGTGTTTATGTAAAGTTTTCAAGAACAAGTGAGGGTCTATCCCACTTCAGTGAATCTGTTACTCTTTCACCTGGTTTTGTACCAAGCTTCAGCCCAGTGGGTTCTCAATCCTGGATTAACACCATCTGAGGCATTATGGAGCATGCACCACCAGCTACTGGAGAGCTCCAGGGCTGTGCACCTTTGGTAGGTACTCGTATTAACTCCTGCAGCAAGTGTGGGATTGTGCATCTTAATACAACCCATCAGTGCTACTTACCCCAGCAGTAGAGGGGTGAGAAGGAACCGATGACACTGTTGTTTGCTGGGTGGCAACTGACGATGACCGTTGCTGTGGTAACTCTACAGTTTTAGCATGTTTGTAGCCCACTAAAAAAGGAAAATACATTTCGTGTTGTTTATTGCAGAACTGGCAATAGGGTTAGATTGCTCTGAATAAAGATCAGAGGATGGGTCATTAGGTGGGTCAAATCTGCCTTTTACCTACTGAAATACAACTTTACATCTGTTAGTTAAGTCCATAACTCAATGTTTTGCAGGTGTACTTTTGTGCTTTTTTTCCTGGCTAAAGGAATTACTGAACATGAGCCCATCACCAGAACTGCCTTGCCTGATGGTCTGGATACCATTTGTCCTCACACATGAATAAATGGCATGTTTGTTCTCCCCATACCTGTGGTAGTTGTGGCAAAGAAGCCCCCATTGCTGTAGTAGGACAAATGTTGATCCACGCCGTCTGAGGGTTCGGATTTTTCATCGCCACCACTCAGGCTCAAGGCACTGGCAGAGCGGGAGTGCTCCCGGCTGCGGCGCTGGGCTTGGACTGCAAGGAGAAGGCAGGGGGAACAAATTCATGGCTTTGTTTTGTACAGAGAAACACGCATAAAAAAATGTGTACACACATATAAGTTACTTACTTCATATATGTGTACATATACATGTGCGTACACATGCTGTAAAAATACCCAAAGCACTCTACCCTTGTTACCACCCCCATAGAAGTGGTTGTATTGAGTAGAAAACTGACACAGGCCCCACGCGTGCTAAGCAGAATTGGTTACTGTGTTTTACAGTTTACGGCAAAAAGTGAATTAATCACAGTCTATTTTTATGGTTACTCAATGATATTTGCCAGTGCTTTTTAAAAATATTTGAAGCTCTACTCAAAAAGGCACAGTTATTATGTCCCTGTTATCTTTAACATTCAAAATTTTTTTTTCTTTCTCCAAACTTCCCTTTAGTGCTAGCTACTTTCAAAATTTTTATTCCAATTATTCCATGCTTTTCTTCATCAGCTAACACAGATCTGAGCCATGCCTGAGACTGTGTTTTCTATCATTCACGATGCATCTCTTCTCAAACAGTTAGAAGGAAAGGAGGTTAAAAAAAATAAAAAGTAACCGAGGAGCAGTATTTTTAGTTATTTAAAAAAGGAAGCACATGTTACAAGTAAGCAACTGGATCATGCTATCTGTGGATCATATAAACACTGCTCTTCATGCCTTTATTAGATGATTTCTATAGAGTAGTAAGATTGACAACGTATTTTTTGAGAAATAGCTATAGTAAACATCTAGCTACATTTACGTATGCTGCTGAGGAGGAGCTGTAGACAATTTCTCCTCTAGTTACCATTCATTGTCACAAGAACCGTGTAACTTGAAATCTCAGCTCCATTTAACAAGGTGTGAAGTCCGCATGTAAGACTGCACCTGTGTTCTTGCATAGGTAGAGCGCTAAGCTGTGCTTTATCCCCAGGCTGTCAGTTTTAGTGATTGGATGTGCACAAGCATAAAACCTATTTTGCACAAACAGTACAGCCTATGGAACAAACCAGAGATCATGTGTAAGCTTCTGGACTGAATATTGTCTTCTGCTGGGTCGTAGTCAAAGACTGACCCGGGATTAGTGCGCCACACACGAAGACCTGTAAGAGAAATAGCATTTTCTGAGAAGCTGTAGCTCAAGCAGCTTTTTAGAGAGCATGAGCAGCACATGTCTGTCCTGAATCGCAGTAAAAGTATATCAGAAAAGGGAAAGCAGTATTTCATAAATCTGTGTTTCTCAAATCTATAGCACAGATTAGGCTTTTTTTTAATTATTTAATCTAAGTCAGGTAAGCCAAGATATTTCTCTAGTATGCACAGAGATGAAGTTAAAAATGTAAGAAAGAAATGTAAATACAGGGTTAGATTATAAAGTTGGGCAGAATGGGACAGGCAGACCACAGGTGATTTACAGCTGCTATAAGAGAATATTTTCAAAACAGACTGATAAAAACATCATCTCTAAGTAATGACAAATTCGAATTGGTATGGCTGAGCTTAAATAAAACAACTCAGAAAGGTCAGCTTGCGTTTTGTATAAACATAGTACTTGGGTCATTATAAAACCTAGGTTCTGCTTACCTGTGAGATTCTCCTGATCCTGGTCCACACGCTTCCGCTCCATTTCTACTACGCGCCTTTGAATGCCCCTATAGCTAATGTCGCTGAAGTCCTGCATGTTCTTTTTCACGCGTTCTGTAATGGGGTCAGTAACTACAGGTGTGAAACTACCTTTGCTTTTCTCAAAATCTTCATGGTATTTCACCTGCAATTTAAAATGAAATGTCTTGTTCTCTGTAGCTTAGATTAATAATTTTTATTCCTGCTTACCTCAGGTGAATTTCTGGTAGAGAGGTGCACTGCTGTTCTGAACTTTTGCTTTCTCCAATCCAAGGAACAATGAGAAAGCCTAATCCCAAACATGCCTTTCCTGCAGTCACTCGTGCCTTTAGTATTTAAGAATCTGGGTAACCAAACTTGGTACATAGGTACATTGTCCTTGAGCTGCCAACCCCAGATTGTCTCAGGAACAAGGTTATTTAAATCACTTGCCAATTTAAAAATACATCTATAAATGCTCTTACTGTAGAGATATGTTTCTGGGTCTCTCGTACACGCCGCATTTCAGGTGTATCCAGCACATACGCAGCTTTGCCTTGTACTTGTTTTCGGAAACTATCTGAATAAAGAACCTGCCAGATGAGAGAGAGGAAGTGAGCACAGGGCACAAAACTGCTTCTGCATCATGAGGAACGAGCTGTACTGAAGCAGCTTGGCAAAGAAGGGGGGCGGGGCAGCGTAAGCAGCAGGAGCTGTGGTAGTGAATAACGTTAGAATACAAAGCAAAATACTTTTTCATAATTATGAGACATGGACAGCTCTGGACTTGATCCCAAACGTTCCTTTTATTAACTAAAAGATGCTTACCTTTTTTAACCTTGTAACAACAAGTAGAGGTAATGCAGAAATAATGTTCTAGGTACTATTTTCATATATTTGAAATGCACCTCACTGACTTTAGTGAAGCTACCCGTGTGAAACAGACAACATAATTAGACCTGTATTTATCATTGAAATACTACAATTTTTTGTTGGGCTTGTAGTTTTGTTTTTGAGTGATAACAGTTGCATCATGCTTCTGTAAACATTTGCAGAGACGGAACAACATTCAAAGCTCTGAGCTACCTGGTCTGGTGGAAGGTGTCCCTGCCCATGGCAGGGGTGTTGGACTAGATGACCTTTAAAGGTTCCTTCCAACCCAAACTACTCTATGATTCTGTGATCTGTTATGTATGTAAATATTTAAAAGATGGGGTATGTCAGCATTTACCTCTGGAGTAACAGGTTAGCAAAGAAGGGCCTAAAGAAGGCTATTTCCAGATTTGTCATATTTTTATACAGAATGTCCGAAATCTAACAAAATACACTGTTACTGAAGAATGATCATTTTATCTGTCATACAGTGGAAGACCAGTAAAACCAGAAGATATTGGCATGAGACTTGAATGCAACATATGTTACTTGAAATTCAACTGGTATTTAAAAAAAACCTAACCCAAACTAAAGCAGTTAATCCCACAGAAAGAAATACTCAATTGCAGCAGAAAGTAAAAAGCAAGTATTAAAGGATTTTATTTTAGTAGGGTTACTTCATACTTCCAAACTAGGTAGCTAGGTAGTTATGTTAACAGCTGCACTGTTAATCTGAGTAAGGATTTCAGGGATTGAAATGTTACTTTTAAATGTATTTTCATTTATTGGCTGAATAGAACATACCGAGCTGATGTTTTCTTGATTGCGTTTAGCTCTCTCCATCTCTGGAGTCATTGGTGTTGGAGTTCCTTTTGCCAGATGTTCCTTGTACAAAACCTACAGTGTACAAAAAGGTGTCCACAAATCAGACTGGAATAATTGATAGCTCATTCTGTAAATTGTGTTATTGTTTAAGCATACTCATCACTGCAGGGGTAGAAAAGATCTTGGGAAATAAAGCATCTAAAAAGTTATTTGCTAGAGCAGAAGGTAAAAATCAAACGGAAAAACAGGCAAAAATAAGGAAAACAAGGTTAAATTAGAAGTGGAGTTTTTGTTCAGAATGGTTATTTTTAATATAAGGCGGTTGTCTGTCTTCTTTCAGTACCGAGCTAATGTGTTCTTGATTGCGTTTGACTCTCTCCATCTCTGGAGTGACCGGTGTAGGGGTTGCCTTCCCTAAGCCTTCTTTGTATACAACCTACAGATCACAAAGTAACTCAGAGTCACAAATGTACAAATTCAAAACTGTAATGTTACGGGGTTTAGAGTAAACACCATCCATTATGAAAGAAAAAAAAAAAAGGTCAGAGGAAAAATAGTATTAAAAAGTTAATTGACAAAAAAAAAATCTTTTAAGTACTATAAGTTTGAGATGACTTTCTAAGTTTGAGGGGAAAAAAATTAGAGGGTTAAATAAAACCAAGCAGACTTAAGTTATTTAAAAAAAAAAAAAAAAAGAAAGAAAGAAAAAAAAAAGTGCTCTGTCATCCCCTTTACTTCTTTCAGACAATACCGAGCTAATGTGTTCTTGATTGCGTTTGACTCTCTCCATCTCTGGAGTGATAGGTGTGGGGGTTGCTCGCCCCAAGTTTTCTTTGTACAACACCTGTGGGATACAGAAGATGTATCCGGTATCTTAAAACCCCCCAAAATCAAAAGGCTTTGAACAGAAATCATTACTTTGTTATCAAATTTCAAAAAAAATAAGTCACAACTGATTATGATATGCAGCACTGCACAAAAGCCAAAAATCTACTGCTGTAAGGAAGGGTAAGAAAAATAAACTAGAAGAAGAGCTTGTTATTTTTCTGGTTAACAAAGAAGGGCTCTATCCAGCTACAGCTATGACAATGGCTCCATAGGCTGGGGCAAGCCGCCCGTGGCCCTAGAAAACTATTTAAGAAATGGTATCTTCTGGTTTATCTGTATTTGAAGCAATTTATGACCTTTTTGGGGAGGGAGGAGGGAGTTCTGTTGCCACACTGACATTAGGCAGCCAAATAGAGACAGCTGTTGAGGACGGCTGTCTGCTGTCACTGCAGCATTACATCTACACATCTCCCCAAGTCCGTCAGGTCACCTATAGGCTATCGCTGATATACCACCCAGAACAGGAACAGTCTCGTTCCTTTTGTGTTATTCTGTTTAAAGCATCCTAAGTCACCTGTCACAGCAATACAGGTCAGAGAGGGGGGACTGTTCGGGGTGGGGTGGGTGGGTTTCTTGTTCGGTTTTTGCTAAAGTCAAATACCCCTGAAAAGCCAATGAAAGCTTAAACACTAAGCATAGAGAAACACACCTGAATATCTTCACCAAAGGATGCTAAGCTCTTAATATTGTCTGGATAGAGCCCACAGGTACACAAACTGAGTTGTAGAAAAGGCCTACGTTTCTGGATCAGACTGTTAACGCTAAAGTAATTTTATTTTAGAAGAGGAGGATTAATTTGCAGAAAGAAATATATCTATTTTTTATATTAAAATCAACTTTCAGTAGGTAGTTAGAATGTTACTTTATTAAGATATAAGCAAAAAAGGGAAAAAGAAATATATCTATTTTAAGGTACCGAGCTAATGATTTCTTGATTGCGTTTGACTCTCTCCATCTCTGGAGTGATTGGTGTTGGGGTCACTTTCCCCACATTTTCTTTGTATAAAACCTACAGGATACAAGGGAGTATCCAAACATTATTAAAAAGGCACCACCAACAAAAAGAAACAAAACCCCAAACCAAAATGACATACAGTACAGCTTGTGAATCATTACACTTAGAAAGGGTTAGATTTGGGGCACAATGCTGTTCCCAAAAGAAGCAACGGGAGCTTTGCCATTAATCTACAAGGATGCAGAAATAGTCCCTGTATGGAATCAACTGGCATGAAAGCACACTTGTAGTAAGAAAGGGTTAAAAAAAAGTTGCAGAGAAACAATATCCATCCCAAATAGATCAAACCTAGTTCTAGCAGGTTCACACAGTCTTAAATAGAAGATCTACGATCTGTTTGTAAGCACAGAATAGAGGTTTATGCTACGTGTCAGATTCATTTTATAAAGTTAGAAAGCACAGATGACTAAACCGCTACAGTTATGTTAAACACTTCATTCAGATCTTTAGGAACTGTTTTCCTGTTAAAAATACCGAGCTAATGATTTCTTGATTGCGTTTGACTCTCTCCATCTCAGGAGTGACAGGTGTTGGGGTTGCTTTCCCTATGTTTTCTTTATACAACACCTATGAGACATAAGAAAGGAGCCAAAGAAAGCAACAATAAATTAAAAGCTAGCCGTAAACAAACTTAAAGCCTAAGACATTTTTTTCTTGTATTTATTTTCTCAGGGTCTAGACATTATTTATATTTTTAAAGAAGGTACTTAGCAATATTTTCCTAGAGAAGTAGGGCTGACATACTGGCTTTTTAACTACAGGATCACTCATAACAAATAGTGTAAGTAAGTACTACATAAATGAGACCACAAAAATAACCATATTGAGGGGCTGAGGATGTTATGAATTTGTAAATTATCATTTAAAAAAAAAAAATGTCAGCATTGCAGACAAAATGAATGGGTTTGTTAAATGTTTTTAAGATTAGAATAGGGCATTAAAATCACTCTTAAAAAAACAGTAAAAACTGCAAGAAGTTAAAGTCACTGCTGTAAACCACGGTAAGACATGAGTAAGAAGTAATCACTTCTGTCAGCTGCTTTAGAATCAGGGTTGGCATTATTTTGGAACAAGTGTTACAACATCCATTTATTAAAACTGTTAAAATGTTCTTTTAAATAGCGTTAAAGGGAACTTTTTTCTTAGCAAAGTACCGAACTACAGATTTCTTGATTGCGTTTGACCCTCTCCATCTCTGGAGTGATAGGGGTGGGGGTTCCAGTCCCCACGCTTTCTTTGTACAACACCTGTGTAGCAACAAGAAGCATCCAAAAACATAATCACAACTCAATAATAATTACATCCAACATGAAGTCAAATATTTGAGTCTGCTGGAGCTCAGCCTGCTCTAATGTACCATAAAAGCTACTCCTGGAAGCAATGAAGACTGGATTGCACCCATGAGGGTCTGAAGGCAAAATAGTCTATGGTTTTATCTTAGCAGGTGTGACAAATCCAACACAGAAGCCTCTTATGTCAAATACATTTTCATGGTGGAGGAGAGCTTTTAGACTATCACTGAAGCGTGCTAGAAAGTCAGACCCTCCCTCTTCTATGATAACAGCATTAAAACAGGAAACCGATAGGATTAAAAAAAAAAAACAAAAAAAACCATAAAAGAAAAAGGAATTTGGAACGGGGAGCAAAATGGTTAAAAATATTTAGGGTAATGTAAATAATTACATATAGGAAGAAGTGTTAGGTCAGTAATATTGGAAAATATAGTACAGTGAAGAAGAAAGTATGTTTTTGTAAGTTAATTAACATGGAAGTAAGGAGTGGAATTGTCCAATTTTAACATAGGTTAAAAAGGTCTGTTTAAGTGGAGTTAAAGGGAATACTACTTCTCCTCCACAAAATACCGAGCTAATGTGTTCTTGATTGCGTTTGACTCTTTCAACCTCAGGAGTGACAGGTATTGGGGTTCCTGTCCCCAGATCCTCTTTGTACAACACCTGTAGGGTAACATGGCTATATTAAAAAAAAGAAAAAAGGAACAAGCAAACAACAGTAACCCACACAGCTTGCTGAGAAAACAGACTGAATGTTTTTCAAGGTCGCTCTGAGCCAAAGCTTGGAATAAAAGAGAAAAATTAAAACGCACCTCAAAACTATACAGCTAAATGCTAATACTCTGCAATGCCTTTTGGCAGAAAGCTAGAATACCTTCTCCAATATTTGCTTCTCAGGAGCTATATAGACAAACTGTCTGTGCAACAATAGACCGTTAAAGACTTCCTAAAGGCAGAAAGTATCAAATACAACACTAAAGGAACACAGAAATCAACTCTGTTTCATTCACCCACTCCATAAACATCCCAGCAGGTTACACTAGCATGTATTAGAGCACTGTTATACTGAGGTCATTTCCACAGATTTGTATCACGCACTCAATAGTTTAGTTCTTGTATATAAAGTAAGTAAAATTAGGAAGAAAAAAACACCACACAAAACAAAACTACGGATTGTTGTGACTAAGAAAAGGAAAACAGGGTGTTTAAGAGGGGGACAAAAAAAAAAAAAAAAGATAATCAAACTCAAAAGAAAGGTGGAATTAAAAGTTATTATTAAGATGATGTAATAAAAAAAGAGGAATAAGAATGATGTAAGTAACAATTATGGAAGAAAAAAAATCTCAAAGGGACCAGGATATTATTTTTTGTGTAAGTTAATTATAGAGGAGCAAGATTTTTTTTGTCATTGTTGTTAAAAGGTTTTAAAAATAGATTAAAAGGTAATTTTCTGCTTTTCAAATTAAAAAATACCGAGCTAAAGTTTTCTTGATTGCGTTTAACTCTTTCAATCTCAGGAGTGACAGGTGTTGGGGTTCCTGTCCCCAGATCCTCTTTGTACAACACCTGTAGGGTAACATGGCTATGTTACAAAAGAAAAAAGAACAAGCAAACAACAGTAACACACAGCTTGCTGAGAGAACACGCAGAACTTGAAAGATGTTTTTCTGAGATGCCCTGAATAAACATAGGGACTAAAAAAATCCATAAAAATAAAAAACTAATTTAAAACTCTGAAGATAGAGTTAAACACTAATACACTGGTAGACTTCTACCAGAATACCTTCCTGACTTGCTTAAGTGCTTCTCAAGGTGGGCATCTAAAACTGGTGAGTATTTAGAAGATTAAAGTCTTATACCAATTATAATGAAGTATATTACTGTCTTTTCACCAGCGGTGAGGTAAATTTTTCCTGACTGTACTTGAGTCATTAGAGGACCAGGTCCTAATGTGCCTTCCTAAAAGTTTTTCTGTATACACACCCCTCAATGAAGAGTCATCTGTTCCCGAGTGAAACACTACTCATCTTCCACAGTTTATCATCAAAGAATCTAGCTCGCTTATTACAGGAAGGACAGAGAGTTGTGATCACAGTAAAGGCATATGTGTGAAAACTTGTGCTACCAACATATCTAGAGCAGTTTACACCAGCTGGAGATTTGGGCCACTGTCTCTGTGCGACAATATTAAAGCCTCCCTAAAAGAAGAAGGCATCAAATACAATGCAGAAGAAATAAAGAAATCAATTCTGTTTCATTTACGCATTCCATAAACATCACAGCAGGTTACACTGGCAGGTATCAGAGCACTGTTATACTGAGATCCTTTCCATGTATTCGAATTAGGCAATAAATAGTTTAGTTTTTATACGTGCTAGAACCAGGAGAAAACCCAGCAACCAAGGATTGAAGTGATTAACAAAAGGAAAAGCAGAAATTAAAGAAAAAAAAATATGTTGAGAGTCAAAATAAAGATGGAAACATGGAATCTAAAAGTTATCATTAGTAAGATGATCTAATCAAAACTAAGTAAGTAACAATTATGGAGGAAAAATGTCAAAACATCGGGAACAGGACATTCTTCTTTGTGTAAATTGATTACAGGGAAATACAAGAGTATTTTGGGGGGTGTTAAAACTATTTTAAAATAGGTTAAAAGGGAAATTGCTGCTTTTCAATTTAAGAAAAATACCGAGCTAAAGTTCTCTTGATTGCGTTTGACTCTTTCAATCTCAGGAGTGACAGGTGTTGGGGTTCCTGTCCCCAGATCCTCTTTGTATAACACCTATATGGTAACATGGGAGTTTAAAAAAAGTTAAGAACAAAAGAAAATACTGTATTTGGTGGAGGTAACACATATAATTTTTGTGCCCACTAAATATACTAGAATGCAGGAAAAATTAGGAAGTATAAAACAGTTAACAATTGTGATAAATTCAGAGGAAGTCTGACAGCTAGAAAGAACTGCATCCTAATTCTTAGATATGCTTCAACAGAATGATTAGGCATTAGAGGAATGGAATTATGCAAATAAAAAAAGCCAGTGTTTTTTAAAAATGCAAACCACCTTAAGCTTCACAAAAAAAGCTTTAAAAATTAAAGGACATGAAGCATCTAATATTATGATTATTAAAAAAGTCTTTTAAAAATAAGTACACAAAATATAACTAACAATGACTAAAAAATTTAATAGCAGAAAGGGGATGTTTCTATGTTTATAAGTTAATTAGAGAGAGTAGAAAATTTACAGGTGTTAAGTAGTTATAGGGAACTTTTTTCTTGAGTGACAAAAAAATACCGAGCTAAAGTTTTCTTGATTGCGTTTGACCCTCTCCATCTCAGGAGTTACAGGTACTGGGGTTCCAATCCCCAGCCCCTCTTTGTACAACACCTGTGTGGCAACAGGGAAGTATTAAAAAAAAAAAAAAAAAAAAAAGGAAAGGAAAGGAAAGAGGACATGGAGGAGAGAGAGAGAGAAGACAAGTAATTTAATATAGCAAAACTTCAAAGTATGAGAAATAGAGTTTTGTCAGCCTTGTTCAAAGGGTAGCAAAAAAAAGTCAATCAAAGTAATCCACTAGAATTACTATGAGGTTTGTCATCCCACCTGGGTGCACACAGATAACGCCAGCAAGAACTGCAGGAGTGTTTTGTGCAAAGCATAGCTTGAGCCAAGTTACCTGAAAACTCTTGCAAAGGAGTTTCCTTACTGAAACAAAAGGTTTTGCATGAGCAGCTTTGCCTCTAAGATTTTAAACAGACTCACCAGCATAAATGAGATTACCTCAGAGACAATTAAATGTAGCAAAATGTTTAACAACAGTGGCTTCTCTGAACTGTCCTATTAATATCAAGTCAGGACTGAATTTCATATCTGTCATGTCTAAATTGGGTCAGAGTGAGTTAAAATTGGTTGTTAGCTGCTCTAATTAAAACAGAAATACAGAACAAAATTATGACATAATGGTCGTTTGACTGGAATGTGTTAGGAGTAGAAACAATCTGGATAGAAATTCATTACTAGAGTAATTTTTTCCTTATATATGCAATTTTCATTACTTTTTCATACTGCAGTGATATGGGGATGCCACCCAGGCTTTCTTACAAAGACCTGTAGGATATAAGAAAGCACCCAACACAGCAAAAAGAGGAAAAGAGACAGCACACACTAGTTGCGTTAGATCGCTTTGCTTCAGGAAGTGTTAAGAGTTCACTTTTCATTTGCAGTGCAACCAGTGTGGTGAGTCTGAAGACTGTAAGAAGGATTGACTTTGTTATTGAGGAGTAGGATGACATCACTCAGACTACTACTATTTCATTGGGAAGAAAAATAAGGTCCTGCTTAACTGCTTTAAGTAAGTGAGGTTAAAATCTCACAGCTGGAACAATTTAATGACAATTACATTAGATTGAGTGAAAAATTAAAATATAAAGATACCGACAGGGTTTTAGTGATTTGATTAAGAAAGGGTTGTTCAAAGTTCAACAAAGAATTGAAAGAAAAATTTAGTATAGAGGAGTTAAAGGGATTTGATTTGCATTTGAAATGGTAGTTTTTGTTTTCTTTAGCAATACCGAGCTAATGTTCTCTTGATTACGTTTCACTCTCTCCATCTCTGGAGTAACCGGTGTTGGGATGCCAGTCCCTAAGCCCTCTTTGTATAACACCTGTGAGGTACAAGAAAGTTTCCACAAAAAAAGCACTCAACACAGGCAAAACCATTAAATATTACTATTTTATGAGTTATGTTTAGTGTTAGGATCACTTTTTAATTGATTTCACACTTGTTCTAGAGGCAAATATTAAGGAAGAGGCTGACGGTTGATTATTTTGTAAATATATGACTACAGATACTAGAAGATATAGGGTTAAGATAAAACAAACATGGAGAGAAACACCATGTTAATTTTACAGCTTACTTCCAGTTTTGGTTTTTAAAAGAAATGCATGTAAAGTTGTAAATCACCAAAAAAAGTTAAAGCACCAACAAGTGAAATATAAATGAGTTAAAAATACTGCCAGGGAAAAGACAGGAGCAGGGTGACATTCTAAACCATTGAAAAAAAAACAGATTATATGTCAGATTATATGTTAGGAAGTTATGCAAAAATAAGTTGTTATAATTTTTTTTTTTTTTTTAAATACCGAGCTAATGTGTTCTTGATTGCGTTTGACTCTCTCTATTTCTGGAGTGACAGGTGTTGGGATACCTGTCCCTAGGTCCTCTTTGTACAATACCTGCAGAACACAAGCACCCAGCAAGGTGAGAAGATCATAGTCCTTCCACAACAACTACAGAACATTTGGACAGATAATTTACCTGGTTTATAGGTAAATATAATCTGGGATTATATATAAATATGTGCACAATTTATTTTACTCAGTGTACGTCTTTAAAAGTGCAGTCACCAGCTCAGCAAAGTACTTAATGTCTATGTTGAGGTGCTTGAACACACTGAAGTCAATGGAATACTTCATTATAGTAGGACACAAGTTTAAATATTCTGCTGACCTGGCATGAAAGGTAGGTATGTTTTGCTTTTCATCTTACTTTAGGAAACATAATAGGCCATCGACATTTCAGTCAACATTTCTGGAGGGTTTTGGGTTTTGGTTTTTTTTATGGTGTTAAGAAACAGCTGAACCTTTTATAGACATGTTTAATACAAAAATACTTAGTTGTGGGCTCTATTTCATTTGGATCTCTGTGACTATTTGTTTGGAACACCACTATTTTACTTTGGTTTGGGTCTCTAGTAAGAAAAACAATTGAATTTTAGCTCTCATATCATTAGGTTTAACTTAACCTGTAATTGTTTGATCTAAAAAAAAATGCATTTTTCATGAAAGGAGTTGCATAGGAGATGCCTGTGTTGGTTCAAGACCTAACCGTGCAGAAATAAATTACAAATGCATTCATGGTTCTTCTTGCCACTAGTAAAATACTTGCAACAAAAGAAGTTAACAAAAAAAAAATATTTCATGGCTTCATGTCATTGAAACAATGAAAAAAAACCCAAAATAAAGCAATTGCAACAAGAGAAAACAAATTATGTAAAAGATTAGAAAAAAAGAAAAATCATTTGAAAAAACAACTCAAATGTGCAAAAGTGAGCTGTAAACCACACTGGTATCATAAACAGCTCGAAAGGGAAACAGTACTTCTAAAATCAGGAATGGAAAATTGTAAGATACTCGTTATATGTGCGTCACTGCTCCTCAGCATTGTATAGCAAACATCTGAGGTATCAATAATCACAAGATGACATCCTGCCTCAGTTCTGTACGCAGAGATCAAAGTAAAGCAGCAGTGGCTCAAAATCAGGAGAGCTTGTTGTGGTTATTAAAACCTATACTTAGCTAGATATGGGAAGAGCCAGGTACTGTTTCCTGGTTTTGTGACTACAAAAAAAGGCTCCAATTACTTTTTTCCACAAAGTTTTATCTAGCTGATCAATTTTTTTCAGACTAATTGTAAGGCATCATCCAGGTATTTTTTGTTTCTAGTTCTGTGTTTAGAAAGGGTCACAGAGGTAATACAGGGAATTGGCTGAGTGTAATGATTACTGCAAAATTCAGATACTTAAACTTCCTGCTGCTGAATACAGGGATTTAAGAGATCTTTTCTCTTTTCAACAAAAATACCCACAAACACTACCAAACATTGGAGCTGGAGCTCTGCATGAGTATACAGGTAAATACAAAGTATCGGCCATTACCGAACTGATATGCTTCTGTGTCTCCTTGACACGCTTCACTTCTGGAAGATCAGGAATTGGAGTTCCTTTTCCAATACTCTCCTTGTACTTTATCTACAAAGGCACAGACATTAGAAAAAAGTAAAAGGATTTACATTAAAGCAGAGCTGATGCATGTACATGTAACAAGTTACATGAATAAAAAAACGTAGGTCCTTTACACTTTACAAACTCATTCAAATCTCAGGTTATTAAATGTATTTCAATAGAAGGAAACAATCAAGGAACCTTCTATTAAATTCATCTATTGGATAACTCTGCCACACTTCTACAAAGCACTTTAACAGTAACTTGGCTTAGGGTAAAAATCAGAGTTCTTGTTTGAGCCAGAATTTTTCAACTGATTCAATTTTTCAGCTTAAAATTTTGGTACCTAACATCTCCCAGGAGATTAATTTCAGGAAGAACAAACCCCCTGATTTGTAACAACTGAACCATTTCAAGGTGTAAATACTTTTGAACTTGATACCATTTGGTCTTTCTACCAATGAAAGAAGAATTTTGGATTTGTAAAAATCTATGATATTCAACAAAGGTGTGAGTCATCATACAACATTTTAACAATTACAGTCCTATTTGCATTTCTACTTTAGCGTAACAACAACAACAAAAGAATAGCATTTTACAAGAAGATATTTAACATACTATGCATAAAAGAAATGGCTGAAGTGTTAGCAACTTTTATACTAAAATGATGTCAGCATTCAAAAAAAGCATGAAAAAATTTACAAATTTCAAAAGAAAAGTAATATATACAATTATTCCAATTTTAGAGTGTTACAATTTTTTATATAAAAGCTTTACGAGACATACTTTAGTAGGGCTGAGCTCCGGCATCCTCACAGATGCCCAGGAAATTTTGATCAGTGGCAGAAGGGCTGGCTGTGTACCCCAGGGGTCACTACTGGGGACAGTACTGTTTAACATCCTCCTTAGGGACCTGGATGCCGGCACAGAGTGCACCCTCGGCAAGTTTGCAGATGACACAAAACTGGGAGGACTGGCTGATACACCCAAGGTTGTGCTGCCACCCAGACTTCAACAGGCTGAAGAAATGGGCTGAGAGGTATCTCATGAAGTTCAGCAGTGGGAAATGCGAAGTCCTGCAGCTGGGGAGGAATCACCCCAGGCTGAGGGACATGCTGGGCGCTAACGGTCTGGGAAGCAGCTTTGCAGAGAAGGACCTTGGTGACCTGGTGGAGAACAAGCTGACCACGAGCCAGCAACGCACCCTCATGGCAAAGGCCAACAGCATCCTCGGCTGCATTAAGAAGGACATTGCCAGCAGGTCAAGGGAAGTGATCCTTCCCCTCTACTCAGCAATAGCGAGGCCACATCTGGAGTATTGTGTCTAGTTCTGGGCTCGCCAGCGCAAGAAAGATACGGACTTACTGGAGCAAGTCCAGTGCAGGGCCACAAAGATGAGTAAGAAACAGGAGCATCTTTGACATGAGAAGCGGTTTAGAGAGATCGGACTCTTCACCTCGAGGAGAGTAGGCTCAGGGGGAACTTATCAATGTGTATAAATACCCAGTGAGAAGGAATGAAGAAGAGGGAGCCATTCTCAGTAGATCTCAGTGACAGGACAAGAGGTAACGGGCACAAATTAAAACCCAGAAAATTCAATCTGAACACAGGAAAACACTTTTTTACTGCATGGGTGGTCAGACACTGGAGCAGGTTGCCCAGAGAGGTTGTGGACTCTTCATCCTTCGAGATATTAAAAACTCAAATGGATGTGGTCCTAGCCAACCTGCTCTAGCTGATTCTGCTTGAGCAACGGGGTTGGAGTAGATGATCTCCAGAGATCCCTTCCAACCTAAATGATTATTTCAATCTGTGCTAAATAAATTGTGGGATGAGATTAAAATGATGGCAAGAGCTTTCATGTTTTAGAAATGGATTGTAAGTAACAAATTGAGTGTTAATAATTAGAAAGATTGCTGTTTAAGTAACAAGAATAGGCAAAAACTTATAGAGAGTAACCCTTAAGCTGGATGGATTATTGCCAAACCACTGTTAGCAACACTTAAAGAAATAAGAAGGGGGAAAAAAACCCATTATTTCAAGTTGAATTAGCACTGGTAGGGTATTAAAAAAATCAATTCTTATGTACCGAGCTGATTGCATCCTGGGTTTGTTTAACTCTCTGCATCTCTGGCGTCTTTTCAATAGTAGTTCCGGTTCCAATATCTTCTTTATATAAAATCTTAATATTTAGAATGAAGACAACAAGGTTAAGCACATAAAACACAACAGTATTTCTTCTAAAGAGTGAATACAGGCTCATGACAGTGATTTGTACACAACAGTGCAGGCTGAAAGCCAACTCAGCCTTATTGCCTATTTGAAGTCTGTCCTACTACATGAGTGCCATTTGTACAATAAAAGGGGCTAATCATTTATATTTCTAGTAATGCATTTTAAGTAGAGTATCAAAACATTTGTAGTCTAATTTTATGATTAAAGATTATGAAGACTAGTATTTTTTCTCATTTGATCCTTTTGTTCTAATTTGTTTTACTATGTTTTACACAAACGTCCTCCACTTAGTTACTTACTATGCTAAGGGTGCTAGTGGCAAAATGATACAGCAGACTTTAGGCACTTCATGGTAATACATGAAATGTGAAACAAATCAGGCAGACAGTTAACTTTTCACTGAAAGAAGACAATTGTAGCACAACAAGAATACACTCCTTACATGGTAACAGGACAAAAGAAAGGTGGATACTAGTAATACCAATTTAAGTACAAGGTTGATTGTTTAACTATATCACAGCTATGTATATATGAAAGAGTACAATCAGGGCACTCCACAAAAAAACCCAGTAGATTAAAAGGGGTAGCAAAAACCAGCTAAATCCACTTAGAATAAAATTAGTTTTGTTTGAAAAAGTTCTTATATACATTTAAGCAGATCAAGAACATAAGTAACTGTAAGATAAGAGCCAAAAATTGTTATTTTATTAAACATATTAAACTGTATTTTTCGGAATGCGAACTGAAAACAGAAAATAAATATACCGAGCTGAAATTCTTCTGGTTTTCTTTCACACGCAGCATTTCTGGTGTGTCTTGTACAACTGTAACTTTTCCTTTACTGTTCTGTAGGTCCCACTGATACTGAAGCTGATGAAAAAGTTAAAGCAAAATGTCAAATGTTGACTCTATGCCACAAAAATTTGCTCACGGTTTTCTTTGAAGATGAGAAAAAAAGTATTTTCAAGTACACCTTATAAGGAGATCATTTTAACACCACCATTAGTGACATAAAGATGTACCACACTTACAGATACACTCATTTAAATTAGCAATAGGAGATCCTTAACTAAATTCACTGAAAAAATCCTGAAAGGTGCCAGATTGTATCTAAAACAATTAAGTCTCAACAATGAAAGTTAAAGATATCAAGTCAGATTGTGGAGTTCTGTTACTGACCATACAGTCTTGCAGGTAGTCCCACTGACATCAACAGACAACTTCTGTAAGTATAATACTCTATTACTTGCAAAGGAATTGTCAAAACACTGCAGCAGAAAGTTTTTTTCAAGAAAATTACACAATCATTTTGGTGGTTCCCTGTGTAATGCGTAAGTGGGCTGCCTGCATACATAGCAGACCCTCTAACTGAAGATCCCTGAGAATAAAAAGGCAGCCTAGCATGGATTAGAGTGTGATATCGGGACCTTATTAAATGAAAAAAAGCTGAACATTTTTTTATTATTTGACAGTAACAGTGTTTATTATTTATATACATACTGTGCTAAAGTTCTTTTGATTCTCACGGACTCTCTGCATTTCTGGTGTGTCTGCTACAGGCACATAGTACGGCATGGTCCTTTCTGCATCTTCCTTATACTTTTTCTGATAGAGAATACAAAATATATTCCATTAATACTGAAGTAGTAATAAAACAATCTGGCATTACTTATTGTTGAATAATGCCCATCTTTATGCAAATATGAGTGCTTCTGTGTCTGTTATAAATTCAGATTATGCCTCTGCATGAGATTTATTTTAAATATTAGGTTATTAACGAGTAGGAAAATTAAGCTAAATCTCCTTAGAACAAAATTAGCTTTGGTATTGCAAAAGCAATAGAAATTATTGTTTCATTTTACACAGTATTAAAATAAATTAATTCCAATACTGAAATGGGATTTCAGAGTAAGAGATGCCATATCACAGCTCTAGAAAAATTTGTTTTTCTGGTGCTATCTCCTGAATGTTGTGACAGGCAGTTATTCATGTGCTCCAAATGAGTATCCACTCGAGGTTCCCACATAAACAATGATTAAATTGCTTCACTCAAGATACCTGGCTCGAAAGGTTCTTGACCTGCTGGGCATGAATAATCTCTGGAGTATCGACAACACTGGTGTAGTTGGCTTTCTCCATTTCTGCCAATTGTTTGTATTTGATCTGTTGGGGGAATGCTCACATTTAGGTGCCTTAATCATATCTTGACAACCATTTTCATTTGATTTAATCAAAAAAACCTGTTAATAAATTTTCTTTTAAGATGACATCAGCTGTGATACACGAGATGTTCACACAGACCTGGCTGGCAATGTCAGTGGCATTCTTCGCTCTCACAAAATCTGGAGTCTCCAAAGCCAGCTCTGTCAGACCTTTTCCTCTGATTTCTAATTCCAAGGCTTTTTTGTACTCTTTCTGCAGATGAAGATGGTAGATACCTTGTCAATGTGAATGCAATACCTTTAGCAACTTCAGATAGTTTCATGACCACCCCACAAAATAGGAATATTACTAATATAAACTCACAATTAAACATACAAATGATGTCATTAGAGTGTGTACTTCATGACTTAAATTTTGAATGGCCTTACTCCAGCAGTAAATGGAGCACACTACAGGCCAGACGTATTAAGGTCACTCTTCCTTCTCACACCAGTAATCTCAAAGTGTAAGTTCCTTTAGGTGATCAGTGCAAAACAGTAACTTAGACGGAAGAGAAGAAACAGAGGGAGAGCAGCATATGAAATGCATGTGGTAGTGAAGAGTGGTCACAGATGTTTCACACTGAGCATGTCCAAGAAAATGCAAGGTGTCAGGATTCTCTGTGATGTTTTGGGGCCTTTGGAATGAATACACTCCCTAAAAACTCAGTGCTGCTGCAGCAGCCACTCTTCCCAAAAATATCTTCCACTAAGATCTAAAAGATTTATTTTGCATAGATTGGTATAATTCCTATCTCTCTAAGGCAACTCTGCTGAACTTAGCTGAATATGTCTGTAATATTCTGGTAATAAAATATAGGCTCTTGGAATAAATCAAAAACTCTGCATTACTAAGCACAAAATGCTGTTGCCAGTAAGGATGCTTATCTTAAGAGTGTTTTGTTAAGAAGCAAAATCGTAAGTAACACTAAAAAGTTCCTTTTTTCAGCTTTCAGCCTGATGATGTTAAGGCTCTTAAAGTATGAGCTAATCTTATCCTATGAAAACAATCACCATGAAATATTTATTATACCAGCCCACCACATAAATAAAGTAGCTGTCAAGTTTGCATCCTGACTGTCTGCTGGCCACCTCTCTCCACCAAAATGGGGAAGGCTGCCTCGTCCATCACTCCTGCAGCTGCCAACCGGGCATCACTCCTGGGCAGGGGGAAATGTTCATGAGCATGGCTGGTGTTTCCGACTTACCCATCAAGCATAAAGCATTCAAAAAGAGCTCTTTGCCGCACAGCGCACCTCCCAAAGCAGAAGTATGCCAGTCTGGCATGCCCACTGTAGTCCCTTTCTGATTTCTCACTTTGCTTCTTGTTTCCTCAGCCTTGGTCCTTAGTTCCTAATCCTTGGTAACTGCTCCAGACATGAGATGCCTAGTTTACCAAACTGACACCTCTGGTTCCTACGTTTAGCCTTGCTGCATCATGATGCTGCTTTAGTCTATCCCTTGACTGATCTGACTATTGATCACAGCACTCGTTTCCCACCTATACTCCTGACAGTAACTGCAAAGAGAAAAGAGCTCACTTAAAAGTTCAGGCTCACAGGTTTATCCTCAGTCACCCACACACATTCTTTTTTTCTCTCTATTCGAGAGTTTCTAGGGAATAATAAAGTTCATACTGTTATACAGCCATAAGCGTTTATCAGTTGGAGGCTGTTACATCCATTCAGGTATTTTCCCCAATAGCTTTTGACATACCTCATTCAGGATTTGAGTTGCATTCTTCGCTCTTAACATGTCTGGAGTTTCCTCTAAAGCTGTTAGTCCTTTACCTTTGACACCTTCCTCCAGATCCTTCCTGTACTCTTTCTACAGAAGAAAGAAAATGAAAACTGCAAAGCCAGACTAAAGAGAGTTCTACATTCTGCAACTTTGTGGCAAAAAAATTAAAATAAAATAAATAAAAAATTCCAAAAGCTCCAAAAGAAAAAATAATTTTTTAAAACAAAAAGAATATTGTATAGGGTTATATAAGAACTACTGCAACAGACCAGAGTATAGTAATTATTGTTCCAGATAAATTGCAAAGGCACACACATATAGACCCATTATGAAACAGTTAGGCTGATGAATGTCAGAAAGGGACACAGTAAATATGCATACAGTTAATGAACAATGAAGTAAATGTCCATGACAAATTAGATCACAACACAAAATATATGTAAACATGCTTAATGTGAATGGTTAGGAAAAAGTAAGTGGTGAAGAAGACATGCTGCTGAGAATACTTAGTGGAATTATTTAACTTGACAGAGGAAATAAGCACAGAATAACTGCTACCTCGCTTGCTATTTTGGTTGCATATTTGACATGTAATAAGGATGGTGTAATCTCCAAGCCAGTGAGGTTTCTCCCCTTAATGGACTCTTCAAAGTCCTTCTTATATTCTTTCTAATGAGAGTAAGAAGAAAAAATGCAAAATAGCAAATATTTATTACGTTACTTTTAATTATGTGAAAAAATACTGGGAGGATGGAGCAGTGGTTTGGTATTAAAGTCACAATGACAATCTGCTACAGTCAATGCTGTGGGCACCTAAAGCAATAAATCCCATTTCTACGAAAACCCATGAAACAGCTCATTGCTTTCAATGGAAATATGACCTGACCCTGCCTTCTTTTTTTTCTTTTTCTACTTATTGGCATATGCAGAGGAACCATTCAATAGAATCACTCAAACATAATGACTAATGGCCTTATACAACTGTTTTTCAGCATGTATAAGCCTTCATCTATGACAGGACAAGATTATACTTCAAACAAACAGAAAAGAACTGCTTGAGGAAATAGAATGACAGGTCAGTGAAAAACACTATGACAGTAGAGACAAACAGGAAATAAATGAGTTTCTCAAAAATAGAGTTCTGAGGTGAAAAGAATAACCAGGGTACTTTCTGTGGATTATTATAACCGACGCACATACTATACTGATGTTGCAAAAGTTTAAGTGAAATGTATTTCATGTTACATTTCTTCTAAAGACTCGAAGACTTGCTTAAGCTTCATTTACTGAAAGCTTCTTGATGAAAAATTGCAGATAAGGTAAATTTCATTGTGACACAGGAAAGCTTCATGAATTTTAAATGTAGTATTGCATAACCAATATAAAGAAATGTGATATAGCTATAATTTTTCAGTCTATCAGAATGCACAACATGCAAGTATAATTGTCTGTCTAAATCACTGTGAAAGGTTAACTATAAAAAATACATGTTAAAGTTTTTTAGTCTACCGGTATTGATTTTAACTGTACCTCACTCTGCATGAGCTGAGATTCCTTTGCAGTAAGGTATGTTGGGGTTTCAAAGTCCAACATAGGTTTTCCTTTTTCCTTCTCATACTTTTCTCTGTATTTCACCTGAGAAGAGAAGAAAAGAAAAAAAGTTACCCTCCCAAATAATCAAAGAACCAATTCATCTACTAGTATGTGCCTACTTTGGTCAACAGATCTGTGCTAAAAAATGAATGTCTAATACTGTTTACCTTCCTGAAATCCGTATTATTGACCATAAAACGTAAAATCAAAGGTCAAGCTTGCAGCAAAAACACGTGTGGCTTAAAATTCTACCGATTTATTTCCTGTTCCAGAGAACAAGCAGTGTCAGCTCAGATTTCAAGAATTTACTGATCACAAGAAGGAAGACAGGTAGCTGTAAAAATATCTAACTTGAAGGCACTCAGACTGCTCATGACCCTGGCTGAGTTCAGCCAGTTACATGTTAATGGATTCCTGGAGTGTTAGAGGCAGGGCTTGAAAAGATGCAGTTTAGCAACTTGCTAACTAATTCTGTGCATGAGTGTCCAGGAAGTAAAATGCCCACAAGGATGAAGATATTCTGGCTTCAAGTTACAGTATCCAGATTCTAGGGCATCAATTTTCAGACTGCTGCATGAGGTAATGCTATGTGTTTGGCTGAGACAGATCCTGATCTCAAACTGGAGCAACAAGTAGTGACTTTAACTACAAACTGATTAACAACCTTTCTCTTATAGTCCTTTGCTGTGTAACCTGTTTGCTCTTCTGTGCCGTGCTGCAGAACAACAACTATGGCCCTTTGTGTTCTAGCAACAATTTCTCTCTTGCTTTACAGTCAGTAAATACCTGGAATAGAACCTGGAATATAGAGGATTAGAGACCAAATCAGAGAGTGAATTTCTCTGGAATGATTCACCAATTGCTGTATTCCAGAGGGGAAAAAACATCAGACAATAGCAGCAGTAGGTATTGTTCTGGTTAAAGCAATTTTGGATGCAGAAAAAGAATGGCAGAGCTCTCCTTTGTATCACTTGAGGCTAGAATGGATAAAGCAGTTAAAAATACATTGTCAGCAACAGCCCTACTTCTTCCAATTTCCAGTTTCTGTGACTACCAGGTCCTTATTTCTATAGATGAAATCACCCTGATAAATGTATTATACTGTGTAAAAAGATCCATATACAACAGACATAAGTAACTTTGAGATCTACTCTAGAATGAAGAAATCATACAGATATTTTATATGTGTTCTAAACTTGCAAATGTGCAAATATTTCTCATTGACTTGTTTACTCAGGTGCGCAGTGTTTATAAAGCAGATAGGGACAGAGATTGTTACATTCTGGAGAATTTGCTAAGATGGCTTCAGTGATGGAGACTGGTACTCGGTGAGTGGGGTTAATGAGAAACACATGACCAACTTACGTGGCTCTGTAGTTCTGATGCCTCCCTTAGATGAACCTGTTCAAGATTATCTGGCACCACATGGTAGTGACCCTTACTCTTCTCATATTGCTTCTTGTACTGGTACTGAAGGGAAGGTGTCAAAAATCATCTCAATAAAAAAAAAAAATCCCTCAGCAAATTTACTTCTTAGGTCCAATCAAAGCAACACTTCAATGGAACATCAAAGAGAAATTAGAAATACAAAAAGCAAAACAAAACCAAGAAGTTTAACTCCCAGTATCAGATATCAATTCTAAAGATGTGGGTGAACAGTTAACTTTTTTGACCATTTTGATTGCAACAAAGATTTTTTCAAAACTAGGATTAAAAAAAGAAGAAGAAAAAAGAAAGCACAGCGGATACATCAAAAGGCTGTACAAGGCAATAATGATTTTTGTCTTTTCTCAGTAAAATTATCAAGTATTTTGTTAGCTATAATTCTGTACATCTAGAACAGGGGGATGTTAAACATAAACATAGAATGAAAAAACAGACAAAAATAAAAACTTTAAATATAGTAAGCAGTAAAGAAAAAAGTAAAAAAAGAAGAAAATGGTATTTGTTAGTGTAATGCAATCAGTTAAAATGTAATAAAGAATCAATCCAATAAAAATTATTAGAGGATTTAAAATATTAGCAGTTTTACAGCTAATAAAGATTTCACTTCCCAGAGGGCAAATGTGGCAAAGTTGCTAGTTAACTAGGAAATAATCATTAGAAAGTAGAGGAAGAGATCACTACCAGGTGATGTCCCATCAACAGTAACAGAGGGAGTAAATGTTACAGAAAGAGTTAGCAGAGATCAATTCAGAATGGAATCAATAGTAATGGAAAAATCAAATGGATCTGGGATTAGTTAATGAGCTTACAGCACTGGCAAGCTGGCTTGTACTCAGGACATGGTTCATGATCAGCGATTCAGACATGTCTGTGACAGGCTTATGAAGTTTCTTTAAATCTGCCTTGTATTTCACCTGCAGGTAAGAAAGGACAAACAGCATCAAAAAAGGAGACTGCTAATAAAACCTGTGATGTTGAATGTGTTAATAATATAAATGAGGTCTTTATTAAAGAAATTTGAAACTTTTGATTTCCCTAAGGGAAAAGCTAAGTAAACATACCTCACTAGCCATGTTGTGAGCATCTTTCATGGTCTTGTAGATTTTAGCCTCCTTTAAATCATACTTTGGCTTTTTACCCATCTCTTTGGAAAAATTCTCCTTGTATTTCACCTAAATTAAAAAACAACCAGGTATTACAACTACTCTTAAGTACTCATTTGTTTGGCTGCAGAAGGCAAAGAGACCCTACTTCAATGCTGATGGTAAGCAGAACAAAAAATGTAGTAACTTGAAGGCATCCACTGGAATAAAGGCTATTTTAAAGACAAGCTGATATGGAAAGAAAAACTACATACAAAATACCACTTGCAATTTTTCATTCAGTGCACAGGTTCCATCTCCTCATTGTAAAAATAAGAGACATAGTCACGACAATTATGTTGACAAAATACAGCTAAATTCCGACCCTTGGAGATGAAGAATTTTTCACTTGATGGGAACTGTGCAGATTATAAAAGATACCCTATTTCACAAAGAGACAAAAACCAACCAACACAAGTATAAAGAGTATTTAAAAGAACTTTTTATGTACTTCTTGGAGAACTATGAGCTTTAAAAAACTACCTAAAGACATACAAGCACTGAAGATGGCAATATATCAAATACTTTTATATATACTGTTATACACATACTGTGTTCTGTATAAATCACAGATGAAGAAGGATGCTAATGTTCACAAACAGAATAGTCGTACAATTAATTACTAGGAATTAGATTATGCAAGAGGCTTAGTAACACTTCCAAACCACATTAGCATCAGCAAGGTAAACCATAGCAATGTAAGCCATAGTAATCCAGCAGACCCAGGCTGGAGTCACAGAACTGTTGATAGGAATGAGAGTATTGCTAATGACTTAAATAAAGGCAAGTCCTTCATCCATCATGAGTTGTCCCATCCCACTGCTGCAGGTGCAGCTAAAGGCCAATTCCTCACTATTTCTTGTAAACCTACAAAAGGGAGGGTTCCATTAGGAATGTTTTGATTTTATTACTTTTTTTGCTATCAGAGATGCACAAAATTGTTTCAGAAGTCACTGCAGAATGCAAGAAGTATCAAAGATTAAATTCTGGCTTATCTAAACGGATCCCATAGTATGTATGCTCATCACCATTAGAGTAAACATCAGCAGAAAAATTCTGAGGATTTGTCATGTCTTCACTGTAGTAGTATTCTGCCTGGTCTGGGGACAAGTGAGGCAACATGTCTTTCTGTTTACAAATCCACATTTCCTTGGAGATACTTTATACTAAATAAGCTAGCAAGCCCCATCACTGGTCTAAAGAACAAGAACTGAACAACCGTCATCAGTCTTTCTGAAAGAATTTGATCTTGTTCAGGACCAAAATAATACTTATAAAAAGCATGCAGAAAAAATAGGACTGTGGTTGATGAGGAAAAAAGATTAATGGTTCTTCAGAAAAAACCCCTGATCTCCCAGGCAATATTTATGTGAAAATTGAAATGAAAGAAATAAAATACTGAAGAACTGATAACTAAGTTGAGGAACAGCTGACTCACGCTAGAGTTTTTTTAATGACAACTACAGAAATGTAAACAGATAATTTTATATTAGTAAAAAGAGACAGATGATTGAATGCAGAATTAAATCACATTCCACAATCACATTTTACACTTTGAATTCATTGTCATATTCTTGTCCATACAGCACCATGTGGTTCATGCTGGATACCACTGTTGCTCTTTTGCTTTGCAAAATATGCCAACATTCAGATAAAACACAAAGTGAAACAGGCAAATCCACAAGTTATATAGCTGCTGTAAGAAAACAAAGAATTTTAACGCTTTTTACATAAAGACATCAGTATTGGTTCTGACTGCACAAAAATTAAAAACAAGAAGAAGTGTACTAGAATCTGTTAAGTTTTGCAAGCTATGCAACATAGGATCAAGATCAGACCATCATGCCAAAGAGTTCACTATTTTAAGCCCAGAAGAAATGTTGCTGGAAGATCTATGCAAAATTAAAAGGAAGCATGCCAGACAGGGAGATGAAATCCAACTAAAAAAAGGCAAGTGGATAAACAAACTGGACATAATGCTTTTTAAAGGAGAAGTTTATAAGAAGAAATGCCTAAGAGAAAAAAAAATTAAAGATTATGCCAATTATTCTTTGCTCCCTTACTGCCTCTACAATAGTTAATTTTCTCTCAAAACTAAAATAATCTCATCAAAGCATGTTTCTAAGACTAAGAGGAGAACTGGCTAGCATTGGAGCAAAAGCATGGAGAAGGAGGATTTCATCATCACTTAATGGGAATAAGAGTAATTTCTTCTTTTTCTTGTAGCTCAATTGTTCATTTTAAGAATCCTTGGTTCTACTGAAAAGATTCCTGGTTTTCCCGACAAACACAGTGACTGACATTCAAACATGCGACAGTTACATGCAGCAGTCATGGCTAGACATGGAAAAACCATAATGCCCCTTTTTTTGTTTGGAAATACATGTGTAAAACTGAAATGGCACAGATCTGTCTGCTTCCACTTCAAAACTGCTATGAAGCCATCATTTTTTGATCTTCCAAAGGTTTTGAGATGGCAAGAAATATAAGAAATTATGTGCCCTCAAATCGCTATAGGGTACACTTCTCAGAGGCTCTGGGGCCGATTCAGTCATAGGCTATGCTTCCATTATGCCATTCCAGCACAATATAAACAGAATAGTTTAAATGAAGTTTAAAGAGAAGTTTGAAGTTTGAATAGTTAAAATGTGAATGTTATGCATATGGTATGACTGTTCACTGAAAATCGCCAGCACCATTGTTTGGGTTTGTCATACACACATATTTCCATTTTTTGCAGTTTCAGGAAAACCAGCTCAAGCTTCTATGTCTGGGTTTAGGGATTTTGGGTAAAAAAAGTGAGTTTTCACATTGCATGAGTGCATTGGAAACTTCCATTAAAAACACTGGAAGTTCCAAAAACATTATGAAGGGCATAGTAACCTTTCAAGCTTCATGTGGTGTTTCTGAAACGGACAAATTCCCCACGCACAGAATTCCCATGCACTATCTTTCCAGAGCAACAAAAGAAAGTCACATCTAACTAAGCAGTGTCACAAGTTTTGCTACATTCAACACCTTTGAAACAAAAAGATCCAGTGCAACTGGTGCATCATAAACCCTTTAACAGCTTGGAATTGTAAGATAATATGCAAGCAAGAGACAGATGCATAAAAATGGCATTCCCAGATGTGTCACAAAATTATCTTACATGACTACTTAGCATATTAGCTTTCTTAAAGGTTCTCATCCATGGGGTATCATAAGATGCAGCTCCATGCCCTCGTATATGTCGTTTGAGGTATTCTGCCTATAATGCGTAGCAAGAAAGCAAGATCAGAAATGCAAACAATTGCAGGTTTAAACCATGAAGTGGTGAGAAAGAACCAAGTTGAACTGAGGTCCTGCCAGAAAAAATTGTCACAGAATATAGCAAGCATGTGCTTCAGACTGACTGGAGAACATGACCGTTGTACACAAGTAAGCAAGCTTCTATTAATATAACATGTTAACTGCAAAACAGAAGATTCTTTTAAAGGCATAAAATACAAAGAAAGTGGCTGAAAGAAACAATGTCCATCTCATAAAGGGAGGATAATAAGAGTTAGGTAAAAGGCTGCCTCTTTTAAAGCCAATACCCAGAAAAGCTAAAAAAAAAGAGAATACGACTGATGCTTCAGCCTTAGTATTTAAAAGATCTTGTCATGGCATCATTTTAAGGAGATTCTGTACCTCCATTGCTGACATTTAGTAAGTAGAAAAGTTTATTTAACGAAGAACCTTGCATTGGGATTTAATTTCCCTTTAAAATATTCCCTTATCCCCTAATCTAGAAATAATTTCAGTTATAATATTAGTATTCCTCTATAAGTCAACATCATATCTCATTTCTCTCACTGCTTCAATGTTTCAACAACTTTTTATTATTACCTGGCTAGTTAGCTTGGACACCTCCTTTGCCAGTTCAATATCTGGACGTCCCAGCATGGTTACGCCAATGCCAGCTTCTCCACGCTTTTTATATTCAATCTAACAAAGAAAAAATAAATAAAAAATATAGTTTAGTAGTGATGACATTCCCTCTTAATTATTTTACTGACACTGTTTTTAATAGTAAAATTACTGCTAAAGAATTTTACAGAAGACTTAAAAACCACTTACATCACTAATTAACTTGGCAGCCTGAGTTGCTTTCTTAATATCTGGTCGATCTGCTATAGGTGTGTAGTGGAGCTTGGACTTGGCATCTTTCTTGTATTCAATCTAATCCATGATGACAGACAGAGGAAAGAAAATTACTGAGGTTTGGTCTTGAGGAATATACCTAATAAGGACACAACAGTGTTGCTGGAAAAGTGCCTTTTTTTTTTTTTTTATAATTTCACAAGGAATAGATTTGGGAATGTGTTTTTGCAAGTTGCCTACAAATGAAGAAATAAGCATATGCAATTCTGTCTGTATTTGAAGGAATGAAACAAAGTATTAGATGCAATTTGCACTAGATTACTTTAAATCCTACCGTGTGATTAAGTAGAAATATGATTTTCAAAGAAATCCTTTATTTCAGTGCAATTTTACATTTGTAAATATTTGCACCTTTATCTTTCAGAATTATACCTGAAGATGGAGGCTGGAAGGAAATCCAGAAGCATGTGAACTTTTGTTTTTGTCAGCTGTCTTCGATTGAATTTACTTACACAAGCTACTTAATTCATGAAAAGACAAGACAAACTTACTGTACTCTGTTTTTTAGCAACTTCCATGGCATGTTTCACTTCAGGAGGCTCCAGCATGACAGAATAATTAGACTTGCCTTTGTCCTTCACAAACTTCTTTTTGTAGTTTGTCTGTTAAGAGCAAAAAGGGCCATGTGTGATTTTTTAATTTCACATGGAGGTAAATGCTACTGAAAGTTGTAAATAAATTCACTCAAACTGTTAAGACAAATAAAACGCAGTCTCCTCAGTCTCAAAATGTATGGTCCCCAGCTTTTTTGTCATAATTTGCACTTTAGATTACAAAAGCTTGTTATTTGGAGATAATGATTTGTGTTTAAACTGTGTTCTATGAAAAACAAAATCTGAATTAAGGCCACCTGTTAGCACTCCAGCCTGTCACTTTTCTCCAGACTATTTCAACAGATTCCCAATAAAACATGTTTAGCTCTTTGTTAAAGTCTCATTCTGGTAGGAATTAATCTTTCTGACTCCTTGGGCATTTTACGATAAAACTCTAAATGTGTTGCATGTGTACAAAAACATGCAATAGTCTAATCAATTATAGGCAGCAGTTAACAATCTCACCATAAATTGTTATCACACTAGTTACTTACCTCGCTGACATTCTTGGTCACCTCTTTCACATGAACAGTGTCTCGTGTCTCTGGCAGGGTTGTATAAGATCCATGTGGAAGCTGCTTCTTGCTCTGTTCTTTGTATTTGTTCTGAAAGCACAGAATAAAAATAGGTAAACAAACAGCAACGCAATCCCCCCCATATTAAAAGGATGTACTTAAAATGAACAAAGAACTCTCCAATGCTTTACCTCAGATACGAGAGAGCTGACGTTCTTAGCCAGGAGGATCTGAGGTGTATCTGGAACAACAAGGTACGTTCCTCGAGCTTTGTTGTGCTTCTCTTTGTATTTTATCTAGCAGGCAGAAAAGGTACCATTTTAAGCAATGTGTATCTTGTCTTGTGGCTATTTAAAAAGAAATTACTATAGTCGTGCCTGCTTGTTAGTGCAAAAGTTTGCAGAAAATCCGACATTTTGATGTTTTGCAAGATAAATTCATTCCAGTCTATATAATCCTATAGCTCTCACTTGGAATTTTATTAACATATTGAATATTAATATATTGTTAGTAATTATTAAAGAGACTTTGTGTTATGCACAAGTTATACCTGCAGCTTTTTTTTGTTGGTTTCTCCAGATAATATTTTCATTTCAGTAACAGGAATGCAGAGATATACCAAACATCTAGGGTCTTCAAGCAATGTTAACTTTGAATATTTATTTAATCCAAGAACAAGGACAGTGACATTTACAAGACCAAATTTATTCAGATTTTGCCAATTTGTTAATGAAATAAACAAGTCAAACCAAATAGTGAAGTGAGACTGACAATAACTTTTCAGAGCTTCATTCTTAATGCAATCATGTTTCCAATAAAGTAGTTTATGTAGTAAGTAAAGTTCTAGCAGAACAAAAAAGTGAGTGTTCAAGTACTTACATCACTTGCCAGGATAGCATTATTTAAGGCCAATACTGTGTTTTTATCATCTGTGACAGAGAGTTTGCATCCCTTTAGGAATTCCCGGTCCACTTTGTATTCATACTGCAGGAAGAAAAAATAAAAGATAAGAGTCTCAAATCTTCTACTTTTTTTTTTTTTTTAAATTCTGAACATGAGAGATGTGGGGAAGGGGAGTATTCAGTTTTTTCTGATTTTCTTACATCACTCTGTTGCAGAGATGACTTGGCTGCTTGAACAAAATCAGGCCTATCAGCAATCCAGTGCCAATGAGCCTTGGCTGCTTCATATTTCTTCTTATAATCCAGCTGTTTATAGTGAAACAACAAGAAAAAAAAGAAGTTAGTTGGAAGTTGTGCGCTTCACACGACATATAGATGCAAATTCTCTTTTGGTCTGTACCAGTTAAAGAGAGAAGAGGTAAGAAAGTACATCTACATCAGATCAGGGCTTTCCTCTGAATCATGTACAATCCAGTGGAAGTCCATTTACTCTAGCTTTTCCACTGCTATGTGGGGAAAGGAATGTGAATGACTGAAAAGATGTCATGACTTTGATGAAGGTGACTGCTTTCAGTTCCTTGCCTACGCAAGCGCATGTTGAGCCACCAATAATAGAAAACACAGCAGAGCTTCCCATGAAGCACCTACTTTGTCTACAAGAACATCATCACAGAAAATTTCTGGAGCAGTTATGTCTGTGTCAGGAAAACAGAGGGGGATGAGAAGAAAAGTAGATGTGTGACATACAAGGACCTCAAGTGACCTCAAGGACAATTTGCAAGAGCAAGCACTTTAATATGAAATAAATTAAAATATATTTTATTCAAGCAGCGTAAGAATTAGAAGCAATGTCCAAGCACAAAAAATTTCTATGGAACTGAAAATAATTTCTCGTGGTTTCCACTGTGTCCTCGTTTTGGCTGGGATAGAGTTAATTTTCTTTCTAGTAACTGGTATAGTGCTATGTTTTGGGTTCAGTAGGAGAAGAATGTTGATAACACACGGATGTTTTCAGTTGCTGCTGAGCAGTGCTTATGCGAAGTCCAGATTTTTCAGCTTCTCATGCCCAGCCAGCAAGAAGGCTGGAGGGCACAAGGAGTTGGGAAGGGACACAGCCAGGACGGCTGACCCAGACTGGCCAAAGGGATATTGCACACCATGTGACATCATGCCCAGTATATGAACTGTGGGGAGCTGGCCTGGGAGGATCACTGCTTGGGAACTAATTCGGCACCGGTCGGCGAGTAGCGAGCAAGTGCATTGTGCATCACTTGTTTTGTGTATTCCAACTCTTTTATTATTATTGTAATTTTATTATTGTTATTATTATCATTATTAGTTTCTTCCTTTCTGTTCTATTAAACTGCCTTCATCTCAACCCACAAGTTTTACCTTTTTCCTTCTGATTCTCTCCCCTATCCCACCGGCTGGGGGGGAAGTGAGTGAGTGCCTGCGTGGTGCTTAGCTGCTGGCTGGGGTTAAACCACGACATAAGCACACCTGTCTTCAGCCCTGTCTATATCCTCATTTCCTGGATCGACATTGGTGCTGTGTTATTGGTAACTTGCCTCTAGCCTTGTCTCCTGGATTTACCTTGGACCTACGTTGTAGGTAGCTTGTCTCCCATCTCTGCTCTGTTTCCTGCTGGATCCCTGTGGATGAACCTTGGCCCTGGTTCCTCACCTTGTCTGGGACTGTTGATGCAACCCGTTATCAGCACCCTGCTCTGCCCACCCCATTCAGGTACAGTGGGACTTCACTGTGGATGATGAGCTCACTGCCTATGTCATGGTCACCCTCAGTTACTGGCTCAGGCATCCACATGGAACTACCCCACTCCTGTTGCTCTCTGACAAGCAATTTCGTATCTGAGAAATAACTGTCTCAAACAGTTATATCTCATACAGGATGGGCATCAAACATTCCCTTGCAACTCGTGTTGTAGGAGGACTTAGTACATTACTTACATCACTACCGATGTATTGGACATGTTTAGCATGCTGAAAGCCAGGAGTATCTGTGGGAAGAGTGTATCCAGTAGGTAGAGCATTCACACCAGCCCAGCGATACAAATTCTGCAAGAGAAGAGAGAAAGAGAGAGTTTGTGACAACTGTGTGTAATATTTGAGAGTATTCATTAGCTGCATAGAAAATCTCTTAATCACAATTGGCAAAAGATTTCCCCCATGTCTGCATTATAATGCATACTTGTAGCTTAAATGAGGACATTTTCCCACTTTCATTTTAGAGCAGTGAAATCTAGCTTCTTTATCTGAAAAGCTGCAGAGACAATAACTTTTAAAGAATTGCTTTTTGAATATCCGAAACTCTGTAGACCCAAAAGTTTTATACTTACTTCACTCTGTATTTTGTTTGCATGATATGCTCGCTCCAAATCTACTGTTTTATCAGTAGGAATCATTTTGCCTTTAACATTGTGCATATATTCACCACGATAGACAGCCTGAGAAAAAGAAAAAAATAATTAGAGGAGAATCATAATTGTGATGTTCTCTCACAGTATGTATTTTTTGCATACATACAGGATTTTCTCCTAAAAACTGGATGAAATTTTTTTTTTTATTCAGGCAACTAATGATTTTGGTGATTGTGTTCTCATATCTTTATAAGGGCATAGACAATGAGTTGTAGATAACTAGCAATGATT
>JAVJGG010000001.1:51967899-51997567 GCA_035590195.1 Aviceda cuculoides
AAGGCTTTCTTGTACTCCCTGTCACTCTGGATCTTGGCTACGTGCATCGACCACATCATCTTTGGATCATCCTCTATATTTCGGGCTCCAATATGGTGACCAAGCTGCTTGCGATAGCCTTCTTTATACTTGTACTGCAGGGTTAAAGAAGCTCAGTAAGTTTCAGGCCAGCTGTCCTCCCTTCTGACACTATTCTGTAGCAGTGCCTGTGAGCAAGTGCTTCGCTAATGGAGCCTGGCAAGATCACCACGTGCAGAGGCGTTTAAGTGCAGCGTACCCCCACTGTGTCCTACACTTCCATCCCACCCCGCACCTACACTGGGCCACAGGAGGCACGTGGAGGCCCAGATAGCAACTCTAACCAACCTAGCTCAGGAACCAGGAGCAATGCGTGCCAGCAGACAGGGTCTCCACACAACCGAAGCAGCCCCACTGAGAGGCCAGCTGAGCAGCTGGGATGAAAAACTCAGGGGAAACCACAGGACTGCTCCAGCAGGCAACCTGGGCCTCATCCTGCACAGCCCTGTCTGCACTCACCCACACAGCCCACAGCAGCTGACATTCTCCAATGCACCAGGCTCTCCTGCACAGTGCTCGGGACTCTTTTCTCCCAGCCCAGTGTGTCCCCTCAGCTGCAGGCCTATATTCACTAAGCTTGGGAAGTGACAAAGGGCAACATGACACTTGTTACGCCTCCTCTTTCCGAAATGTCAAGCAAGACTGAGGAGAGATTGAACTCATCTCCTTACAGTAAGGGAACAAACCTGAAGTACAGAACCTCATACGAGAGAGTAAATTAAGCTCCTGCAGAGCTGAGCCCTGAAAAGATACTCTGGAGCACAGTAACGACTGGCCTGCAGTGACCCCAGTCCAGACAGAAATGGTTAATGCCCCGGTCATAACAAAAAACTTGGTTTGGGTTTTCTTTCCTAATGTCCAGCCCAGCTGTGTAGCTGCAAAACCAGGGGGCTGCAGACTGGCAGTACTGAGGGCAGCACGGCACCGCAAAAGTCTATTCTGTTGCACGAGGAGATGCTGCCACAAGCCCAGGAGGAACGCCGCTTTGGATTATGTCCGTCACTCAGCTCCCACAGTTACTCTCTCCACACCATCTGTGCAGACCCTCGCAACGCCGCACACCCATAACATGCAGGGACACCTACAGGCAGACCCTCCAGAACCAAAACATTTACAGACTAGCTGAATGGTAACGACAGGTAAGATCTGCGTTGCCTCCATTCGGCTCAGGTTGCAAACCCTGGCCTTCAGCTGAAAGAAAGCACCTGGAAACTGTCTGGTAGGGCGTGCTGCCAAGGGCTCCTCTCTACTTACATCACTCGCAATGTCTCTGGAAGCTTTAGCAGACTTGATGGGAATGGCATCTGCTCGCATGTCGTAGCCCTTTTTCTTCTCTTCCTCCATTGCAAGCTTGTACAGTTTCTGAAAGAAAAACAAGCATTCCCCTCAAGCAATGCTTCTTCTCGGGCCACAGCAGCGTCCAGGACAGACACTTAATCCCAGCTCAAACACCTACCTCACTGAAGTTCACTTTGTTCTGCTGGGCTAGCAAAATACCAGGTGTATCCGGCATAATGTGAACGCTGGTTTTATCTTTCTCCCAGGCTGATGTGTACGCGCGCTGAAAAAATGAGTACAACGCAAAATAGGATCACGCAAGCACAGGGCAACAAACTCAAAGAGCAAACTAGCTCAACAAACTGAAGCAAGGGGCCTCTACTTTGCACGGACTCAGGAACGCCTTTTCTTCTCCCAAAACTTTCTAACGCTTCACCCTTTTCTTGTCTGCGCTGCACCCAATTACTGCTCCAACCACACAAAACAGAAGTCAATCTAAAACAAGGAACCCAAATCCCTCATGCAAGAGGAGGCAATACCCCCCTTGCAAAACCCAGGCCCTGGAAGGAGAGAGCCCAACATCCTGGGAAAGGAAGGTGCTCGGTTCCTTCATGTTGCAACCACAAGGAAATCTCACTTGGTTCATAATTTCAGAGTTGTGCTTTGCCAGAACCATGGGCATCGAGTCAGGAATGCTCGTGAATTTGAAGGTGTCTGGGTGTTGCCGATACTTCTTGTCACTCAGGATGAGGCTCGCCCTCTTGTTCTTCTCATCGTCCAGCGAACCACTTGGGGACCAGCCAATGCCCCTCAGCCACAGAAGGTCGGACTTGTACACATTCTGAAGGACAGACAAGGACACAAAGCAGCTCAGCAACCTCCTTACTCCATGCAACCGCTCGTCCCACCTAGGGAAGCTCTGCCTACCAAAACACATTCCCCTGTGTCAACCCACCAGCCACCACCACAGGGACTCCCATTAAAAAACTCAACTCCCCACAGCCTGGCTCCCCATGCCTACAACAGCACAAGCTGGTGCCAAGCAATCCACAAACCTTCCCCCTACATCTTCTTGGTCTCCCCAGGAAAGACCTGCCCCATTTGGCAGTCTCCAGCTGGCAGTGGCACAGGAGAAGCCTTATACCTCATCACCCAATGCTCTTCATACTATTCACCACTGCACACACGGCTTGCCTTTGCCCACTCTCAGTCCTCCAAAAGAAAATATCTGACTTCGTTGCCCTTCCCCTGCCATACAGAATTCCAGCCACCTGCAAAATGCTCAAGGCAAGACAGGACTCTTCTGTGACCATAAACTATGACCCCACACAAACTGCATCCCTGCCTATTCTTGACAAAATCTAAGCAAAAAGAAAGCTGAGCTGCTGAGATCTCTCAGAAACTGTAAAGTGATAAATTGAAGTCATCTCAATGAGAAAGGTTGAAACTGAAAATCTGTTTTCAATAGAAACACAGGGGTAATTGTTTTCAACTGAAAGAGCGCGGATTTAGATTCGATATTAGGAAAAAATTCTTTACTGTGAGGGTAGTGAGACACTGAAACAGGCTGCCTAGGTAAGTTGTGGATGCACCGTCACTGGAAGTGTTCAAGGACTAACTGGATGGCACTTTGAGCAACCTCATCTAGTGGAAGGTGTCTCCATGTCCGTGGCAGGGCACTTGGAACAAGATGACCTTTAAGGTCCATTCCAACCTGAAACATCTGCGATACTATGATTCAACAAGGCAGAACAACCACAACAGTCTTAGTCTCACAGAATCAGCCTACATCTATGCTCCCCACCTGGACCTTCTCCAACAAAGGAATAGAATGCAGGAGAGTCTCCTCGTTTTCACACAGCCAGTAAAGAACAACTTACATCACTCTGAAGGTCGTACACTTTCCTGGCTTGTACAACATCGTTCTGGTCCGGCAGACAGGTCCACCGATGCAGAAGATGCTTGTAATCAATGTCACTGACCAGCTCCTGACACTTCTTGGCCAGCACAATCCCCAGCATGTCCACTGGGCTACTGAAGTGTGTCTTTGACTTCTCAAAGGCTTTCTTGTACTCCCTGTCACTCTGGATCTTGGCTACATGCATCGACCACATCATCTTTGGATCATCCTCTATATTTCGGGCTCCAATATGGTGACCAAGCTGCTTTCGGTACCCGGTTTTGTATTGGTACTAATTGAATGCAGAAACAACAATTATAATCTCATTTCAAGCTGTATTTTAAATTTCTCTTTTGTTAATATAGTGGTTAATATTTTTTATCTAATATATTTAAATTTTTTGCTTATTTTTCCAACATTTTTAATGTTTTTATTGCAAGTTCAGAAGATATTAACTGATTATATACTATCTCCTTTTAAATTATTGTAAGTAATTTAATTAACCTTACATCATTAAGAATTATGCAACCTCTGGGGAGGGCAGCAGTATAAGACTGTCAAAATTTTAGACCTCTCCTTTTATAGAAAAAACATCTTTATCCAAAGGTGTCTACCAGTGCTATGCCCCGCTGTTATTTTCACTCTGTAAGACTCACTTCACTAGCTATGTCTCTGGATGCCTTTGCTGACTTGATGGGTATAGCATCAGGAGGAAGATCATAGCCTTTCCTCTTCAGCTCTTCATATCCTAACTTGTAATGTTTCTGTTGGGGAAGAATTCAAAGTAATTATCACAAATAATCTCTCTAGAGAGTTTTTCAATACTACAACTTTCCTCCCCTGACTGTTGAAAATAAAGCATGAGATTCCAAACACAGTTTAATTCATCAAACTAAATTCCATAGCTTGCTCTTAATAAAGTGTATTTTGTTACTGATGATATAAAATACTTAAAAATTACTATCTGTATGTTTTCTGATTAACTCATTTGAGATCAATATTTTCTTTTAGTTAACATATTAATCTGAATGATTCATAGAGTTTTCTACAGAGGTCAATAATAAAACCCCATGATTCTCTACATCCACTTTCAATTGCAATCCTTTTTGTCTTCTTGAGTTCTTACAACAGAGCTGCTAACATTTTTTTACCTTTGCATGTAGTCTATATTTGTTCCATTATAACCAGGAATTTGATGTAAATTACACAATCCTAAGTAATTCTAAAGAGGTAAATCAATATAATCAGACATTTTAACAATAATGACAAGCTTACTAAAAAGTAGTGAACACATATGTACAATGTTAATATGATCAGCAGCGACGAAAGAGAAAACTGCTAACTTGTGTTGAATATTTTCTTGGTATTTTTTATATTCTCGCAACTCCAATTCCACTTTGTATTTTAGCAGTTCCACTTGGGTTTCCCAGTGCATAACAATTTTCACAGGAAAAGATCACAGGTGTGCTTACAGCTGTTAGAATTGCAGAATTACTCTACTTTTTAAACTAAAGGCACAATGGGTAATTCCAAATTCCATAAAAGAAACATTGTGGAGACACACTTACATCACTTGTGTTAAGTAAGTTTGATTTAGCCAGCAAAATCTCAGGAGTATCAGGCATGATGTGAACCTGAGTCTTATCCTTGTCCCAAGCTTCTTTATACAGTATCTGAAAAGAGACACAAACAAAAAAATACCTTGTCTGATAAAAGGCTTACATGCTTAGCAGTAAATTCAGTTTACCTTTTCTCTACAATAGCAATGCAAAGATGTACTACTATGCAAGCATGAGTGATGTAAACAACACAAAATATTAAAATCAAATAATACAATGACTTCTTACTGAAATACCACCTCTTTTTCTTCTTACATCTATGAAATGTCAAGGAAACAGCATTATGATAATACTTTTACATACTATATAGTAAGGGTCTCATTTATAGTTATTACTGAACAAGTTTTACAGCACTAAAGACCTTAATCTTCTAAACAAGTCCTCGTACTTATTTACAACCGAGCAGTAAGACACTAATTGTAAACATCTGATATTTGTATATTTTAAGCACATGTTCTGATATGGAGATCTTTTTAACAAATGTATACTAATGCATTCATTTATTGAATCACATGTTCTGTCTCTAGAGGCAACTTACATCACTTCTATTTTTGGCATTAGATTTTGCTAAAACAATATCCATGGCATCTGGGATACTTGTGAACTTAATAGTATCTGGGTGCTGCCGGTACTTCTTTTCACTCAGTATTTCAGAAGCTTTCTTGTTCTTTTCAGATTCCAAAGATCCTAAAGGACTCCATCCAAGCCCTCTGAGCCACTGTAGATCTGACTTATATACATTCTGTTAAGGACAAAAAAATCAAAACCATAGTAGATTATTTCCCTGTTCATTTATTAAACCATATTAAAAGACTAACTGGTATTTTAGCTTCAATCTGATCTATAATGGAATCAAAAGAGAGTTATTAAAGATATTTTTCAATAAGCAGTAAATATCTTACAAAAAAATAAATTAATTAAATCCAGAGGGAGCTTACATCACTCTGTAGTTCGTAGACCGTCTTTGCCTGCGTGACATCAATCTGGTCTGGCAGACAAGTCCAGCGGTGTAGCACATGTTTGTAGTCTATATCACTAACCAGTTCCTGGCATTTCTTAGCCAGAAGAAAGCCTAACATATCCACGGGCATATTAAACTTTGTCTTCCACTTTTCAAAATCTTTCTTGTACTCTCTCTCACTCTGCATCTTAGCTACTTGCATAGACCACAACATCTTAGGATCATCCTGTAAGCTGCGGAATCCAATGTGATGTCCCTGCTGCTTGCGGTAACCTTCTTTGTACTTGTACTGAAATTATAAAGATTGCATTACTGAAATTACAGTAAAAAACAGACAATGGTAAAATATATAAGTAAAATATCAATATACTCTCTCAGTTCAATGTTTCTCATTACCAATGAAATGAGCAACTTGTTATGGCATGTCCTGTAAAGTTTTAGTAGCCCCTTAATTAATGTGCATTACTTGGTGTCAGTGAATGCTCTCCCTGGGAATGAACAGAGTCCCTGGAGAGGAAGAGTGCATGGCTAGAAGAATGGTCTTCTGTGCCATCTGATCCATATAGTCATACTGTTCAGAACTGAAGGCTGATACACTGAAATATTTTGATTAATAAAATAATAAGAAATGAAAAATGCAGAGGCTTAAGCATTGGAACCATTTCCTAATGATTAATAAAATCTCTTCCACAAATGCAGGAATTGTATTCATATCAAGTGATGATAACAGCAATACATGTGTCACCACTATTTCAGAGTCGTAAAGAGGATTTCTCAATATAGGCACTGGGATCAGCTAATTGGACCAAATTTGCTGCTGCTCTGAAAATGTAACATCCAAAAGAGTAGGCAAGTCTTAAATTTGTATGACTAGCCACTTCATTGATGGACCACGATCTCTGGAATTATCAAGATGCGAGAGCAACCCTTTTTAAATTGTTTTCTTCACTGACAAGAACAGATCAGGAAAGAGTTTTGTCAGCAATTTTGTTTTTTACTCCAAGCCACACCTTAGCAGAGAGGTATATCTCAATCTCATGAAACTCTGTAGGTTATAGCAACTCGATAAAGCATATGTCATATTGAATTAGAAATGTTGCTTACATCACTTGCAATGTCCCTTGAAGCTTTGGCAGCTTTCACCGAAATGGCTTCAGGTGTGAGGTCATAGCCTTTCTTTATCATTTCCTGCAAGCCAAGCTTGTATAGTTTCTAAAATTGAAAACAATATTAATTAAAAAGTCTTAGTAATACATAAGTCACCTTCTATTTAGATATGCTAATGATCTGTATTACCAAATTCTGGTCACCTCCCAGGCTTCAGTTACGAGAGAAGGGCTACTAGAACAGGAACTGAGAAATGGGAAACTGTTAAGCAAGGAACGCAGGTCTTCCAAGTACTAGGCTAGTGACTAAATAGTTTTTCTTTACTGCAGCAGCTTCGTACTATATCTTATCTTGGGGATTTGAAACATACCTGTGGAATTTGAAATTTATATATCTGGGATAACTGAAAACTCTTCAATTGGCTTAATAAAACTTATTAATTAATAAGGCAGTAATGTAGCCATTTAATAGTCAATTCAGTCTGTGCACAGTTGATTTTACATACCAGCACTTGCAAGTCAAAGATTTGCCTCTGAGCAATCATGCAAAGCAATATTTTACACTGGCACAATTGCCACTATCTCATATTTGAAAGCTGACAGAAAAATTAGAATCACTGCATGCATTTCTTTTCCCATACGTTAAGTTAAAAATATACACAATGAACTTCTAATTTTATAGTAAAGAATTTTTAACGTGTTTGATTTCTATGGTAAGCATAGTATGTATGGACTATGCACATCCAGATTTCAAAAACAGGACTTATATTTTCCATACACTAGAAGGTAATTCAGGCTGTTACTTTGCTAGCCTGAAAATGGCGCTTATTGCTACTCTGAATATATCACTCGTAAAAATTTTTGCCTCTGTTCTAAATCCCCCATTCTGTTTCTTCTAACTTATACAAATTTATTACTTATTTTGAAATGGGAGGCAACTTTCAATTTGAAGAAAGTAGGTATTAATTTAAAATGTAACAGGAAGTATTAAAAAACTCTACCTGACTGTAGTTCGCCTTGTTCTGTTTTGCCTGTAGAATATCTGGTGTATCTGGCATCACATGAACCTGAATTTTATCCTTCTCCCAAGCTTGAGTATAAGCATGCTATTGAAAAAAGTAACATCAGATGTGTTAATATAAATGACAAAGGATGGCTCTTTTGGGGTTTTCACCTTTCCATTTGCACCCTTTGGATATGGATGGGTAAAAAGATGAAGGTGCTGAATTAGATTTATTTTACAATGTAACGAGCTAATCTAGAATCAGCTGAATTAGGACCCAGTCTTGCTTCTAATGAAGTCCAACTATCAAGATTTTCAGGGCCAGTAATTTCTATACAAGAATGAGAAGAACAGAGGTTGGAGACGTAGCAATGAGAAAAATGAGAAAAGATTTATTTAACCAATGCTATTTATCAGTAACTGAGTGTTTCATTAAGAAAAAAAATTAAGGGGGAAAAAAAAAAAGAAAAAACAAAACTGTGACACTTGTTTTTCTGAGGGAAACACTACTACATAAAGGTGGTGACAGAGACTTATAGACTGTTTACTGAAATGGATTATATGTGAATGTCTGCCTAATTTTCCCCATAAATACTTACTTTGTTCATTATATTTGCATTCTGCTTTGCAAGGACCATGTCCATGGCATCATTCTGTTTTGTAAAGGGGAACATGCTGGGATGCTGGCGGTATTTTCGATCACTTGCAATTTCTGTGGCTTTTTTAGATTTCTCCACATCCAGAGAACCAGCAGGACTCCAACCGATACCTTTGAACCACTCATTGTAATCCTGCTTGTACTCATGCTGCCAAACAGAACACAACAGCAAATTTTACAATTTACAAATGGCTCATACAAAATAATTCTGTTGTTTCCAAAACACAGCCATAATGAAAAAACAGGGAAAAAAGTCACAGCTGTGAATGACACAAAGCAAACAGAAACTCACATCACTTTGTATCTGATTCATGTTTCTGTACAACTCTAAACTCATTGCATCTGGTAGAAGCATATATTGGTGAATCAGTCGTTTGTAGTTAGTATTGGTTACACGATCTTGTGCGTCCTTAGCTGCCACGATGCTGAGTGTATCAGAAGGTGTTTGGTAATGTGTCTTGCTCGTCTCATAAGCTTTCTTGTATTCACGATCAGATTGCATCTTAGCCACTTGCATATAATGGACAAGTTTGGGATCATCCTGAAGGCTGCGGAAGCCTACAAGCTTTCCCTTGTCTTGTTCATAACCTAATTTGTATTTATACTGTAAAGAGAACAGAGACAGAGACTTTAGTTCTACTTCATTTGTTTAATAAGAAATATCTATATTGTAAGGGAAAAAACCCCCAAAATTTAGATTAAAATAAGGTTTTTACATTGTTAAGAAAACATCACAAAGCATATAGAGGTGGTAGCTTTGTCCACTTACTCTCAGGGTGCACTCTAAAGCATAACAGATGTCTAACAACCCTCTGAAAAGTGGTATATTTAAAATACTTCCTTAATAAATGAAATTTCCTTATAATAGTTTATTCTGGTCCTGCATAAGGTTCAATGTAACCTGGCGTTCAGTTGCTCTCTAATCTCATTATAAGTGACACGATGAAAATATGAAACATACTGACAGAAAGCAAAAGGCAAAGGAACACAAAAGATCTCGTTTGCTGAGGACAGTTCTTTGGAAAAAGTGCACCTTTTATTGTTTTCACAGTATAGTTTAAAGATACCCATATTAGCTCTACAATGAGTTACCACAAACACTATAACCAAGGTACGTTAACCTACACAGTTCTCTGTTACTATTGCTATCCCACTTCCAATATTTGCCTTGGGTAACTATTTTTGTGGTACTCTGCACCATACTCAGAATACTTGAGTTCATATCTAAAGACTTAACCATAAAACCAAATATTTAATCATCATTTCCATTACGTTCACTTGTACAAATGATTAAAAAAATTCAAGACACTTCCCAAGATCTTTTGCATTTTTTCTGTTTAATAAAACCAATGGTTCAAATTCTTAACCCCTTCCTCAACCTCTAATCAACCCTGGACAACAAACTACACAGACCAAGTATCAATTCCTTTTTCCGTCACTGCTTACTGCTGGAAGAGAACTCAGAATGGAAGTATCTTTCTCTCAAACTTAGAGCAGTGGCAGAGCAAATTGCCTTTGCAGTGGCTGCAACATCCCCTATATTGTCAAAAAACATGGTGGGTTAAATAACATGTCCTCAGGCCCCAACTTCACTCCTTTCTCAGGCTGGATTTCCCCCTGCCACAGCAAATCCCTCATCACTGATACACAAAGGATTTCAGAATGGTTCTGACTTCAGAAGCTTGTATTCTCTGCATGAAGAAATTTAATGGGACTTTCACCAAAGGAATAAAGATAATTGTACCACAGCAGTAAAAATAATTTAAGTCTGTATCTGTTCTTTTCAAATATTTCTAGAATGACCTCTGAACATTCTGCCTGAACTACAAATATACAACATACATTTATAAAGTATCCAAGCATCATCACACTGAGGAATGAACTGCCTTTTTTTTCCTAAGAGTCCCTCATATATCTCCTTACCTTTCTAACAAAGAAATTGTTCTTTAACCCTCCTAGAAAATGTATTAGAATATTTATAAAATATGTCAGAATTATTTACAAGCAAGAGAATAAGGAGACTTCATATATTTGGCATATAAAACTGAATTGTGTCAAGAAATGAATGTTTCACAATATCTGAAACGGATCATCTTTTCTTTCAAAAACTTACATCACTAGCAATATCCCTAGAAGCTTTGGCAGCTTTAATAGGGATAGCATCAGCTCTGAGATCATACCCTTTCTTCCTAGATTCTTCAAATGAAAGTCTGTACATTTTCTGTGAAAAGAAAGAAAAGAAACATCCTTTAAAAAAGAAAAACACAGCACACTCACTTAAATAAAACTCTATTAATTTTACATGATAACTTTAAACACAGACTATTCATATTTTTAGCATTCCTTTAACAGTTGTTTAAGGCACTCAGGGACACACAGAGATGAATATTCCTTCAAAATTAACACCAATCCTAGTATTCATACGTCAATGCAGCTGGACTGCACTATAATCAGTACCAATAACCTATAACGAAAGAGCAAGAAATTGTATTTTTTCCCACATGCACAAGTTTTGATGAAAAGTTACATCTATAAGGATGTCAGCCTTTTAAAAAATGAGATAAATATTTCTATTTCTGTGCACATTAAAGATGTGCACAATTACAAATAATACTTTATTTAGCATATGCAGATTTAACAACTGGCTGCTGAAAAACTGTCTGTAATATCACCTGTTACTGAAAGAAAAGGTTCAATCTGCAAGAATTTTGAATCCAGTACAAAACTGTGCAAAGTAAAATAATAAATACAGTAACAAACATGGATAGTACTCAAACTCTACTATTTTGTTAGTAACTATTAAATTTTAACGACCTACATGAACATAATCTGCCTGCAAATACTGTGGCTTTTTCTTGGCAACTTTTGGTATTTAATTTTGGTGAAGAAAGAGGAAAAAGGAAATGAATAGCGCTTTGTGAAATTACTACACGTTAGCAAAATGAGAATTAGGGAGACTTCGTATGCTGTCATCTCACTTATTCTTAATAAAAAAAAATAAGAGCAATGTTGTAGTCTTACAAACAGTACTCACATCACTTAAATTAAAGGCATTAGCTTTTGCTAAAGCAATCTGTGGAATATCTGGTGTGATGTGAACTTTCTTTTTGTCTTCTTCCCATGCTTGTTTGTACTTGTGCTGGAATGATTAAAAAAAAAGAGATGTCGACATAACCAAAAAATTAAATAAAACAATTTAAAAGAATATTTGCTATTTGAAATAAAAACTTCCGTTACAATGATGCAACTACTAACATGGTAGGAATATTTGTCTTTTTATTTTAGCACTTAAAAGCAGTGTGAATCAGTATGAAGTTAATTGTGTGAGTCTGAAATAAAAGAGGAAGAAATACCAATCTTGCTAGAGTATTTTATTGCTCATCTCTTGCCCAGCAGTGTATTCAAGCACACTGAACCGCAGAAAACAATAGGTTTCAAAATATGCTGGGTCTGGCTGGGATGGAGTTAATCCTCTGCATAGCAGCCTGAACAGTGCTGTGCGTGAGATTCGTGACTAAAACAATGCTGATAACATAATACTGTTTTAGCTGTTCCTGAACAGAGTTTGCACAGTACCAAGGCCTTCTCTGTTTCTCTCTGCCCCCACGGTGAATACACTTGGGGGTGTGCAAGAGATTGGGAGGGGACATAATCAGGCAGATGAACCCAACTAACCAAAGAGATAATCCATGACATATAACATCATGCTTAGCAAATAAAAAGGGCGAGGAAGGGGTTTAGGGAGGTTAGACACCTTTTGCTCAAGAACTGGCTGGGCATCAGTCTACCTGTGGGAGGTGCCAAGTGATTGCTTTTGCATCACTTGTTTTGTTTCCTTTCTCTCTTCTTCCACTTCTCCTTTGCTTACTAAACATTTTTTATGTTGACCCACTAAGTTTTTTTGTTTTAACTGTGCCTTTCCTCTTCCCCCATCCCGCTGTGGAGGAGGGGAGGAAGGGAGCAAGTGGCTGTGCAGTGCTTAGCTGCCTACCAGGGTTAACCCACAACTAAAAGCCAGGCCAGAAGGTATAAAAAAAAAAAAAAATTGTTAGAGGTGGAAGATTATTAGTTTATCTCCCAGAAAATAAGTATCAGCTGAGAGAGGCAATAGAGCTTTTCTTAGAGGAAATAGAGCTAAGGAAAGTGCACATAGGATTCTGATGGTCCCTGTAACTACGATGCACATGAAGTCTAGACTTTTCTAAAGAACACCAGCAGATTACATCAGTTCAGCAGTAGGATCAGAAAAGAAAAAAAAATCTCATTATAAAAGCATTCATAACATGTAGCAATTTCATATTAATGTAACAGGCATCAGATGAAACAGACTCTACATTTAAAAGTTTAAATCCTATTTCCAAAAGGGATGACTCCAGTATTTTTAGCCCCTAGATTCAAACTGCTAGAAGTGTATAATCACTTATCTTGGGTAAACTTTATTAATAAAATGTGACACCCAGGTCTGTCTTATACGTATTGCTTAGAAATATTAGTGTTATGCTTTGCTTTTAGGTATATCAAAGGTCTATCAAGATGAAATACAATGACAGTCAAGCATATTCATTAGCTGCCAAAACTGATGATTTCCAAAGCTATGCATACAATAAGATTGACTACTACAGCAGGTATTTGTTTCTTATTTCTGCAAACTTAAATGAATTTTGATGAACACTTTCTTACCTCATCCATGATTTTAGCATTATTTAAAGCTAAGACCATGTTCATGGAATCCATAGGAACAGAATACTTCAACGTGTCTGGATGCTGGCGATACCTCTTCTCACTAACAATTTCCATTGCCTTTTTGTTCTTCTCAGCTTCCAGGGAGCCCAGTGGCATCCACCCAACACCCTTCATACTTTCATCATATTCTGCTCTGTATTGATTCTGGAGGGAGAAAGATAAGAAAATAATCAGATGCATGAAAAAGTCTGTAAATCATGACACTTCTTTCTGTGTTTAATGAATATTAGATTTTGAATGCACTTATTCTACAAAGAAACAAACAGTATCAAGATGCATTCAGGTTTTATTTAGAAAACACATTTGTTACAGTGGTGTCTGTATTTTATTACTCCACCTTTTCTACAATGTTCAGATCTTCCTTATAATGTATATAGATTGCTCACATGAGATTACATGCTAAGTCCCTCTTGAGAAAGGGGATTATCTTGAACCACTATACTGAGATGAAAAGGCCCTCCACTCTAGAGGTTAAACATCCTAGAAAATCTGAGACTATAGCTACGTAGCTGGTTTCTCCTTCTTCTGAAAAGGTATCTTTTTGGAAGTACAAGAGAAAACTATTAATGAAGAGTGAAGCTTTTCCTGTTTTGGCCTGCACACAGCTATCGCTCGTGAAAAGCCTGATCGGACAATGTAAGCAGTAAATATCCATTTCACTTCATACATAAAAGTACTTATTTCTGAGCCCAAATTCTTTAGCAATAGGCATAATTTAATATTTCAGAGTCTTAGAAAAATACAATGGCTATCATTGCTGAAGGTCTCATTTCATTTACTACATTTTGGTATACAACTGAACTAATTTCACTAAGAAAATAGTACTATTTATCTTACAGTATGCTTTCATAAACTAAGCATCATTGTATTCGCAATGCAAAGGTTGAAGAATCTCTCACTTACATCACTTTGTATCTGCATCATGTTTTTGGCTAATTCAAGACTCATAGCATCAGGCAAAACATTGTAGGTATGGATCAAGTTTTTGTAGTTTGCATTTGTAGCCGCTTCCTGTGCTTTCTTGGCTGCCACAACACTGACCATGTCAACTGGAGTATGGAAATTAGTCTTTGACTTCTCATAATCTTTTTTGTATTCACGATCAGATTGCATCTTAGCCACTTGCATAAAGTGCACCAGCTTGGGGTCGTCTTCAAGGCTGCGGAACCCAATATGCTTTCCTTTCTCTTTTTCATAGGCTAGTTTGTATTTATACTGACAGCAGGAAAGAGAGAGAACAACAAAAACTTAAATCAAAAAAATGCACTATTAAACTCAATTTTATCTCTCAAAACATAGAAAATATTTGTTCTTTTTCATCACAAGATATCAGGTTTGGTCATTTAAACATACACAGTCTTACAAAATAGCCCACTGAACACAGGCACATGAAGCTCAGCAGCTTGCTGAACAAAGAGCAAAAAAGCACAATTCAGTGTAACTCCACTGGAGAGCAAGTACTGCAAAGGTTTATCCCATCAAGCACGTAACTGAAACCTAGACAACTCAAGATGCTTGAAAAAACACATTTGCGCATAACAGAGCACTTAAAAAATGTTCTGTCTTTGCAGCTACTCTGAGTACTATCATGCAATCAAACTTACATCACTTGCAATGTCTCTGGAGGCTTTGGCTGCTTTTATTGGAATAGCATCTGGCTGCATGTCATAGCCTTTCTTCTTGTCTTCCTCCCATGCAGCTTTGTAAAGTTTCTAATTTAAAATGTAAAAGAGAACAGGTACTCTAGTATGAAGGCAGAACTACTGAAGTACCCTACATCTGAATTAAAATATTTTTGAAAAAGACATAAAATTTGAAGCCATTTTTGATCTATGCAGCCGACACCGAATGCCCACTCTAAGCATGGTAACTCACATTGCTCATTGTGACCTGGTTCACTCTAGACTGCAGAATTTCTGGAGTATCTGGCATAACATGAATGCTGGTCTTCTCTTTGTTCCATTTATCGGTGTAGAGCCTCTGCAATTACAAAGTAATATTTAGCATTGAAAAGGCATTGGACTCATAAAATAAGACCTCGCATTTGTTTCCCTCATCTGCAATGAATAATATTTTACAGTAAAGTTCCATAAGCACTACAAATAATCTTCAGAAATACAACTGCTGAGTGGCAATATTATATTCCTCCTCTTTCTTTCGTACTTTATTTGAGAAATTTGCAAAGTATGTTTTGGTAACTAATAAATACTGGAACTGAAAATTTTCAGTCTGCATTCTACCCTGCTTTAATATGAAGCATAATTTTTTTTTTTTTCCCCCAACACACCCCCTTTTCATGCCAAATAAGGATCAGTGGTGTCCCAGATAACTAGGGACAAATTTAAAGAACTCCACTTTTCAGGGAAACTTGTAAAAAATTGACAGAATTTCAGGGTTTTTTCAGCTCACTGATTATGAATACTACTTCCTGAAGAAAATGAGCAAAGGTTACCAAATCACATACACAAAAGAGAAATCTTTAATCTTTATAAACAGAAAAGTCCCTTAATTATGAATACAGTCTGAGGCTTCCATCATCTCTTAGTGTCCAGTCTTAAAGAAAACCACTACACTCATTTGAAATTTTAATGACTTCAGTGGGAATGCACCTGCCCCACAGTTCTGCAAGACAAAGACCCAATCTCTGGCTCAGTCGAGATCATCTGAACAACTTCTCACCTTATTCATGGTCTTGGCATTTTGCTTAGCTAGCACTTGTTCCATTGCATCCATTGTAATAGAGTACTTCAGCTTGTCTGGGTGCTGACGATACTTCTTCTCGCTAAGAATCTCCGTAGCTTTTTTGGCCTTTTCTACATCCAGTGACTGAATTGGTATCCAGCCAACTCCTCTCAACCAGTTATTAAAATCTGCTTTGTACAGATTCTTTTAAAAAATAAACAAGGAAAAACACAGTGAGACAAGGAACATTAGAATGCCTATATACATAAAAGCAGATAAGACCTTAAAACTTCTCCTAGTCATTCATTTCTGAAGGACCATTTAGACAATCCTATTATGACTGCTACTGTTTTCCAAATTTTTTGCATAATGTTAACAATTATTGATGTGGTAGGCATAAAGAAATTCTCTTTACTAAACCAGTGTGTAGAAGTCACACTACAAGCCAAATGCACAGACCTTAGAACACATTTTGAGTGGTAAATATGAAAATCTGACAAAAATATAATAATTTTTTAAAATGACACTTTTGTTTGTTAGTAAACTCATTCACAGTAGAATTAATTCGAAGAAATTGTTTCAACAACTTCTGCTTAATGGCCTGGTTCTGCACAATCTTGAACAGACATGATTCCTATTTAATCATACTTTATAACATGGCTTTTAGAACAGATAAAGGTACCAAAACGCTGCGAAAATAAAATCTGTTCCTGAACTGCAGTGTTAGAAATAACAGTGAGAATATCAGAGTCTTAGAAAAAGACCATATAGTTTCATAGCCTGTGTATACAGGGCAAAATTTCTTTGTCCTCAGGCATCATTCTTCTCTCCTTGCAAACATCCTGAGTTAGACAGCCAAGCAAGCTCGGCCAACTCAGCAAGGCTGGGTAAAAATATAGTGAGGAAGCAAAAAACCTGAGATGAAAATTTCTGTATTTGAAAAGAACGGTGTCTAAAGGTCAGATCCTTTATCTGTAGGCCAATGGGAACACGCACATTACTCTCTCCAAACAATGCTTAGAATCTGAAGAACACTTTCAATCAGATTATTAATGTTTTTCAGAATTTCAAATTTGTCAGAGGACTGTTAAATAATGAGATCAAACTAAATACTTTCTGGGTAAAAAAAGCAGACCCTAAAAGTTACACTATTGAAAAAAAATGGAAAGAAGTCACAAAACTTAATGGAAACTACAAAGATTTTTTTATGAATCTTTCTCATGTATGGCATATGCATCTGTTGGAGGATAGAGGCAGGAAGGAAAAGTGAACAAAATAAATCTCAAATCCCTAGCTATAATACAAACATACATAATGTATATTTTCAGTAAACAAATAAAATATGGTCAGAATTTAGACTCTACGTAACGTACAATCTCTGACAATACAAATAACAATCACAGTAATAACACATCAAAATTATAAATTCAACTACAAAAATACATGAATTAGAACATGTTCATTTGCTGAGAATCAGCCACATACGTAGAGATACAAAGAAAGTTTTTACTTGCTAGGTAAGTTCCCTAGAATTTACCTGCTACACACAATTCTGATAATCTCTGGAAAATACAGGGTTCCAGACCAGACATTTACATCTCAATCTACTGTTAATCCAATATCATTAATTTTTTTACCTTAAAACGTTAATAGTGTAACACAGTCACTATGAGAAGAAAAAAATGAGCTGATTAATCATTACATACATCACTCTGAAGCTGCATCACATTCCTTGATAGTTCCAGATTCACAGCATCAGGCAAGAGTGTATAATTGTGAATTGGCTGTTTATAACCAGTGTTTGTAACTGCTTCCTGGGCTTGCTTGGCAGCCATTACACTGAACATATCCAAAGGAGCATGATATTTGGTCTTGGTAGCTTCGTAATCCTTCCTGTACTCACGATCTGATTGCAGTTTGGCCACATTCATGTAATGAACAAGTTTAGGATCATCCTGCAGGCTACGGTATCCAACCTGTTTGCCTTTTTCTTTCTCATATGATTCCTTGTACTTGTACTAGAGACAAAGGAAAAGAAAGCCTTACTCACTTTGGAAAAAGAAAACATACTTTTGATAATTTTAATACTTTGAAACTCAATATTTTAACAACTGCAGTTCATTCTATAAACTCAGAAACTGTTTTTCAGACAGGATTATTTAGGTCAAAAAAAGAAGAGGATTTTTGGATTTCTAAGCTTGTCTTGATCCCTGGTATAGATCTAAACTTAGATATGCAGTTACATGCCCTCCCTCACCATTGGCTCTACCATATTATATTTTACTGCCATAGTCTTTTAACTCCCAGAAACATGCAGCTTTTTATTAAAAGACTAGCATAATAATTAATATATTATTGAAAAGTCCAAGGCTACCAAACAATTAGATACCCCAATACTCAGCTACTGGATGGAGGCATGTTTAAGTGAGGAATGGAAGTCATTTGCAGCCTTTCGCTAAAGTTAGTGAATTTATTTCTGTGTTCCAAATCTCCTTTCATAGCTTGGGTCAAACTACACACCAAGTTTTATTGTTGCCAGCTGATGTAGCTGCCTGAAACCAGCTGCATTTCTGTACAGCTCATGAGTGCTAGACAAGTAGAAGTACAGGTCTCCAGCAATTAAGAATACAGCATAGGTAAATTATAACAAAGGAACTTTCAAATCAGCTGGTGAATACTTGAAGCACATACAACAAACAGCCCCAGCTCACCAGCACTCACACATGTTATGATGCATTTCCAAAGAAACAGTTTTTTTCAGAGGTTCACGTAAACATCTGAATTCACCTGTTATTTCACAGTATAAGAGTTTCAGTTCTCAGAGTTAAGTGTCTCTATGTCATTATATGTATATACCATATGTTCTATGGCATAATATGCTACAGAAAGCTGTAATGCAATAGAGGTATGTATTCCACTTTATGTAAATTATACTTACATCACTTGCAATATTTCGAGAAGCTTTAGCAGCAATAATAGGAATGGCATCTGGTTTCAGATCATATCCTTTGGCAATGGTTTTTTTCCAGTCTGCTTTGTAGTTAGCCTTAGAGGGGAAAAAAGGTATGAGTTCGCAGTGTTACAAGTAGCGATTTTAACAAAGTTGCTTAAGCCAATATTTTGATTTCTATAACCATAATAAAAATATGCAGTTTAGGCTGTGCAATTGCAAGGAAAAATGTTAACCTGTAGACAAACTACAGTTACATTATGATAAATAAATCTACTACAAAGATAGGAGAGTCCTTCAAGACAACCAGTTTAATTCAGACAGGTAAATCGTTAACTCTGTAAGCATTTTTTGCAATTTTTACGTGGAACAACTCTATCAGTGGCATTTTTCCCCTTGCCTAAGCAAACTCCTTTTTCATTTGACTGAACCTTCAGAAATTTTTTCCTGTTAGCTTCTAAATCAGGCCTTGTGGTCCTGAGCAACTGAAGGAAGCAGTCTGGCTGATTTTTTGTTACCAGTTAGTGTCTGGACAGACTAATAGTATTTCAAGGCTATTAAAGGAGATGTCAGCTTTTACCTAGTTCCTGGAGGCCTCATAATGCCACCAAAAAAATTTAGTATCACAAAGGCAATAAAATTGATACTCCCAGTGGAGGTCTTTATGGTGTTGGATAGATGCAAGAAGTGATGTAAAACAGGCAGACTAGTAGCTGAATGGCAGAAAAAGCCACTGTCTTTCCACTGGATGAGTTAATTTCCTTTGAACACCCAGCAGCAGGAAGCAACATACAGAGAACTTGTACTGCTTGCCTATGCAATGTGTTTTATATAAAAGTAGATGACATAAGTCTCCAAACCCATAGAAATCTGAATAATTACTCATGCTGGTTTTCTCGTTCAGTCTATTCAAGTAGTTTGAATAAAGCACTGAAACATGTTTATGTTCATGAGCGCTCAAACAGTTTAAAAATTTGCTTAACAAGTACAAAATTCATTGACTTCTAGAAGTGAAAGTTTAGCTGAATTCAGAGCTTGTGCATTTCTATATTCAATATCATATATTATCATAGTTATTTTTTCTATTAAGTAAATGACAAATAAATATATTATTGAGCGAACTATTGATTATATGCTCACATCACTCAGATTGAAGGCATTGACTCTGGCTTGAATAAACTGAGGAACATCAGGATCCAGGGTGTATTTGTGTTTCACTTTTTCACCCTCTTGCTTATAGGTTACCTGCAAGGAAAAATAAAAAAAATACTTGTTGACAAGTACAAGGTAGGTAATATTAGTGTTAACAAATAGAGACAAAGCAACAATGCTTAATTCTTACTGACAAATTGCAATTTTACTATTTTTACAGTTTTTAAAATATGAAGGGTTTTTTTAGATGGAATATCATTAACATAAAAATCGTAGGTATGGTAAAAAATTAAATCACTATATTGCATTAATAATAAAAAATTTCTTACATCACTCAGTTGCTTGGTGTTGTGCTGAGCTAAAACCATTGGTATTGAATCTGGTATACTTGTAAATTTGATGGTGTCTGGGTGCTGACGGTATTTCTTTTCATTTAATGCATCTCCAGCCTTTTTAGCTTTTTCAACATCCAGCGAACCGAGAGGACTCCATCCAATACCCTTGAACCAGCTGTTATACTCTTGTTTGTATGCATTCTGAAGGAGAGAAGACAACATGGACTTAGATTTTCCCACAGAACTGTAATAATTCTGTTTGAAATAATAATCACATAGTCTAGCTAGTGTATTCTAGATTAGCAGAAAAAATTTATAAATTCTTGAAGGGAACAACAGATATTTTTTATGTTTCTCTGCGATTTCATAAGGAAGAAAATGAGCTATTGTATTTTTGATTCATGACTCATTTCTTATGAATTGCAACATCCCTTCAGTATTTACTAACCTTCCTTTTCTTTTACCCATGTGAAAAAATTCACCAACCTTCAACTCTTAATAACTTCTAAGCTACCATACGGTGACCATTTAACATGGTTTCATTTGTTCTGTGTTTCAGCAGAATCTATGAGATGTGGCCTTATACAAAGGTCCACAGAGCAGAGGCTCAATTTTTTGTTTTCTTCCTATAGTTCCTTCTACAGTAAAATATGCAGAATTCACAGACTGCAAGTGAAAAATTTATCCTGGCTACAAAATATGCAGAAGGTTAATCCCTTATAAACATTCAGACAGGGTCAATGCACAGTCTGAATGCAAGGATATTGTGGACACTCTTTTTTAAGACCCTTCCATGTTTGAATTCTGAAATGAGTGGTCCTCCTTGGGGATCCATACAGTCAAATTCCACAGTCTACAGGAGGTGCAGAGTGCAACCATGTATGCCAAAGTCAACCATTTGAAACTCTGTATCTGCAAGAAGGACAGAGAAGGTACCAGGAGGGATTTCCCCTATTAGAGATCTCCAGAAGGTATTTCTAATAATATCAACAGTTACATTTTGTCCACTCCTTCATCTGAAATAGACAATAATAGTCCAACTACACTATCATATCTATCTCATGTGAAGACAAAGCAAGACAATTTAAAAGAAGTCTTAAAGAATAAAACAAAATTATGTTAGTTGCTAAATAAAGTTTTCTGAGGAAATGTGGAAAAAAAAAAGTTTATTTGAATTCAATATTCCAGAAGTCTGCTCTCCATTCTGCCAACATCAAAATCCTTTTGAGTAGAACTCACCTGGAATTTGGTATTTTTAAATGCCACCACCAGCTGATAAAACTTCTAAGGATCTTCCCCAAGACATAAGAAAAACAGACTGTTCCCATACAGTCATAGCAATTTTCATTGAATATAAAGTCATATCTTATTTTTCACAATGTGTAGGAAAACATCCATGAAATTGCAATCATTAAAATACTTACATCACTCTGAATTTGCATCATGTTCTTTGCCAGCTCAACGTCGATGGCATCTGGCAGATAAGTGTAGTGATGGATCAGATTTTTGTAGTGGGCATTAGAAGCTACATCCTGAGACTGTTTAGCAGCCTGGATACTGTACATGTCAGGAGGTGTATGATAGTTAGTCTTGGTCTTCTCATAGTCTTTCTTGTACTCACGCTCAGACTGAATCTTTGCGACATTCATGTAGTGGACAAGCTTAGGGTCATCTTGCAGGCTTCTGAAACCAACCTGTTTTCCTTTAGCCTTTTCATATGCTTCTTTATATTTATACTAGAAACAGAGGAAAAAGATAAATATACTGTGGCATGGCTACCGATATCCACACTAATGCAAAACAAAAGAAAAAAAAAAAGCTCTCATGACTTTCATTGGAAAAAGAAGCTGCAAGCCGTTCAGAAAGATAAGCTCTCCTAAAAGGGGAGAGCACACCCAGCGACTGCACCTACATCAGCTTTTCTTGCTCCACCTTCTAAGCCTGTACACAACAGGTTACACACACCACAATAAGATTTATCAACATCAGCTTTTCTTGTAAGGAAGGGAAAATGTTTCCCAAGCATTCCTGTGTGGAAAGGTGTATGAAAAATACCAGAATAATTGAGACGATCCTTCTCAGTCATTTGAAAGCAATAGCAAACAAATGGAGTATGACTGGACAGCTTCCTCTAGTTACATGAAACCACTGGAACATATCCCACCTCATACAATTTGCACTATAAGGCTGTCTGATTCATGTATAAGCCATACTCCACTGTGTAACCAAAAGCACCCTTAGCACATATTGTCTCATGGTCTGTAAACAGGCGCTAATGTAGTGTGTTTTCTGGAATTTTGTCACAGAATGATTGCAAGAACTACTGATTTAATTTCTCCTGCGAAAAGTGGGTTAAGAAACACAATGCAATAGCATTTGCCTACCTAAAGCAAACAAGATGAGCATAAAATAAGTTCTACACAAACTAAGCCTTTGAGAAAGACTGAGAATCTCTTTTGCGTAATACTGACTCTAGTGAGACTTATGCAACGTAGGAGGTCTACCATACGGCCTGTAATGGACAACTTTTTTTACGAAATGCCTAAGAAAAGTATACCTGGAACAGATACTTACATCACTAGCAATGTTTCTTGAAGCCTTGGCTAGAGTAATTGGAATAGCATCGAGTGACACATTGTTCCCTTTAGCTATTAGATCATGGTAGCCTTGTTTATAATATGCCTAAAAAAGAAAATCTGTATTATTCTGGAGAACCTAGTAATCACATGAACTATATGCAAGTCAAAGCTACTCCTAAGCTACTCCAGGCAATTCTTTAAAGGCAGACGCAGTGGGAATCATATACAACTATCAGTCTTCATTTCTGAGAACAGATTTATCTATTAATTAAATTAATTAAATAATCACATGATTAAATGGTATCTGGTTGGAAATTCAAATGACACCAAGAATGAAAAATTACAGTGATAAAAGTTGATTATATAGAGCTGCCTATCAGGGAAAGGAATCAGCAATATGAGCGTATCTGTAACATATTACTCAAAAATTCATTAACATTGTGTAAAAAATGTTTGTAAAGAAGTCACTTACATCACTGACATTAGCTGCATTGTATCTAGCTTGGATAAACTGTGGGACATCTGGGGTAAGAGTGTATTTATGTTTAACTTCCTCTCCAGAAGATCTGTATAGTTTCTGTAAAATAAATGATAGTGAAATAAATCCTTCTTTTCTTGCATAGCTAGCCCCAGCTCACTGTAAATTAACCATGGCTTTATGTTTGATTTTGCAATTAAATGTACATTGCCACCTATCTCATAAAGATTGAGGCTGCACTTCTCATACAGAATTGTTGATCTTGTTGATAGAAGGAATGGACCCTAAAAGCTCTATGCAGTCTTTACTCAGTAAAATTAAGCCCTTTAATGGGACATAAAACCCCATTTCTGAAAGAGTGGGATAATAAGGGATGATAGGTGAGTGTAACATAAAACGAAGCTTGCTGGTTTATAATGATTGACATACAGTGATTCATCACACATTCTGTAATTCATTCATTATTGTAGGTGGTAAAACATCAATAAACAATTTGAAAATTTCACATTTTTAAAATCAAATGTATTTCAAATATACTTAAAAGATAAATGGACAGAATCAGCCGATGTGAACTGAAAGAGTCACATGATTTCCATAGAGATTTGCAGGCGCATACCAGGCAAAATGTGAGCACAAAACAATGACAACACAGAGAAACACTTTCAGGCTAAAAGTACTTTAAAAATTTTTAAAGACAATGCTTAAACTCTTCAGTAGATACATCGCTACTTTACTATAACACCCATTTCTTTCTCTACTTACATCATTGAGTTGCACTGAATTCTGTTTGGCTTGGACCATTACTGGAGAGTCCACCACACTTGTAAATTTAATGGTGTCCGGATGTTGACGATATTTCTTTTCATTCAAGGCATCTCCGGCTTTTTTAGCTTTTTCTACTTCTAGTGAGCCAATGGGGATCCAACCAATACCTTTCATCCAGTTGTTATAATCTGCTTTGTATGCATTCTAATAAAGGAGTGAAAACAATATTTTAAAGGTTAGGAATTAGACAAAACAATTCAGGGATGTCTCCTGAGTCTTCACAGGTTTTGCTTGAGGCATCTCAAAAAAATTCTGTTCACATGAGGTTTTACTTACATCACTCTGAATCTCCATCATATTTTTGGTCAGCTCCACATTCATCGCATCTGGTAAATAAGTATAGTGGTGTAGGAGGTTCTTGTAATTAACACTGCTGGCAATCTCCTGAGCCTTCTTGGCACCAACAACATTGACCATATCCATTGGAATGTTGTTCTTAGTTTTTGTTTTCTCATAATCTTTCTTGTACTCTCGCTCAGACTGCATCTTGGCTACCTTCATATAATGAACGAGTTTGGGATCATCTTGGAGGCTTTTGAAGCCAACAAGTTTACCCTTGGCAAGTTCATAGGCTTTTTTATAGTTAACCTGTTAAAATATAACAGAACACAGAGAATATCATCTTAAGTGTGGTAACTTAGCAATAAGTAAATTAAAAGTAAAAGCTACCCTTTTTTTTCTACAAAAGGTATCCCTCACATGTAAGTCAGTGACAATACATCTTAATAAAACCAGACATGTATCTCTACAATCCACTGTTACACAAACCAGTAAGCTTTCAAAGTAGCATTATCTCACTTGTACTGATAATAAGAGGGAAAGGAGTCTTAAAATACTAAGGGACTTCCACAAGGCCTTCCCCAAGAACCTGCCCAAAAGCCAGTGATGTCCTAGAGTCTTTTATCTCATTTATGTCAGGCCTATAATTAAGGACAGAGAGAATTCAGGGATCCGTGACTGTTCCTGGAGCTGTCACTACTGACCTACTCCTCATGATTTTCCTTAATCGTATTGGAGTTCAAGATAGCCTATTTATTCACAGAGAATTACATAATGAAACAGCCTTTTCTAAAGGTAATTATACAAATGCATTAGTGAAGCAATGAAACACCAATAAAAAATAACTGTGTTAAATACATCCAATAACATGCTCAAAAAAGGCAATAGTTATCCTTCAGATATCCTTAGTAAACATAATTGCAAACATTGTTTATGTAAGCTCTTTTGAATTAAACAGTTCCTTTAGGAAGGATGTACTTACATCACTGGCAGCCTGCCTAGCAGCCTTGGCAGCTCGGATAGGAATAGCATCACTTTTTAGATCATATCCCCTTGATTTTAATTCTTCCAATCCCGTTTTGTAATAGTTCTAGAAGAAAAGGTGAATTTTGAATGAACGCTTTCTAGCTAACAGAAATTTCATATTGTAAATTGAATCAAGAGCTCTGGATTCAAAAGATACTTGCATCACTAATATTGTACGCATTAACTTTAGCCTGTATAAACTGGGGCACATCTGGAGGCAGGTGGTACTTGTGAATAATTTCTTCACCTTTGGATTTATATGTTATCTGCAAAGAAAAATAAAGAAAGAAATTTAGCAGCCCAAAGTTTACAGATTGTAAATGCTTAATAATGCTGAGTGACAGAACTTAAAGATCTCATGTTACCTCACTCACAAAGCAAGACAGAGATAAAATCCTAGTCCTTGCCAAGTGACTATATAAACCCCATTGACTTAACTGGTGCGAAGAATACGTTAAGAATGATGGACATAAACAAAGTTACAAACATACACACTAAGAATTGACATGAACAGCCAATTGAAAAACTAAAAAAAAAAAATTATTTCCAGGTGATCTTCCACTGCAACAGAATGGCGAATACACACAAATGTTTTTGTGCTTTTGTGTGTGTATATGCACACACATTCACCTACACATTCATTTCAGGAGTTCTCTTAAAACTGGATGATAAAGTGAAGGTGGCCACAGTGCAGAAACTGATAATGTCAGAGTGTAGCAATGTGTTTTCTAGGTTTACTTACATCACTCAGCTGTTTGCTATTGATCTGTGCTTGCTTCTGTACTGGAGAGTCAGTCACCTGAGTAAATTTGGTTTGATCAGGATGCTTTTTGTAGGTGTGCTGAAGAAAGATAATAAATATATTTGAAGAAAATGCATATAAGCAAAACTATTTTATAAGACATAGCAATGTAGTGTTATTTGGGATGGTCAGCAGTTATGGCATGCGTCCAGATAAGCACTGTCATGCACAATAGTTCTCATGTTACTTTTTAACATAATCAGAGAGCAAATGATTTTTTAAAGTATTTTTAAACTATTAATGTAAAATATTGTATAGGTATATAAATACTATAATGTATAGTATACAATATATTATACACATTATAGTATACATATTTTAGTATATTATATACAAATATATATTTAAAGTATTTTCCAAGTATTGGTAAATTAAATAAAATTCGTATTAATAAAGTAACTAAAGTACTTTTAAAGTATTAATGTAAAAATATGTTGACTTAAGCAGGTAAACACTTGAGGTTCATTCTTCATTTTGGTACTATTCCTCTAATTTTATGTTTTTACTTGTTAAAAAAAAGATTGTGCTATATCTGTCTTGATCACTAGATGTCACAAAAGGCTCTAAAATACAGATGAATATGGTTTAAAAATCACATATGCTAATAAGGCCAAATTCAAAATCATTGAAGTTAACAGGAATCACTCTATAAATTACTACATGCCTCAGAAACAGCTACTCTGCATGTAGCTGGCTACTTGATAACCACTACTGTCCTGTACTTACATCTTTACACTGCTCTAACTTCTTAATAGCTTCATACTCTGGAGTTATGGTCTGAGGGAAGTAGCATTTTGTCTTCTCCTCCTCATAATCTGCTTTGTAATTTTTCTAGGAATAAAATCAACATTCAGGAAGAAACCATAATTGAGCTTTCTTTGAAATGAAAGCATGATGGTGAAAGAGCAGAATGATTGCCACACTTACATCACTCTTCATAGCTTCAACTTTCATGCAGTGTGTATGATGTGGGTCCTCAAAGCTGCCCAAATAGTGTCCTAAAATATTCTTTTGATATGCATCTTTATATTTTACCTGGAAAAACAATCACAAGTTGAAAAACAAAAGTAATCAAGAGTGTCAGTACTGAACACAACTTAAAATCAAATACATACATCACTAAAATTCTTCAGAACAGTATCAATCTGGAACTTTGGTGTGTCACAGTAATTCATGCTGGTTCCTTTTGATTGTTCATAGGCTTCTTTGTATAATTTCTGCAAAAGAAAATAATGTCAGACAATGCAGTAGATTTCACTGCAACTCATTCACAACACAATTAAAAATGATGAGTAAAACCGTGAAATGATTACAAAGAAAAGCTTTCCCAGAAGACTGAAAAACAGATGGCAATTTTTTCCCCATGATTTTTTAAAAAAATGTTTTTTAGTGACTGTTAGGTTTGTAAGGGAAGACAGAAAGGTCCAACTAACTTCTGACATGAACAAATATGCAATCTCTTCCCACACAGATGAAAACAGCAAGAAGAGAGAAATCGAGAAAGCCATTACAATGAGCAATGAGAACACAATATATATGAATATGCAAAAGCACCTCATATTCTATCATTATCAGCATCAGCTGAAGTTCCTTAAAACAGTAAGGGAAGAACGGTAACTGTCAGCTTGTGATCCATTTTCCACAGGGACCTAAATGAACTATACAATAATTAGCTATCCTCATAATGTGCCACAGCTATTGTTACACTCTGCTGTGGAGAAATGACTCCTTATCTATACTGTTCTGGTTGGTGGTATCTCATGACAAGTACTGGTCTATAAAACTAAAAATACTAAGAGATCCAAAGGAGAAGCCTTGTGAAGAAATGATGAGTTTGGTCTATTGTACATGACTGAAAATCATCCAGCTGTACTTTGATAATACTTACATCACTCAGCACATTTCCTGCAGCTTTTAATTGCCTCAGCAACGGGTTCTCTGTAGCAGGAAGCACATTATAATCTGCAACAGCTTTGTTCTTTTCATAGTCTGCTCTGTATTTTATCTTTAAAAAAATAAAAATAAAAAGGGTGAGGTTTTAAAAATCAGTATTAAAAGCAAAACACTCACTAACCTATATCATCTTGAACTTTTCAGGAAAATTTCTCCTGTTTTTTAACTTATGATTCATGATGGCAAAGGACCATGAAAGGCACCCAGATCACAGGAGTGCAAGGATGATGAGATGGGAGGCAGGGTCACAAGAGAAGTGAGAGCTATTTCGTAGATGTCCCCACCTCTAAGCCCCACTCCAAACATTGTTATTTTTCAAACAGCAGTTAACATCTCAGGATAGTCACACTCTTAAAATTAATGAGATAAGATTGTCCTTGCTGATGCATATACTATTGCAGAAAATGCAGAAGCCAAACAAATTCTCTTTTTTGAACAAAAGATGGGCCAGCACAACATCACTGAGATACACTGAGCAAGGATGAATAAATATGAAAATACTGAGCTAAACTCAGCTAGCTTAAGTTGGTCTTGGTTAACAGTATTGATTTGTTCCAACTAAAAATCAGCCACATAACATAATCAGAACAAACAATGAAGCAAATTTTACTTCACTGAAAGAAAATTATACTTCATGGGTACTACTGTGGAAGATCAGAGGCATGGTTGGGAGTTGTTACAAGCTTCCTAGTGGAAAGCACACAAGAATACATCTTTTGCATATAAGAAAATATTTTTGACACTGGAAAAAACAGTTTCAGCAGAAACTGGCCTAACTTTAGAACTACACTCAAACTAAACAAATGGGAGCACACATAACATACCTTACTGACATTATTTGAAAGTCGCTTATTAGCTTCATATTCTGGAGTTTCAGTCTGCATAAAGTATATTTGGTCTTTGATATTTTCAAAGTCTTCCTGGTATTTTCTCTGTTAGGAACAGAGACAAACAGATAACAACATATCAAATGTACTTACATTATAAATGAGACATCCATGAAGTAGCTTATTTAGGAAAAGAGAAATACCACAATCAGAGTAGGCAAAATCAATCAGTATTCTCCATGTTAACATAAACAGAGGATAAAGCTGTTGAAGATTTTCTGAAGAATTCACTTACCATACTTATATTTTCTGCATTCATTTTCGCAACTGCAACATCATAGCATGGAGTTTGACTCCACTTGCCTTTGATATTGTCTTTATAGTCCTTGTCGTAAATAATCTATAACAAAATGTAAAAAATAAAATTTAATTCC
>JAVJGG010000001.1:52004525-52025692 GCA_035590195.1 Aviceda cuculoides
CCATCCCACTGGGGCGGGGGGGGAGTGAGTGAGCGGCTGCGTGGTGCTTAGTTGCTGGCTGGGGTTAAACCACGACACTACTAAACTACATTTTCTCATAGCCAGATTGCAATCATGGAGACATAGCTGAGATACTTGTATAATCAATCGATCTAGCATCCATTGGAAATAACCCCTTAATTAATTTAAATTGTTTATGTATTTGTTTATCAACATATTCATGCTGTAAGCAATAATTTTAATACTAAGATTCTAATTAAAAACATTTAAAAATAATTATTACAACTTTAAAATGTGCTCCAAAACCACCCGAATAAGAAAGTATCAAGATCTATTTCATATGAATTAGCTTTTTAAAAAAAAAAGTGCCTTTAAAAAGGAATATATGAAGCTCATATTTCTGATTGCTATTTGCATTACTGGACCAGAAAATATATCAAGCATTAAACATTAAATTGAGAAGTATACAAAACTTAAATTACAAAAGGTATGTTTACTATGTGAACATTAATTGCATTTCCCTAACATTGTCCCGAGATATTAGTTAGTTCAGCACTGCCACAAGTTTCTCTCTTACAACTCTTTTCAAATATGTAAGTGTTAATCTAAGTTTTGGCACTGAAAGCACTGGAGAGTTTGAAACATGTCTAGGTGACCACTGTGAACAGCACTACCTGCTGTTAGCTTTACAAGAAAACAGTGAAGCTATATGCTTTTATAAAGAGTTGTAATACATTTCTCAAACTTAGGAGAGGCTTGATTCTGAAAATACAGCATTTTGTGCAAAACAAATGCTTTTATTTTCATATGATAATTCATAGGACTACATGACACTAATGCATTAGACTGTATTTACAGCTGATGGGAAAAGGTCTAATGACATTAGCTAGAAAGACATTTGTACTCGTATGTAATTCTTCATTCCACAATACCGTTTTCAAAAACTGATGCAAATCAGACAGAGAAATAATCAGTCATGCTATTGCTCCCTTTCAATCCAGTCTGGCTACAGATTTTAGAACACCTGATGAACGCAGTGGATGAATTAATCTTAAAAATTGTAAGATGGCAGTTTCCTTCAAAAGTGTAGTCGTAGATTACTTGCTCCAACAGTGTTAATCAAATCGCATTTTATTAAATTAAAAATACAGGAAAGCTTTGGGAAAAGACCCTTTGTTTTGAAGGAACACACTCACAAAGTGAAGCATTAAGCTTTTGTTTCCACATAAGCCTATGCCATAAAGAATATTTCATGGTACCATAGCAGACAGTTGGGTTATAAGTAGAATTTCAAATTATGCTACTAACTCCTTGGTGACTCAAATATTTGTTACCAGTGACATGAAAAAAATCTGCAAACCACCACTATTTAGTGAAATTACACAAGGTGAAGGGAACAGAACTGATACAGGTAAACTGGTTTCAGGCAGAATCTTTTTATATTTCTCTTCATAACAAGGTTAAGACTAATGCATATATGTGCCTGTCGTTCATATGTACAATCTAGTCACATTCACATCCTCAATAATTCTGCTCATTTTTAACACTAATAATTGGATTTTGCACTAATAATTTGATTTCTGTCACTATGTTACCTAAGTAATCTTCCTGCCTGTGTTTCTTGTTATTAACATAACCTGTTGCTTCATTTTGTCAGGTCCTGTGCAAACAGCTGCTGGCCAGGATCAAAGGGAAGACTATCAGCAAGACACAGGGCAGGACAGAAATTAGCACAGCCCTTTTCTGATGGACACATCCACATCTCCTTCTAACGAAAACCAGAGAGTGGCAGATAGGATACTCGGAACAAGCTAGGAGTCCTCTAGAACATCCCACAACAGGGTCTTCCACAGGAAATAAAATATTAAGAAGCAACTGTTCACTGATATTTGTGTGTTTAATATGAGAAAATAGTCCTCAGAATACAAAACGCTACTAATTTAGCATTATGCATTAATTACATACATATATACTCCACATGCAACATTACAGGGACCTTTACCTCATGTGGTTCACCCTCCTCAATAAAAGTCTCTTCAATGTAGTACTATTAAAAGAAAAGAAAAAGAATCATTGTTAGGCCAGATCATACAGCATAGCAAACTGTAGCTTCTGTTAAGCTGTTTTAAAAACACACTTCTGGAGAAACAGGCCTATAGTTCACAGGTACCTATGTAGTCACATTTGCATCCTTGGCAATTCTGAACATCCATTCATTTTTTTGCATTAACAATTGGATTTCCTCCATACGTTCCTCGATTAATCATCCTCCCAAGTAATTAATGAAAGATCATTATCTAATTTTACCCACAAGAGGGAAGGCAATGATGACCACACTAAAAGAAAGAATCAGCATTCAAAAAACCAGGACTTTCCACGTGTTTGGTAACAAGCTGAGAGGACTGTAGTAGGTTTCTCTCTCTAAGGCTGCCATCAGCATTGTTCCTACTTACAGATTCTTGAAGGACACCAATAATTACTGGCTGCCAGATAGACTTTATACTACTGATCACAATTCTGAGCTCTGCAGTCCAGACAATTTTCCACCCACTTTATTGTCCACTTATCCATCCCACATCTCATAAATTTGGTGATAAGGCGACTATGGAAGACTGTTTCAGAGGTATTCCTAAAGTAGTCAAGATATGCAACATTCACTGGTTTCCCCTTGTCTATAGCAGCAGTAAACTCATTATAAAAAGCAATGAGTTTGGTCAGCCACGACTTGCCCTTGATAAATCAATGTTCACTGCTCCCCATGACCTTTATGGCTTTCATGTGTTTAGAAATAGCTTTTAAAAGGATTTGCTCCATAACCTTTCCAAGGACTGAAGTGAGGTTGACCACCCTGTAGTTCCCTCGATCTTCTTTCTTGCCTTTCTTGAAGATGGGTACAACATTTGTCTTTTTCCAGTTGCCAGGAACATCCCTGCATCACTATGAACTTTCAAAGATGACAGCAGCTTTGCAATGTCATCAGCCCGTTCCCTCAGCACCCCTGGATCCATCCCCTCTGGTCCCACAGAACTATGTACATCCCAGTGGGTTAAGTCACATCCCTAACTCTGTCTTCCTCTGCTGTGGGTACAACTTCACTCCCCCGTCTCTGCTAGGAAGCTCAGAGATGTGGAAGACCATAGGACAAGCCTTATCAAACCTGAAGCAAAAAAGGCTTCAAGTACCTCAGCATTTTGCCAGTTCCTTCTCACTAGCTTCCCTGCCTGCTGAACTATGGTCCCACACTCTCTTAGCTTTCCTTTTGCTGCTGATGGTACTTGCAGAAACCTTTCTTGGTGTTCTTCACTTTCCTTGCTGGCTTCAACTCCAGCTGAACTTTGCCCATGCATGTAGAAATGGAGTTTATAATGTCCTATGTCTTTATGTTCCTCCCAAGTTGCCTGCTCCTGCTTCCACCTTCAGTATACCTCTTTTTTTTGTGCTTGAGCTCAGTCAGGAGCTCCCTGTTCATCCATACCAGCCTTCTGCTGTGTTTGACTGCTGCATAATGGACTGAACCATTCTTGTGCTCTGAGAAAATTGTTCTTGAGGATCACCCAGCTCCCCTGGGCCCCTTTGCCCTCCAGGGCTGTTTCTCATAGGATATTCCCAAGCAGGTCCCTGAACAGTCCCAACTCTGCTCTTCTGAAATCTGGGATTGTAATTCTGTTTATCTCGCTCACTCCTCTCCGAATCTTCAACTCCACAGTCTCATGGTCACTGCAGACATGGTTCGCCCTTGGCCTTTGCATCTTCCACCAGTTCTTTCTTGCTTGTGAGTAGCATTTTCAGCAGAGCATCTCTCCAAGTTAGTTCACCAATCAACTGCATTAAGACATTTATCTTCAGTACTTTCCAGAAATCTCCTAGGTTGCTTGTGCCCAGACATAGGCCCTTCCAGCAGATACCGGGATGGTTAAAGCCACACATAAGCACAAGGACTGTGCCTGTGAGGCTTTCTCCAGCTGCCTAAAGAAGTTCCCAGGGCACCACATCTACTCTGAAGTGGTAGACCTGCAGGTGGAGCACAAACCCCCCCCCTGTTGCCGGAAACCATGAGCTTCCTGCCTTCTCCATCCTGACAGCCACCCTCCATCACCCATTTAACCAGGGTCTCCTTCCTTGCCATGTGCAGCTCTGCCTCTTGCTTTTCATGAAGGTGCTGTCAACGTTGTCTTCACCTTCCATGATGGTGCAAAGCCTTCCCTCCTCCTCCTTCAGCAACCTGCAGTGCAACTTACCTGACCAGAACGCATCGCCCACTGTGGAGAGGCAACAAGGGTTACATCCCTGTTTGCAGCGCTCTATGGTCTTACGCTTCCCCCGCTGGCAGCTTGCCTTTCCCCTCAGCGGCCGGTAGCCGGAGGCACCAGGCTCATCTCCGACCAGAGCCGCTGCACGAAGGCAGAGCCCACCGCCGCCCTGTCCGCCACTTGCCCAGGCCCTCTCTGAGCCGCTGCTCGCGGACACTCAGCAAATGGCGGCCGCACGATGGCGCCCTGCCGCCAGCCCGCCACTGCGCCGCGCCGCCCCGCGACAGATGGCGGCCGCGCTGAGGGGAGCCGGCCTGCGCCGAGGCTTCGCTGCCTCGAGGCTTCGCCCTCCATCTCCCCTCGCTGCTTCATGAAGAAAAAGGCCTTCAGAGACGTTGCTCCATCCGCTGTAGCAAACGGCACCTATTTTATTCAAAAGGTGCTTAACTTGCCACAGAGTTCCAGAAAGGAGAAAATGAAAAATGCGGGTTTCATCTTTGAAAATCCCCGCAGCAATGATTTGCTCGGGGTCACACGCCAAAACTGTGGGAACAGAAAGCCCTTTGAATCTTATTAAATTCTCATTAACATTTAAGCCCTTTTCCTAGAGTTCTTCCTCGATGTTAGGTTGATGTAATTAGCTCATATTTTTCAAGCTGTATCATATTGGGCTGTTTTGAGGCAATTTCTTCTCACTGGCTCTATACCATCTTTGACCCACCTTCCACAAAGCCTCGAGTAACTCAGCAGCAAAGCTTTGTGTTGTTCACTGTGGGTTTTTGCAATATCACGAATGGCTACAGTGTCCAGTGCAGACCACTAACTCCAGAGAAAGAAAAAAAAGTATCTTAAAATCCTCAAAGTTTTCTCAGCCACTCATTATTCAGCAATAATTTTCTACTATTTCGGAAGATGAATTTCTGATAGAACTCTTACAGGTTTAAAATAGGTGATTCATACAGAAGTGGAATTCTAGTTAAGAAAATTCTGGAAAGGCTTAAGCTGCCTTAGAAATGTACCAGATGCTATTGTTCCTGTTCTATTTAACTTCTCACTATGAATATCACGAGGGAAGCTACTAAAGCAGGACCATCTCGGTCTCTCTGAGGAATGTGGTTACAGGAAGGCGGTCACTGAAAATTAAAAACAAAGGATGAAACAGACCTGTGTAGACAAAAAGCCTAACACACCATAATTCCAGCAGCAACAAACAAACATCGACAGCAGATAAATATACATTTTGTTACAGCAAGCACATAATGCTCAGGAAGCATAAAGGCAATTACAAGTAACATGGTAATAGGAAGATTAATGAACGGCTAGTGTCTTTGGAACTAGGTGGTACAATGTCTTTAAAACGGACTTTATAAACAGTAATGCTTATTTTCCAAAACATGTTTAACTAATTCAACTGGCAAACCATTTGACTTTACTTCATTCACTATTTGAAATGTATAAAGTCAGCAGTCAGGACTCAATGCTGTTACACTGCCTGAAATCGACAGTCCATTGAATACAGTGTGGAGATAATGAGTCTATATTTGTACTGTCTTCCTCTTTTCCTCAAACACTGAGCAATTTGTTATAATCACTTATGTATTTCATAACACATCATTTCATTTCAGAATAGTAATAATGCAACAGGTGAGACCATACTGTTTGTTAACCTTGTATACTCTTTCAATAGCAGTCATTATTCCAACGGCACTCGCTTATAATAGTAAACTGTAGGTTCCCCATTTCCTGGGGATTCTTTTATTCAAATTGCTGAGACTAAATAATTAGGCATATAACTGAGTTTAAATGACTTATCGGCAAATTAATCCCTCATGCTACTCCACGGACATCAGGTTTAAATCTAGCTCCATCTCTGCAACTTCTAAGGCTAAATTGGTTAATGGTACCTTGGTGGCACAAAGCTGCTGCATTTCTGCATTGCAATGGGCACAGAGGTGAGGCTAGAAAGAGGCTTCCAAAGTCATCTTCCAAAGTCATCCTCTCTAGCATGGATTGAATGACAGAGGGCAAGCCAGGAGGTAAAAGAGATGGCCCACTGCATCTATAATTACACAGAAGAGTAATCACAAAACCTCGCGATGCGGGTGTGGGATGGTTACAATCCTTATTTAAACAGAGAAACTATGACAGGAACCAGGGAGACTTTGCTTCAGAGATCAACTTTGTTGTTGTTGTTTTTTACTGATCAAACCATTAATAGATATCTAATCATACCCTAATCTACAGAGAGCAATCAGCAAGCAACCATCTATGCTCATGAGCAATGCCTCATTAAAGTGATTAATATATTCATTCACAAGGGAGGAAACAAATATTTCTACTCTAGGATTGTCTTCTTACCTCCACTACTTCCTCATATTCTTCTTCCTCCATTTTGAAGGTACTCTTCTGTCTCTCCCCCACTCACTGGTCACACAGAAAATGAAAGTGAGAATATACAGTATTAGCCCAATACTGAAAGTACTGTGAAAAGCTACTAGTAAAGTTCATAAAGCACCTGGGGTAATAGTTAGTAATTAGTCAGATTATTACAATGTTGTTGGCTAATCAGTGAAAGAACTTGAAAAACAGAGAGAACTAAAACTGGGATCTGGCATTACTTTGACTATTATGGGAAAGAATTGGATTAAGTTTCAATCATACTGATATAAATTACAGTTTTGGACAAATACTTTGTTCTAATAGTTGTAACGCCAATACTGGAATTCAATGAAAATTTAAAAAAAAAAAAAAAAAAAACAAAAAAAAAACAGAGGAAGATATTTCTTGAAGTATTATTTGATTTTTTTTTTCATTACAACAAAATTATTTGAACAATTTTTCTTTTCTCTGTGGCTATTCTGTACTATTTCATTACATTATTCAAGCTCCTGTTTGAATGGGAGCTTTATCTGTATATTCTACTATGTTCATTCATAAGTAAAAGCATAATGTAGAAAAAGATTGTAAATATTTTTTTTAAGTGACTTTAGGTTAATGAGGCAATTTCTGTCTTCCCAGCATTTGCCTATGTAGATGCTCTAGGTTTTGTGGGGTTTTTTAGCACTTGTGCCTTTTTTCTCTCTATTTCTTCAGACCTGGAAAATATGAAAATCCATACAGTTGGCTGAATTACAAAGTACAGATTACTGTCAAAACCTTTAAACGAATTAATTAACACAGTGATTTTGCTATGAGGCAAAGCTACAATTTTCCACCAGAGACTACAGCCCTGTTTCTAATGTTGGTAGGGGATGAGGCTTTGGAACAGCTGCTCCTGAGTCCAAAGATATTTGCCATGTAAGCTAATACTACCCAATGACAGGGTGGTTTTGTTTAGCTGGCTAAACTGCAATTCCTTCTGAGGCAAGTGAAGTCTAGTAATGCAGGTTAAATATAGGAACATAGAATACTGTCCCTTTTTAGTTCCAATGTGTTGAGAAAAATTACCCCCCAAAAATCAGTTTGTTAAACTAGAATGTTAACTATTAAAATACATAAAGAATAACTCAATTAGTAAGTGGCATGTCGTGTGAAAAAGTAGGCCAAAAGCTTATGAATAAACCCAAGAAGCAGGGATTGCATATAAGGATACAATCTACACAAACTGTCACTATTATGACCTTCAGTTACATCAAAACACAGTTCCTTCCCACTTACTGCAATTTGCAACTAGTCAGCCAGACAGAAAATCTGCCTTCCATGGGCAAGGCAGGACAACTACTCCCAAAAAACTACAGAATCAGGAAACAGCTCAAGATCCTATTCTGAGGAAAAGAAGTCAAACATGATTAAAACGTTCTTACCAGCCACATCCAGTAAATATCCTTAGGAGCCAAGCCTCTCCACTCTTCCCTCCTGAGCAGCACTGGGCGAGAGCGAGCCTGGTGCCCCGGCTCCTAATTACGCATGTGGCTAGCACGGCCAATCTGGCTCCAGCCCGCTCGAGTTTCAGCCCTAAATATACTTGGTGACCCCGGAGCAGGCCACCTGTTCTCAGCAACATGAAGGAAAAGGGAGCTGGGCGCTTCTGCGCTCCCGAGGAAACCCAAAACACACCAGAGCTTGACTGAGCTACACCAGGTCTCTGCTGAAATGGATTCCTAGGCAAATCCAAGGGAGCACTCAAATGGCAAAAACATGCACGTTTTCTTCTTTCAGAGTTGATAATAATAACGAATTTGAACTGACAGAGACAATTTCATTCCTGTACCGTACCTGAATTAAAACCATCCAAATTCAAGAATCTCTGAACTTCAGAGAAAGGAGAGAAAATTCGAACTAAATTTTTGCATAAGTCTGTCTTTAATTTCATCCTTTAAGTATATCTGAAGTGGTGCTTTATCAACTTAACTTGATGCAAATCTCGTGTCAATGGTTTTATCACTTCTTATGAAATGTTACACAGCTGAACACATGGACCCAGGAACATGTGAAAACTGACTACCTGCAAGGAAAAAACTTGCAAGGAACACAATTAACAGCCAATATGCCTGGTGAAGAAAGACTAAGAATACATGATAAACAGATTAAGCAACAGGGGAGCAATTCTAATGCGCAAAGTATTTTGGAAGATCAAGAATTGTATGATGTATGGAGCAGAATCATGGTGATGATAATGGAACTGACCTCTTAGGTCATCTAGTTGATTCACATGATAGGATTGCTTTAGTTCTTCAAGAAGATGCATTTAAAAGCCAATACTAACAATAATCTCTTCTCATATACTATATCACAAAACTTAATAAATGATTGTCAGGAGCCCTTGAGAGACATCTTCTTGTGCCTTAACTCTTTCTAGAAGTTAATATTTATATCCAGATGAAATATCATATCTCATTCACTACTGCCAAGTATTTTATACTCTGCACAGAGCTGTAGATCCTTCTCTTTCTCCTTTAGGCAAGCTATATGCTTTCAATTACTTAGCATTTTGCTTTACTAGGCAATCCTTCCCCTTTAAATCTTATTTCTGTTTATTTAAAAGTCCTTCAGTTCCTTGACATTTTTTGAAGATGTCCAGAAATGAATATAGCATGTTGATGAAGTCTCATGTGAGCAATGTCAGCTTAACCTTCTGCTCTCCAACCCAGATCCTGTGTGTGTGCATTCCAGAAATAACTCACAGAGGCATTTCTCTCCAAAGTACTGCTTTTCAGTTGATTGGATGCATAATGTGACATCTATGTAAGTGATGACTAACCTTTATGTAGTGAAGGACCAACTTTTTTTATTAAACATGTAATTCGTCATTGTCATTTCCAGCTCAAATCTCCATTGATGCCAAAATTAGCACCATGGCTGGTGACTCACCATCCCCCTTCTTGGGTCTTTTCAGCAAGCCTGGGTTCTTGTCCTCTTTTTCAGACTTAACAGTTGTACTTTACATTGCTCTTCCTGTAAATGGCATTCCCCCATAGCCACTGCTACAATATTGGATATTATTATGCCTCATTCCAATCACCTAATTTAAATCAGGCTTACTAGATCAACAGAAGCTTGCATTCCTCCATCCTGGTGGTTATTCTGACAAAATTAGCAAGCATTTTCATACGGGATGCAATTTTCTGTGCAGTTCTCTTGCAAGTTCCTGCAAACAATCTCTCCCTTAGTTATATACTCTGCAACTCCTAGATTACTCATCACCCTCGGATTCTTCTACAGTGCTGTTCAATATATCTTATTTAGAAAGACACTAAGCAAGGCCAAAATTACAGACAGGATGCAAGTACCACTTTTTCTGCTACTGAAATGCAGCTTTGTTGTGAAACATGGCAGACCTTTAGCAGCAGACAGTTCAGGGCTGGAAATGAAGCATGGAATAGCCCATCAAAATTACAGAAGGGGTTTAAGAACCAAAAGTTTTATTGCTGAAATGAAAAGTTGGACAGAACATAAGATTTATGTTCAGACATCAGAACATGAAGAGGGGAGGACGGTGCTCTTAGGTCACCAGCAAATCTTTCAATTCTTACATTTGCTGCTTTGCTCCTTCAGCTCTAAATCTCTGGGAACAACTCTGACAAAATTATCACTACTAGCTTCGTTTCTGTGTAGAACTGAAGAAAAAAACCCCACTACTTTTTCTGTGATTTCCACTTGAGTCCATGATTGGGTTTTATTGGTGAAAATTTAGAGTTCGCTTGCTTACGTACTTTTATCTACATACAACACATACCAATAAGTGGATCTTTACACACCTGCCTATAGATAAGTTATTTGTATATTTATATATAATACCTAAACACATACACACATATCTTCCCATATGTCTACACATTAGTCTTCACCATGGAAATAAACTACTATGCTCATTGTTACATTTCATATCATTCACTTCTCAGGACTGTTAAAATGTCAATGATACATATTCATATTGAAATATCAGCAAGTATTGCATGCTGAAGTAGAACATGCATGAGTAAATGGAATACCAATGGTTAATAGTCCTTTAAATATTTTTTTTATTTGCTTTCCTGTGAAAAATTGTGTCTGTGACTTGCATTTCAAATCACTGTTTGCTGGAATATTCCACGAATACCAACTTGATTTTCTGGGGAACAAATGTTTCAAAGGCATTAGGAAAATTCTGTTATAGGTGACAGCCTGGCAGCTGTGATACAGGTTAACACACCAGACCAGACTGTTTTATCCACAGTACATAAATATGCATATGCTCAGCAGTTTTGAACTAAAAAGCCAGAATTGTGCAAGATGACAAAGGTAGAGGAAGATGATGTTTTGCATTTAAATAGCCAAAAATTTTAAAGCAGAAAATATTTTCTTGTACTTAACTTTTTTAAATATTAAGTTCAATCAGTCCTACTTATCAAGCAGTAACCACTCGGGGCAGGGGGAAAGGAAGGAAAAAACATGTGACCTTCTCTAGATTTATTTAGAAGGTATATAATACAAGAACTATGAAATAGAGCCTACTTATACTCACTCTCCTAACCCACACAGCATTCACATACAAAAACTCACTATTTTTTTTTCTAGAACTGCATTTAGTTTGTTTTGCGACACAATCTTGCACCTATGAAAATTATGTAAACTAATCCTGGAGCCTGATCAATATAGAGGATCAGTATATAAGGACCACAGGGCAGCCACACTGTAACCCCCTCACCCAGAAAAGACAGAACTGTTGCAGTAATTCTAGTTTTCTACAACTAACCCTGCCAGTTAGTGACATTTCTGTATCATCTTGATCATTCTTTCCCTCGTATTTCTTTTATAGTGCATCACTCTCTAGATTCCACGGTAGAGTTTGGAAGAACTTTAATAAGCCAAGTCCAGACCCCACATCATGAAACCCAGGCAGTACATATCACTGAAATGCAAGCCTGCAATTACCTCTTGAAGAAGATGACTTCAAGACTCAAGAGATTTTTTATTCATCCTTGCCTCTGTTTGACTGAAAATAACACAGGAAACCTGTTGTGCCAGAGATTACACTGGCTTCTCTGTGTCTTGCCCTTTGTGTGGATAAACTTACTGACATCATGGGTACTATATTTAACATCCTGAGGTAATCAGTAGACCACCCAAACTTAACAAGCATTGTATCATTGAAAAAGGACATATTTTAATACATATTTGTGTCATTGTGTCTATTTTTTAACTACCATTATTTACTTCTAATTCTTTTCTGCCATTTCTTTCTGTCTACCAGATTTTGCACAGGAAAGCTGGGGGGAAAAAAAAAAAAAATCTTGTACTTTAGCATTTACAAGGCTCTGACCTAAGCTAATCACATGCCCAAAATTTTCCTTTAGAGTGCAGTCTCCATCAAAAATCTAAAAATGCACCGGAGACTGTAAGATGTGAAATCTATCTTGCTTGTGATACACAATCTGCAAGACAGAAAAATGCTGTAACAATCAAGAAGCCTTAAACGTGAAAGCCATTTAGTCTGGGAGGAAAGCATTAACTGAAGCGCACAGCATAAACTTCAGAGCCCAGCATAAACTTCAGAGCCCTAAAAATAAAGTAATTCTTGTTAGATAAGCTCTTACCAGCCTCTGTCGGGAAGTCCACAAGCTATATTTGTGTTTGCACTCCAGGGATCCAAATGATAAAGGAAACAGGTGTAGAAAATGCAAGTCATAGAAACGCCACTAATAATGAAAAAGGGACTGAAAAAAGAGAGTTAGGTAAGGGGTTTCCCTCACCATACTGTTCTTACAAGGGCTTACTGTTATCCAGTATTTATTGTATCTTCCTAAGAGGTGGGAGAGAGTCCTCTAAGTAGGTCGGGAATAAACCACAACCTATTAACAGTTGCAGTAATCACATCAGGACAGTGCCAGCACAATTTAAAGACCCTCATGCCTGCATGAACATTGTAGTAGACCATTGTCTTGTATTTTTCCCCAAAGAACACTTACCAGATTAAGACCCTGCACAGGCTTGACTCTACATGGTTTCTAGATCTCAAGAGGACTTGATGATGAAGTCAGGTGCAAAGGTAGTCATCGATACCAGGACTGAAATAGCTGAGGGGACATTCTCCCAATGTAGGGAATCTCAGTGGATTTGACTTGCTACAGTGTTAGAAGCATCTGAGGAAAGCATTTTCAGGAACTCAGTACTGAATCTGTATGTGACTTCAGTTGGCAGTGTACCGTTGATTGAGCAAAGAAATATCTGCACTTTGAATGCATGCCATACACCTCTGCAATTTCTGTAACTGTCAAGCAGCCTAGTAACTAAGATGTGGTTTTAAGTATACAAGCAAAGGAAAATACAGGCTCTCCTAGGACTAAACATCTTCATTTCTCAGTATTTGCCTTATTTTTCCCTACTAATTAACATGCAGTAAAAGTGGCATATCATTTTAGAAGTATGCAAAAGTCACATCACAAGAACTTCAAGGAAAAGAAAAGCTTACACAAGTTGAACTTGTGCATTTTTAATGGTCCAACTATACTTTCTCTTCATAAGCTGCAGGAGCAAAATTGACAGATGAGGATGTGAAACAACAATGTGTTTCTCCTTTTAAAAAATTCAGGTGCAGTCTATACTGCAGACACGTGCAAACCTCTCTCTTGTATTTGTTTTGAAACTACTAAGAAGATTTATTAGCATATGAAACTGTGAGGCATAAGTGGAAGCCTGACTGTTCAAAATCTAAAAAAGGCCTCCAAAATGAATAGGATTTTGGTGTGTTGTCGACAGAGGTGGCTATGAGAGAAGAGGTTGTTCTAAAAGTGCCTTTTCTGGTGCTGAGTCAGTGCCCACAGCAGCAGTCAGCCAGGCTGACCTGTTGGAACAGCTTACCTACAGGATGGTTTAACTGTGAGGATCTGCTGCCCAGGACCTCTGCAGCGGGGTCAGGCAAATTTTGGTGTGATGTATAGACATACATGGCAAGTGGGGAGAATTTTTTCACTGAAAAACATGAAGTGAAGGGCTTGGTTAGATAAATGCAAGGGGTTGCCTTAAAATTATATCTGTCTACCTATCTATATATATATGTATCTTTCTCTGAGACCTGCCTTCACAATATGACAGCTGGCAGTACATTAAGCCAACCTTTTTTCTTCTGCATGAAAACAGGGTAGGAGCACATACATTGCCAGTGATTGTGTCTTGGCTTAGGAATGAAAACTTCCATCCAACAGGGAATTTAACTGTTTAAACTATGGATAATCCTTGGAAGTGACAAGTTGCATAACACTGTGGAGTAACACTCACAGTCTGTGCACGATAGACCTCCAGCCCCAAGACTGTAAACCATTAGTACTGAGTCACTGCACACAGGCTGTAAAACCATCTACAGCTGCAGTGATCGGCCGAGTCTGAACCACCATGTCCGTGTCCCGATGTCCCAAAGCTTTGAGGTATTTGAGAACCTGAATATGACCATGTCATAGACTCCCTGTTTTGTGATGATTCCTGAACACAGGAGGCAAGTCAGTATCAAATGATGAATGGTTTCCTAGTCCATTAACAGTTGACTAATTAACTTACTGGAAATATAAAAAAAAATACAAACTGAAAAAAGCAGCTTTCCTTGATCCTATTCTCTGGAATCAGAAATGCTAGAATCAATACCTATGTATTGGTAAAAGTAATAAGGTAATTCTTTTTATACCACAGATAGATACATTTTCTTATTCTTGTTAGGTTATCCAGCCAACGGAAACAAATATTTGCGAACATTATTTTTTTAAATTGAACTACCATACAAATGTTTGGGGTTTTTTAGGAAAGGGTATGTGTTCTAAGAAAATGAACTTCACTTTTTACTTCAGTGCTGCTTACCCTCTTTCTTAAAGTATTAATAGAAAATATTAGATCATAACAAATAATATACTTAGAGGCAATGCAATCAAAATGCCACGAGTAAATCATCTACAGTGTCTTGTTTTCATGTTTATTTTTTGATACTGACAGGTTGATACAGGGTGAGTAGCAGCACAAGCTAGTAGCTGTATGGTATGTAAACCAACTGGTTAGTATACTACTATGAGTGAAAAAGACTGTGCTGGAAGAAGAGGAAAGAAAGTAATATTGGTATGGAACCCAAATTAATTTCACGCTTCCTGGACAGAGAAGGAACTGTCACCTCACTGACCAAATCTTTTGGTTAGGAAATTTGTCTATGTAACAAGCTTCTGTTCACTATCCCCCCTCACCCTCTTAGTGAGATTGAAATCACTGGTTTTTTTCTGACAGGTCCAAGCTGCAAAATAAAATCCAAATAAATGTTAACCCAGTGCTTGATGGTCTTTGGATATACGACTGAAGTTTTTAGTATAGAACAGCACTAGGGAAAAAAACACCAAGGTGTTTCACTTCCCTCCTCATCTTACATCTAGGTAATGCACATTCAAGCAAGATTCAAAACCACTACCCCATACTTCTTCAGACAGAATATTAACTCACAGGGAAACACGTACACTGACACGTTGTTTGCTTGCTGCAGGTATATCTATCTCCTCAAAACTGTATACCAACTACTATTCTCACACAGAATACTCACTTTCTTTGTCCATTCCTGCAAATCTTACATGGTCAACTCTATTAGTGTCCAACCAGGATATTTCAAATATTGAATCAAGAGAGGATTCAAAGGGGGAAAAAAACCCCAAACAAACCCAAACTGAAAAGAATATGAGCAAGATGCCAAATATTTGTTAATGTTTTTCATGATGAGATATCATGAAGCAAAGAGAAATCAGATGAACAAATGCACCTCAACCTAACTCTCCAACTAGTTGTAGAAACTTAAAAATTAGTGTAAGATTAAAAAAAAAACAAACAAAAATACAAACACCCCTCCCCCCCAAACCACTGAGGATACAAAAATCACAATGTAAAAGGTACCGTATATTGCCACAAGATATTTACACAAAATTAACAGTCAGCAGCATTGTTTTGGTTTTGTTTTTTTCCCAACTGAATCTGGTCATTGTCATGAAGGGCAGGTCTCCTCACATGACAGCATCTGTCACAGCCTCTGCTCTTCTTTACTTATGTCCTTTGAGAGTCCTAAAAGAAAACATTTATCAACAAGATGATGTCAATCAGCCTAATTTATCTCTCCTACTAATGTTCCCAAGACAGCAACAGGGTTTTTCACATAGGCACTGAGCAGAAAGAAGATACACCAAAGGAGGATTTCTCCAAGAACACAAAACCGGCTCTGATTGTATTGATCAGATTTCCTAACAAGAGCTTATGGGGTAAGCTTAGATACGGCACACAACTCTTTCATCTGTAACTCAAAATTTCTAGTTTTCAGAATATTAACTTAAGTTAGTATAAACTAGGAAAGGAAGGGGAGGTTCTTTTCAAATCTTTTCTTCTTCTATTTATAAGCTAAATAAACTTTTATATTTTTAGAACAGAGGTACAAATATCAGCTGTAAATGCTAATGAAAATTTGACAAATGACTAGCAGCCAGAACTTCAGTTCTTATATCCTGTCTCCAACACTTGTCCCTTTGGGCGAGCCTCTGCCTTACTACTATGCAGTAAAGATACTACAGATCTCTTACCTTTTGACAAACTTTATTATTATTCTTACCATTGTTGCAAATCATTAGCTTAGAGCAACTATGGTGAGAGTTGCAGCTGTTATACGCAGAGTGACCTGTAATTTAGAGCCAGACACCCAGTAAACAGTTGCAGAGGGGAAGTAGTGCAGTGGCAGACAGACCTACTCTGCAGGGGCAGAGATCCTCTGGAGTCACGCAGGGGCATCACCAGCGAGTAATGCCTATCCCCTTTAACACACTTGGTATGAAAATGGTGGGATGAGGATTACACTACATCACATCTTTTTGGTGCCTACTGCTTCATGGCATTGATGGTCCTTTTTCCTTTCACTCCCTCAGGTAGGTTATGGTTGCACTTAGGCTGAAGAAAGAAATACAATTTCTTCTTGGTGGTCCACCTCAGGTGCACGGACAAGAATTGTCCCAGCTCGGAAGTCAGAATGCTGCTGGCTGTTACAACATGGTCCAGTTTCCTCACAACCTGCCAATTTAATTTTGCCTTGACTTTTCAAACCTATCTATTAGTTTCAATATACGTGTATTCTTCCCCCAGCTTCTCACTGAATGCAGCAGAGTCTTACAGTGAATTCAGATGCACAGTTGCTGTGGCTTCTTATGGAACTGAGCTGAAACTATTTCTTGAGAAATCATAAGCAATTCCAGGTTCACTTATATCCCAGTCCACATTCAGATCATTTGTTACATCTTCGCACTAAGTCCATTATTTCTAACAAAGCTTGGCAGCAGGAAAGTTTCACGTGGCTTTGAACAGCATTGCCAACTTTCCACATCACCCCAACAGCAACAGATAAATAGGTGGATAAATACAGCTATAACATAAAGGCATTCACTGTCGTAAATCACTTGGGATGAAGGGACAGAGCCGAACATGCTCCTTGCCTTCTGCAAAAACCGTGATCAGTCCCTTAATTCTGAAATCACCTCTGCTGCCTTTTTCAGTTCAACAACTACACTGGTATTACTGAAAGATGTTCATGTCCCATGTGAGAACAGAAGGAATAAATCAAATATTTAATACGTAGGCCACAATATCTTTTTTCACCAAGGACGTGCTTTCTTCCAAAAAGGGAACAAACTATGAATAGAAAGGTGTGATTGAGGTAACAGTCCTTTTAATTTTTTGTTCTTGGGCAAAAGAAGAAAAGTGCTACTATCAGTCTTCCTTACGGCCTCTCACCATTCCAAGGGTTTTTCAAGTTCATGCAGGGTTCATTTGTAAAGCTTCCAGTAAAATGGCATCATGCACTGCCACTTGGTCCCTCTCCCTCTGAAGTCCTCTGACTCCCCTATGTTGCAAACTAGTTCCCACAGTACATGGAAAAGCAAACAAGCAATTCAGAAGAGACATGAGCTTCTAAAAGAATCATCCAAGGGCAAGATCACAAAAGCTGCTATAAAAGAAGGTCAAGATTTAGATCAAAGCTCAATAAGTATGCTCAAGAAATACCATAATAAGTAAATGTCTCCATCAATATACAATTCATGTGTCTGTCGACCTGAAGGATGCTGAGTAATGGTCTAAAGTGCACATGTCTAAATATCAACGGTATGGACTTTAGCAAGCTGTAACCTGTGCCTGAGAGCTATTTTTTGGAATTTCTCTCTTTTACTCTACTCATTTAAATGGAACATATTTATATGAAAGGTTACTAACACCTCCAACTGTACAAGGAGGAAAGATTGCAACATGCTTAGCATTCCTAACGTACATTGCTGAAATAGTATCTCATATACTGAAATACAATCTGCAGTAGTCCATAAAATATTAAGACTATTTGCTAGTTGCAGCCAGCAATACTTTGCAGAAGCAGTTCCCAGTGGCAGAATGCTCCGTGAAAGGTCATTAACACAACACAAAGGTCATTAACACAACAGCCACCATGAGAAATTCCTCTCCGGACTATTATTAACAGTGCTAACCAGTCACAGGAATCTGCTGTTACTCTTATTGCGCGGCTCTGCAGTGGCACTAGACAATAAGATAACTTCATTACTGAAGTCAATAAAGTGACATTTAATTGCAATACGGAATGATACCACCACAAACAATATTCTCTAACTCATTTGGCATTATGCCAATCTGTCCTAAGAGCAGTATCCTCAGTGGTACAATTTGCAGGAGCTCATGAGCTAACATAAACTTCTGCAAACTGAAGTCCTCCCATTGATGCTCCCTCAGTGCCATAAATGGGAGTCTTACCTGAATAACCCACACCAAGGACAGAACAAAAAGAAACGACCAGGAAAAGTACAAATTATAAAACTGAAATTCAGCCCCTGGGAAATTATTTATTTTCTTCACCCTTCCACTGCACAACATTTTCAGCACTGAGTATCATGCCATCAGGATAAAAACGACAACTCATCTTATGCTGAAGTAAGCCATGGTCCTGCCACCCACCCCGATGCCAAGAGGGCTGTAGCTGCCCTCTGAGCCCCCCGGTTCCTCCCCAGTCACAGGCACACGTGTGGAGTATGGTCTCACTTAGCCTTGTGTATGGATCTTTTCACGTTGCCTCATTCATCTGTCAAAAATGACTCGGGCTTCTTGATGCATTTTTTCTCTACAATAAGGGAGCAAGAGGGAGGAAAAACTTCATGCGTTAAATAGTTTTCATTTCAATGAGTCTGGCGGACTTTCAACTCATTTCCTTGAAAACGATTCCATGGGAGGCTAAACTACCGGTGACTTCATGGGTCTTTTTATAAAGCAACATAATGACGGTGGATGGACAGACACAGCTGCAGAATTACCCTGGCTGTGGCAAACATGCCCTGAGCATGGTGGACTTCAGCAAGTCAGCGGTCCCTGCCGCTGCTGGGCTGCTACCCTGTAACCGGCAGCGGTGAGATGCTAAGCGTGTGCTTGTCACCGCAGGGCAGGGCCCATCAGCATCGGTGCTGCCTGGGACACGCTGGTTTTCAGGGAAGGAGACAACTTAGCTTGCATTTGGGAACGTCTTGAGACAGATCTTGCTATCCTTCAGCGCGTTCTCAGTGTGTGCTCGTTAGGGTTATTGAAGGATGGGGTGGTTTGATGCAGTCATTCACTTCACAATCTGAAAATTAAGCATAATGATCTAACACTGGCATGGAGTTACATCAAGTTCAAACGCTTTCATTACAGTACATCACCTTTGGATTTAGCTGGTGCGTCCTACTCTTTCATCAGATTGCAAAGGACATGAATAAAAGCCTAAATACCAAGTCACTGGAAATCAAACAACTCCAGGACAATAATTGCCCTTCAATCAGTGGGGCGCAGGCAGCTCTGCAGTCCCCTCCTGCCTGTCCTGAGGCTCACAGCCAGTCTTGGGCTGGATTCGGCCCACAGCAGGTCAAGAGTGTTGGAAATACACTGTCAAGAATATGTTGCTGAAATGTACAGTGAAGATTCAAAAGCAATCTCACTCTTGCAGAAGTGTTTTTAATCTACAGATTTCTGAGCAACAAACATGGAACAAATATTTTTGTTTGTTCAGCTTATTGAACTTTTTTGGCTTTGACACTGAAAAGCAAGTACGTCATTTTCAGGTTTCAATGGAGTCCTTCCGACAGTGAAACTGTCTGTTGCAAGCTAGCAAAACCTGTCTGTTTAAAAACAACCCATCTCCTTCATTGTTTAAAAATACCAGAAAACATGTCGATTTCAAATTTACTAAAGAAAGACTTTTTTAAAAAAGCAGAAACAAGATAGACTAAAGCAAGACTAAAGCCAGACTTTGACAAGCAACGTGCCTTCAGGATCTCCATCAGGCTGCCAGCAGTGACGTACATCTTCCAGGGAGGCCTCTGTTATTAGCCCTAGTTTTAAAAGGTGTTTATCTATTGCCAGTGAAATCCATTGGAATTAAGCAGCTACTTATCATTAGAGACCTGGGCCCCAAATGCCTAATTCCCACATTGGCAACTTATTTTAGCACTATAATCTTTACCCTTTGGCGCTGATGATGGTTTAAGGTGTTTCTCTCCTGGGCTATTCATTGCAGACGCCGAAGGCGATTCCCCATCCCCACGGCCTGCCAGCGCAGCTGCCTGCGGGTTGGTGTGCCAGACCTGGCCACTGAAGTGATGCAGGTGATGGATGCTGCGGTGAGCTGAGCGAGACCGAAGAGGTTCCCGGGTGATAACTGAGGGCAGGGGCACAAGCTGGCAGCAGCCGAGCACAGAGAAAGCATCACAGGCACAGCAGGAGGCCAGCAAAATCCCTGTGAAATTGCTGTGTGACTGTCTTTGATAAAAGCTCATCCTAAGATATAAAAACTAACTTGAGTAAGGGGTTACTGGTCTTCAAAACAGGTCATTAAATTACTCCGTGACATTGTCAGCATTTATTTGGGCTAAAAGGTGACCGAGTTTTTAGCAGTACATTCAACTGATGACTTAGAGGAAAGATGATAGTCGACAAAAACACGATTGGCACAGGAGAGACCAGACAGGGGTAACTCTGTTTTTGTAATACAGAGCCAGCTGAAATCCATTAGGCTCCAGCTCTAGAGCAAAACCCAGGAGCTTTTAACATCAGTCACAAAAACTCCAGCATGAGCAGGATTTCCACCCCAAATGCTTAACAGAAAGACAAAAAGCTGAAAACACAGCTGAACTGAAGAGCAAGCCCCTGCAACTCAAAGCTTAAGTTTAAACAGTAGTTTGGGGAAGTTATTTGTGCTTTAACTTTCATTCATGTAAAATCAGTATAAACTGTTTTTATACATGAATACCTGAAATGCTAAAATACTAGTTTTTGTCATGGTTTAACCCCAGCCAGCAACTAAGCACCACGCAGCCGCTCACCCACTCCCCCCCCCCAGTGTGATGGGGGAGGAAATCAGGAAAAGAAGTAAAACTCGTGGGTTGAGATAAGAACAGTTTAATAGAACAGAAAAGAAGA
>JAVJGG010000001.1:52025792-52049438 GCA_035590195.1 Aviceda cuculoides
CATCAGGGTGTTATCAACATTCTTCTCATACTGAACTCAAACCACAGCACTGTACCAGCTACTAGGAAGACAATTAACTCTATCCCAGCTGAAACCAGGACATTTTGTTTAATGTCACGCTAAGTAAATTTGAAATTCAGTACATGTTATAATCTTTACTCCAGATGATAAAAATACTGGCTGCTACAGCTGCTTCCTTAAGACAGCGGCTCTAAAAGCATCATTTTCAAAGGGAAGACCCGTAGAAGTGGCTTTATGGTCTTAAAAGTTTTCCAGTTATAGAAACACTCTATTTCTGTGAAACCACAGGCTCAAATCCAAACTACAGGAAGAGGTTCAAAGCAACTCTTCTTTCAGGTGCAGGCAAAGTTGAGCACCACACAGCCCAAATTCACAGCTGGCCAGAACCTCACCACGTTTAACGGAGGCAAATGGGATGTCCTGCCCGTGGGGACAGAGACACAGAGCTGGGCCGGGGCACAGGGCAATGCCCCAGGGTGAGCACTAGCGAGAGATCTGCACCTCCCTCTATCTGATGGTGGGCAGGGGCTGCATCCTGCAGCGGCAGCCTGAATGGCTGAAATTTCAAGTTTTTCAGGCTCAGAAGCAGGAAAAACTGTGCAGCTGTCCCCCAGCAGCAGGAAGAGCTGCAGTACCAGGCGCAACCCTCCAGTACCGGCATTGAGTTTGGTTCCTTTGGAACGCCCTCAGGGAGCAATAAATTGCACGGCAAATTAAGTACTTGCTCAAGAGAAGCGGTCGCCTCCTTTCCTGAACTGCTGCAGCACTTCCCTTGTTACATAAGTTAATAAATTCAGGTGCACAGTGAGCATGACAATGTTGCGTATCTACTGCTCAATGGAGGGAATGAATGCAGCAGGGAGCTGCCAGGACCCTCTTCGCTCGCCGCCGCAGGACTGCCGAGCCCCTCTGCCCCACTGCTTGCAAAAGGGGCTCCACAGTGGTCTCTTTCAGAAGCCGTCGGTGATCTGAAAATGTCAAATGTTAAATTAAAACATCTATATTTTGAACATTTTCCCATGTTTAATAATTGATGCTTCCGGTTGTAGCTCTTCAAGGCCACCCTTATGCTTAATGACACAGGGTCACAACCATTAAAAACATGCATTAAATCCGCATCAGGCCTAGTCCTGATCCAAGCGGCTGGGACAGGATGAGGCCCTTGAGGGCAGGGCCAAGGAGCACGTGCTGAGGCACAGCGACGCGCAAGCTGCTGCTGGGAGAAGCCTCGTGCATGGTGCAGGGGGTGGTTAGTCAGGGATCAGGGAGGGCTCTGGGACGAGTTGGGATTTTGTTTAAATACAGAATCAAACACCAAGGCTTTAGGGTGGATTCAGTCAAAACGCTGTATACGGATCTCCATTTTTGAAACAATTCTCAGACTCTGCCCCTGGTTTGGTCACAAGAACTAAAGCAGTTTAGCGACATTTTATGAGTGTGTGTTTGCACAGTGAGAACTGACCCAACCATTTAAGACGCAGATGTCCATCGCTTGCAGCTACATCACCTCCTTAAACACCATCTCCAGCCTAAACTGGGGGACCAGGGCTTTCCCAGGGACACGGACAGGCACAGCTATCCCAAGCTGGGTATGAGCGAGTTTTCCTCCCAGCATCACCCAGCCTCCACCTTGGGGACCAGCTACTCCGGACTTACCGACAGCGGGACCAGACATGGCACGCTTTGTTGCACCACTCTCAAAACACCGCTGTCATCCCAGACACTTTCTGCTTTTCCCTCTGAGACCCAGTTACTAAGGAAACCGACAGCATTTGCCCAGGCGAGACTTAGTAACAGTTAAGCGCAGAGTAAAGTAAGTTTGTATGTGCCACAGTTTGGGAAATAAGGCAGTTTATGTGACACATCCTACCCACACAGACGGTATGACTCAAAACCGCATCCCCTGTAATCTGGTCCTATTTTTTTTCCCCCCATTCTCTGCTTAAGAGGGGATCTGTTCAGAGAGGCTCGCACACAAGAACGCAGAGTGATGACCTGGCAGCTCGGGAACAGGCACAGCCCTCTGGCAGCGCTGGGGATGGGGTCCGCTCTCACCACGGGGTCCCCCTCGGGCAGGGTATGCAGAGCAGCTCCCCAACTCTCCGGGTCAGCTCCCCGCTGCAATGCGGCTCCACGCACAGCAGGACAAGCAGCGGCCACGATTGACGCTGCCCCATATCCACAGCTTCTCTCCGTCCCTCGCCCCCGGACCCAAATTAGTCACTGCAAACCTGACCTAAGCCAACAGGTTTTGTCCCAAGACTTTTTCCTTAATTCTACCAAATTTACATTAATGGTTTCTTATGCCTATGAAGCCTGAAAAAGAGAGACCTGAGGCAGATGGAGGCAATTTGCTGGGCAAAGGTAAGACCACCTCAGATTTTTTAAATAAAAACAGGGTTTTGAAACTTCACACTTACACAGGATTTCCTTCCCTTCCCAATATGCTGATCAGCTTCGTGCTTTGGGTTCCTCGCTACTGGTGGGTGAATTACTGCAAGCATTCAGATCTTGGTCCTGTTGAAGTCTATGATGATCTGTATCACGCCAATGATTTCAGCCTGTGCCCTTTACCCAGGAACCTCCTTACACCAATGACAGCCTCTACCGGGTCCCCAGTTTGCCACTGCTGGTTTCAGCTGTTGGCATTACCTGTTGTAGACTAACAAATAGAACATTGCTGCAAAAAAGGCCACTGGCTTTCTATCCACCCAACAACACAGGGTCTCAGTCTCAGAGCTTGGCTGGTCTCATCACTGTAACTGGACTAACAACTGCTGAATTGTAATTAGACATAAAAACATTAGGCTAACACATTCCTGGATCCACAGATGAAGTTTTTTCTCTTTTGCCCAAAGGGAGATGCTGAGTGCAATGCTACACAAAAGTGGGGCCACTCAGCCTGTGTCTCAGTTTAGCAGCAAGCCATGGTCTAGGCATAGGCATAATCTAAATAAATGAAAATTATACTGTATATGAAAGCAGGCTCAGGTGCTAAATCAGCACTAGTGCCACAAACACTGACCCTCCCAACATCTCCAGCTTTTTCAGTCCCACCTCCACCCCATCCTCTTTTCTGCTCCTCACCACCTATTTCTACCCCTTGCCAGCGCCAAAAAAAAGCTTTCTAATCAGTCTGAACCACACTCGTTTAGCTACAAACTATTCAGAAGGTTACAAATAAAAGGAGTTTTACGACAATTAGGTCCCCAAGCCCCACACAAGCATTCATGGTGCTGCAAGGGAGGGAGAGGGGAAGGGGCTTTCTTTTGGTGGCAGTGCAGGCTTGAAGTGTTTGATCACCTCAGACATAGCAAAATTCCCTTTAAAAAAAAGCTTTTAGTTTGAAGTATTTGCTGGTAAAAAGGAGGATCCTGCCCCCATCTGGCCTCCCTGGAAGGAAGCAGCCCAAGGTGAAGCCGGAGCAAGAAATCCTTTACAGCAGCTTTGAAAGGGGAGTGCTGGGCAGGATGCAAGTGCTGGCTCCCAAGCTGCTCCCTGTGCTCAGAAACAGGTAATAATGCAGGTTTTGGATCAAGGTTTGACTGGCAGAGAAGCAGAGATAATTATAATTTTTCTGGAGCAGCTCATCACACTATCGTTTGTTCGTGGGGTGCAGATGGGTCCAACTGTGCCATGCAAATGGGAATATATAGGCCTTGCCATCTGCTGCCGATGTGGGAAGGGAACCATAGTCCCCTCAGTAAATCTCTGCCCACCACTGACAAACAGAAAAACAATAGTTTTGTTCATTTCACCTCTATAAATCTGTACCATACCATATATTCTGTATTACACTTCCAGGCAGAAACAGCTTTTGAAAACATTACTGGGCCTGCAAAGCTGAGCTGTCTCTCCTCAAGGGCTGTGAGGAGGAAAGGGGAGGAGAAACCTATTGGTCAAAATCTAGAGGGACCTCTTGCTTTCAGAAAATCAGAAATAAGGTTTAATTTTAAATCTCAACATAGCTGAAGCCCAGATACCCTCCAAATGCCTTGCCCCTCTACCTGCCCCAGCCACCCTCTGCCCTGGACCTCTTGCTCCTTTGCTGGGCTCAGCATGAAAGAGCAGTTGTTGGTACTGGCTGGCAGCAAAAATCCCGTGTAAGAATGGGATCTTCCCACCTTATCCCAGTTAAGAGCTAACTTACCAAATACATGTATTTTTTGCATTATCCCACGATTCTCCTTAAAGGCACCAGGAAAGGTAAGAATTAATGGTCTAAACACACAGTGGAAAAACTTCTGCCTCGGTTCAGGCTGTTCTTGTCCACAGGATGGCGAAGACAGGCTTGTTCCTCTCTGCAGGAGTTTACCTTTAAGGAATAGTCCACCACTGATAAAAATAGAGTTTGGCTACAGCAGTTTATCAGTGCACAGATCGCTAAAGGATTCTTCATACAAGACATCCAGAGGGCAAGTGATGCCGGGATTTGCCATCCACAACTGGACTTGGGTTGCTGCTGCCAGAACCAGAAAAAAAGCCAAACAGATCTTGTATCAAAAATGTCCGTATCAGACCATTTGAATGTTGCTTTATCTCCATGTCTTACATATATTAAAAAAAGGAATACAAAAGGGGTAACTTCAAAAATCAGTTATTCAAAAACTGTGCACTTCTGAGTCTCTGTCTGCAGCAGATGAAGAGCTTAAGAGCTAGCGGCTAATGCATTTTGTGTAAAACCAGTTGCTTTAACCACGTCATCTCTTGCATAAATAAGTACAGGTTTGTATTTTATGCTGAGGTCCAGAGGCGATCAGTAGAGCTTTGGTGTGTGGAGGAGGAAGGTACATAGGATATCTGAGGTGCTGTAAAAGAGGGTCTTAGTGGTCTTATCAACTCACACCACACAGCAAGCAAACAGTTACCAACAAGAAACCTCACCCAGTGCAGCAGAAAGACCCTCCACGACTGGTCAATGGGCAGAGGAACTGCGCTACCGGCTCCTTCGTGGCATCTTGCATAGCACTAGTCATGAACAACTATAGGCACGACACAAGGATCGGTGACAATTTATTTACTTTACTAACTCACAGCGGTTTTGATTTCTCTTATGCACCTGGCAGACACATGCAAGAGCTGCTCTGTGGAGAGAGAAAATTTACAATTTAAAAACGAAATCAGCTTTCCCTTATTATGTTAACACGTTCTTAAGAAACTAATAATTCTCCTCACTTTGTTTCTTGAGACATGTTTTACAAACATCTGGATGAAAAAAGAAGATATTGGAAGTCCTTATGAAGATTCGTGTATCAAGTAAAGTTCAAGACTTTCCTTCATTTACCAGCTAGCTGGTTCACTGCAGTGTAAATAGTACGGCCAGCACCTTTGGCATCTCAGAGCAAAAGAGATTCGACACATACTGATACAAGCACACTGCTTCTAGGAACGTGCTACCAACAACAGCAACCTGTACTCAAGTATCTTGTCAAATACATTTAAAGCCTTTCAAAAAAATAATAATCACTTCTCAACCAACAAAGCAGTTGCATTATTTGTTGCTTAGTACACCGTATACAACCGAATATTTTCTAAAAGCACAAGAAAAATCTGTGTCGCAACAGTAAGGGAAGACTTAGGGACTAGTACAACCTCACACGGTGCAAGCTCAACACTCCTGAGGCCAGCATCCCCTGGCTGACTGACCACCATTGCAGCAGGATGAGACCAGACATACGTCCACGTCATCATTACCCACCGGCTTAAAAACAATGCTCATGAACTGCTGCGAACAGGAGCAGCTACAATGGCAAAATGCACTACGCTAAACAAATTCAAAATTATTATAAGATATATTATCACCTTGAAAAACAAGTTGTCAAGCTTACTCTGAAAATGGTATGGTGAGTCTAAAATGAAGAAGTTATCTGGCCAACAATACAAACAATTATGTTTATTAGTTGTTTACACAGCTCTAATATGCATCCATTAATTCATGTTTCAAAGCTATACATACAGCTAATAACAGGGTGTCTGTTAGGATTCAACAGTACAAGGACCTCAGAAGCAAGTCTTCAACAGTACCAGCATTTATACTAAATATTCATTTACATACAAAAAAATTAGACAATTGTCATGGTTACTGTTCCATGATCTGCATCCCTTTGCATAACCCCAATAGTTTGCCTACATATATATATACACACACATACATATTTGGGTGGGGGAAGCCTTCCAATTCAGAAGAATCAGGGGCAAAAAGCAAGACAAAACAAAAAAGTTAATAACAAGAATTAACTCTGAAGACATTAACCATTCTGTAGCTTTGCATCTAATTCAACCTCATATTAAAGAGCTGTATTCAGAGAGAATAAATCAATGTAGACTGTGCAACAAAAGAGTAGCAACAAGACCTGTAATTTTAATTTAAAGAAAAACAATTAAAGAGAACACAGCAGTCTTTAACTTTCATACAGTCAAGAAAAAAAGCCACAAAGTAGCAGCATTTTCTGTTAAAAAGCCTATTTACAGTTTCATACACCAGATGTAAGTGACTAAGCCAAGGCTTATTTCAGCAGGCCTGCTCTACACAAGATACTCAGTTCTTCTGCAGAAGTAAAATGGTCAGAGTTCAGCAGTGGCAAACATTTTTTTGGTGTGTAGTTAAAGAGAATAAAGGTATTTAATGCTAAAATCATACCAGAATAAAAACCTTTGGAAATACTTATTTTGTATGTATTTTTTATGGACCAACATGGTGATCTGTAGTCTAAGATTAGACAGCACCAAGGGGATGCAAGGCAGACAACAGGCACATGGCCCAAGGAATGAACAGAGGACCCCTGTACTAAAACAGACAAAAATAAGTATGTGATAATGGTGTCTTCTTTTCTTTTTTTCCATCACCTTATATTTAATTGGATACAAAAGAAAAGCAAGAGTTTTCAGGAAAGTCGTAGCAAAGTTAAGGAATAACTGAGTTACGAGGGAAAGAAACAAGCAGGAGGCAGCCCAACAGCGGCCATGGCTTTGAAGGTAGCTCACCATTCCTTCACCCGCCGGCAAAAAATTTACAGAGGAGGAGTATGGCAGCGTGCAACACGCACACACCAGCCAGCAACAAGGAGGAGCTGGAGACAAAGCCCACCTAGACAGGGAAAGCATGTCACACAGGAAAAAGGCTTCAGCTACACATAGCTAAAGTCGGAGGCAGAAGCATAAAGAGTGTGGAAAAGCATTCTGCCATCTATTACACCATCGTAATAGAGGGGCTGATGCACTTGCTTATTCCTCAAAATTCAGTTAACAACATCATCTGCCTATGTGTTAGTTAACAGAAAAGCTATTCAACAAGATTATCACATGGATACAAATACTGTGCCATCAGAAATAAAGCAAGAAGTCCAAAATTAACACACACAGAACAAGACCGTTCGGGTTGCAGAGCTGACTAGCAATATACCTTTAGTACAGTAACAAGACAAAGTTATTTTTTAACCCAGCTTTGGTTTCATCTCTTTTGTTTTCTAAGAAGTTACCTGTAATCCCCCACCACTCACAAGGCTGCAAATACCAGTGCGCGGTATGTGAATGTGCAGGAGTGGTACACCACTGGAATTCAGCATTTTCTATAGGAAAAGAGCTTTTCACCATTAATTTTAGTTTCCATTCTGTCTGAAACCAGACAACACAAACTTCTTGCCAAACTTGTCCCAAATTCCAAACAATCTCCCAATACAAACCCCGTCACCACAGGTTTGGCAGAAGAGCGCATTTCACCCTCGTAACACCTAGACAATCCCATACACTAGGTCAGAAATCATATCTTTGCTTGAAAAGTTTCACCACAACACACCATACACACAAAAGGCTTAACACAAACAGTAAAATTTTGACAAGTGCTTTCATCTTAAAATAGTAAATACTGGTAGGTTTTCAAGAATTAGCAATTCTGACATTATCTACAAATGTGTATATATATATGCTTGTACAGAGCTCCTCTCCCCAACAATTCTAGACCAAGTTTGTGTTTGTTTCGCTCCTTCAAGAAAAATTAAAAGAACTGAATGAGTTCCTTTCAACTAAATTAAAATCAGATTTTAAAAGCCAGGAAAGACAGAAAGAGGTAAGGGGGAAACATTCAAGGAACGTTCTGATAAAATTTCAGGAAAAGTTACTTAATAGAATCATAATTGAACTTTATTATAATAAATAGCCTTATAAAAAGTTTTACTAAATTACTTTAATAAACATGCATAAGTTTCAGACACAGAAGTGCTCAAGCCAGGAAACACCAGCCCTCGCAAGTCTTGGTATTAATCTGAAGCCATAATTTTGTACATTCTGGAATGAAATTTTATTGCAGTATCAGTGTTAGCCACATACTTTATGCACTTCTTTCAGAAAGACGACAAACTTTTAAAAAGAGAAGTACAAAACACAAGTGATCAAAAGAAGTATGACCCTGGTCATATGATTAATACGTATACATATGGATATTACTTTGCATGTGTAAAAACCAGACAGATAATATACTAGAACGTAACTACATCGTTAGTATACTACTCTGGTAAGTTTACTTTATACTCAAAGAATTGCAGGTTTAGTGTTGGAGGTTAGCATTATAATACAGTACTTGGTAGAGTCCAAGGACAAAGAGCTGGGTTTGCTCCGACAGCTGCTCCCCTTCCCCGCGGAGCCAGAAGGGCAGACTCGGATCTTGAGCAGCATGGACAGGCTGAGTACAGGACTGTGGCTACAGGATTAAAGGGTTGGGAAAAGAACGTAGTAAGAAAGTTGAGGACATGTTGAAAACATTCATGAAAACATAACAGACACAGTTTAAATGGGATCGGTTACCATTCTGCTATCATATACTACCAATTATTAAATTTATCAGCCATAAAAGTGCTCAGGCCTTCCAATGTGAGGTTTTATGGTTTGGTTTGGTTTGGGTTTTTTATCTTTGAATCTCTCCGCAAGAGAATACATCTTTTCCTGGCCACCTCTTCTACCCCCCACAGTGTTTGATGCAGGAAGTATTTAGACAAGAGTAACACTGAGCTGATGATTTATAAAGAATAATTTATAGCCTTCTAGGTAAAGCAGCATTTTCTAACTTAATTCAGTAACAGCTAAGTTTTTTAAATTTACAAATAGGAAAAGCTTAAAAAAACCCCCACGCAACTTGTGTCCTTACTCACAACAAATCTGGCTTAAAAGGCTAAGGGTGGTACATGAGTACGATCCTGTTATGAATAAAGGCTACTATCTGATGTGAAGAACATTTTCAAAAAAAGTTTCTGTACAATATAAAAATTAACCAGTAAAATCCTAGTAAGGCAAGAATATAATCTCTGCTTATGATTCTAAAGCACACTGTAAAAAAGTTAGTGGCAACCACTTATAATTTCTCATTTTTTGTACATTTAATATAGTCACTGCAACAATTATATTCAAGTCACATTTGTATTTATAATACATATCACAACTATATGCAAAGACGTTTCTCTTTCTTAGTGCCATTCTTTGTGACATCAAATCATTCTTGTCCTGTAATGCTCAATGATGCACCATCTAAAGGCTTCACATTACATTCATTTAAATTAGCTGAAAACTATTTTTCAGACATAATTGGCCTGACAGTCGCAAAGTTAAAGTCTTACTAGCCAATTAAAAAGGAACTACTTACATGAGGATGCTTACAAGGCCAAGTATTCTTGGATTAAGTTATTTAAACAGAGTTCCTTGAAAAGAATTCCAGCTAACCAATCTGATACAAGGACAAATTTAGTATTTCCTTTCACAAAGCAAGCTAGCTATGTGATGTCTGATAAAAGGAAAAGTGCCTGGAATGTAGAGGACAGAAAGAACAAATAAATTTATCATAAAGCATGTTAAAACTGGTGTGTAGGGAGGGGAAAAAAACACTCATTTACACACATTTAATGCTTTTATAGAAATATATCTATTTTAAGAAAAATGGAAATTGTAGCATAGGCAGAAAAAAAAAAAAGATCACTGAATTAGTTTTAGGCACTTGAACTGCATAGACTGTAGAAGGTGCCCATCAGATATGTTTAACATTCACACATGCACACCTACACCTAGGAACATACTATATAATGCATAGGAAAACAGCTATTAAGACTCCCTGAAAAATAAAAAAAAATTAAAAAAATTAGAAAATGAAGCTAGGTAGGTCCCTGTTCACATTTTCCAAGCTCTATAGTCCACCTTTCCTCACGATTAAAAACCTGCATAATTTTCAGATCACCAAGGCAGCATATTATAGAGATGATTTACCAAGTTTATTATCTGCTAAACCAAAAGAAACATTTCAAACATCAGATTATTGAAATATGACTTACTGGTCTAGGTTTTTTTGCTAGTAAAATGGCATTCTGCAGCATAAACTTAAATAACCATTTTTAAAGACCTCTCCCTTTTTCTGTATAATATCCTAAGAAGGAATTTCATGAAGAACAAAGCCAAAGTAATCTTAAACTTCAGCTGAAAGCCAAGGCAACGCAACACACAGGGGGTGAAAACACAACAGCAATACAAATCAAGGTCATGACTCATGTTAAGACAATCACTTCCAAACAATAACCCAGTGAAGTTGAAAGCAGCATTGATACAAAGTTAACTTGCTTTTCTATGGACAGGGTTGTGAGAATCGTCCTACAGGGAAAAGAAAAAAGCTGTAAACAAGAAGCACATACAAAAAGGGTTTGTGCGTTCAAGAGTTTGTCTGCTCTTCTCCAGCTCTACTAGGTGACTAAATTTAAAAACATTTCCAACTCAACACAAAAGGCAAGGTGTATAGGAAAGAACCATCACAGCCACAACGCTACCAATATATATACAAGTATACATATTCTTCTAACATTCATCTCGTTTGTATCTGAGCAAACACACTTGTTCCCACGAAGAACCTTCAGGCAAGACAACCATTCCTACAAAAGCTTCCGCAGCAACGCCCAGATAACGCTATTCTGCTTTCACTATGCTTTGCTGCACTTAAAAGCATGATCGCACCAACCATGCAAAGTAAGAATCTGGAATTGTCACCTGTTTAGAATAGGGTGACAAAGAGTTGCCCAGCTATTATAGACAAAATCCATCATCCTTACAGAGACTGCAAATCCAGCATTTAAAACGAAGGGGTGTCTTCCTTTGATTTCTAAGCCCCAGTCAAGAATGCTACAGGCACGTGATGTGTCAGTAAGCATTGGCCACCACTGAATTCAAGCTACTGAAGAGTGTATCTGCCCTCTAAAATACTATGGGATCACAAAATAGATAGAAAACTCATCATCATACGTGACACGACACACACCTTTTTTTGTAGTCAGGTTAAGGCTGGATTGTTCACTGTCCAACACACAGAAAACAATTTAATTTTTGGATTAAAAACCCTTTAGGGCACAAAAGACATTGTTTTAACAGCCAGTCTTCACATGTGCAGTTACTCTCAACTCCCTTCTGGTGTCTGTTTCCACTTGTGAAACAAAGATGAAGTGAAACATGCAGTACCTTAGAGGCCACAGAAAGTAGAAGTGGCCATGATACTGAGAGGGAAAGAGAGTAAACTTAAGTTTACTTTTGTGTAAACATAAAATGTCTGGTTGCGACCTAAGCCGTACCTGGAAGAAACCACCACACTTCCATTATATGGACATACTAAGTCCTACAAACTTAAGGGAGGCAGTAAGCAGCAAATTTCAGCAAGAAGCAGATACCAGAACACTGCTCCATGAGTTTTCTCTCATCAACAGGAACAACTCATTTTCTTAAGAACAAACAAAAACCCAAAACACACAACCTGTGCAGATTCAGGCAAAAATATGCAGTATTTAACAATACTAAAGCAAAATATTTTAAAGGGATGAAAGGGAAGACATAAGACTCAAAAAACCAAACACTTAGGTTTATAAGCAAGCCTGCTTTTTCTTTTTTAAGACTAGAAAACGTACAATTCCATTTCATATGCAAGTGTGCACAGAGATCGTTTCTTGAAGATACTATAAGATAAACTGAGAGTCTTTGCATTAAACCGTTACTTCTTTGAACATTTATACATTTTGCAATACACCAGTTAAATACCAACATCTATGTGCATGCACTGTAAATATATGCATGTACACATTAAAATGTTTAACAAAGACAGCAGATTCCCTAGCCAGTGAGCATCATAAAGAGATACCAAAAATATATTAAAAAGTTAAATTCTTTACCTGCCTTTGTTAAATACAGACTTTTGAAACTGCCTCCCTTCTCCCCAAATTCACAATATGATCCCCAGTGAAGCAGGTAAATGGGAAGGCAGGTGCACTGACTAGATTATCCTATAACCAAAGATAACCACCTTATAAAGTTCAAACTAAGCTTTTTCTTTAAAATGTCTTTTCCATCCTTATCAGATGTGCGAGCTAAGAAAGGGAAGGACATCTTAAACAAAATTTTATTTCATTTTGCTATACTGCCCAAACATATATCTCTGGCATAAAAGCCTATGATTAAGGCTACATACACTTTCGCAATACTGATGACATTTCAAACCATCCAACTGTCATCCCACTGAAAAGCCTGTATCCTTTAAAATGGTAATTCGGAACAACTGTATGGGACATCCATCCCATTACGTACTACAGTAAGAAAAGATAATCACATAGTGTTCTGACACTTCTTTATAACTCACCTGGGGACCATGCAAGGGAGTTACATTTTCAAGAAGTACTGCCCTGGACCTTCTGTGGGAACATCATCAAGGGGTCACTTTCAGCTTTTCAAGTAGTGTTATCTGTTTTGTTCCCCATCCCAGTTCCACCATTGCATATAGATATATATACACTTTACGCTATCAAAGAGAAGTGTGCCTTCCTCTGAAAAACACTTAATACAGAGTATGACTTGTTTTGCAAGATTCCAGTGGGACTTTTAAACGTACTTCAGTGCCTCTTCTTTGGTTAAGGGGAAAAAAAAAAAAAAAAAAAAAAAAAGATGACATTTTTCCCTTTACAACAGCTAAAGGTACTTCTACTAGACTTGAATCATAAACGAACAGTACTGCAAAGAAAAGAAAAGCAGTACCATAGGACAGCACGACATGCACTTTTTGGAATCACCTAATCCAATGATGACTACAATAAAAAAAGAAAATCCATTTCATTTTAAACTCTTTGGCAAATTTTTTACTGTTTGCCGACACTGTAATTTGAAGCTCAATCCATAGGTCCCAATCCATTACGGCATCCTCCCTAACTGAAAAATCATGTGAAAAAAAAGCAATGGTCTTAAGAGAGAGTTTGCTTTATAAAGTTGTGGTGAGCCAACTGTCTGATGGATGTTACAGCCATACAGGTAACAACGGAAAAGAAGTTGTGACACATTGGCGATGTCAAATATTAGTACTACTGTCAACATACTGATTCAGCTTTACACACTGGTCTGAACAGATTGCAATTAACCTAAAATTGAGGTATAAATATACACGAATATGTACAGTACACGTACAGGAAAATATTTTTGCATTTGTAACATCGGTAACCTTAAAAATACTGGAAAGTTGATATCTATGCCATTGATTTGCTTGCTAATTTACTGGAATAATGAAGCCAACATCTTCAACTAGAGAGGACTAGAATAGAATAATAAAACTCAAAATTAAAAGCTCCTTCCTCTCACTTCATCTTCACCACGCTCGACATTGGACTGTTCTGAGTGGCTGTATCTTGAAAAGAAGGTTGATCACAGCTTTTAAACACATCCTCAGAGGAAAACACAGGAAACCAAACTGGAGCTATCAATTGCATCTTCCTTTTTGCTGAACGGTCTTAGTTTATATACAGGTATGTGTGTGTGCATCTATGTAGAAAATAAAGTTGAAATCAGTTCAGTATAAATACATCTAACCCATTAATTCTGCCACTGTGAAGGTAATCCTGGGTACAGCTCTTTTTAAGCAATGTCTGTGCAAAGAGGTCATTAAAAATCATCTGATCTTAAGTCTTGACATCATCCATTCGAGTCCTTGGCACAGTCTGTAAACAAAAGAGATAATTTAAGGAAAACATGCGCTTCACAGGATAACTTCAAAGAAAATTCCATGGCACCAATTTGAATTCCTCCCAAGAACTCTGTAATTCTAACTGAAGGCATCATTTTCAGAAACAATTCACTCAGAGTGCAGCATTTCCTAGATCTTATTATGCAAGCTACTGGTGAGAGACTTCAGATCCCAGCACTTCAAGACATACACTGAAGTTATCTCTAACTATGATTATTCTTAACAAACCAGAACAGGTTTTAGGTTGTTCCCACCCCTGCCCTCATAGCCCCAAATCATATTAAGTTTTATCACTGTGAGGTGAGACTGTGGATTTGATGTGAAAGTTGGTTTTCAGATCACACTGATCCTAAGTCAGTACATTCTGAGCCCAAAAATCTCTAAGCGTAAGATTATTATTGACAGGAGAGGAATGTGTGTTAAAACCAAACACCACAATAAAAATACCAAAATAATTCAAGATTCCCCTCCTACAGACAAGGATAACTCTTACCCCTCTCCGGTTAGAGCACAGCATGCCTGAATGTGCCACTGGTGATCCTTAATTGAAGTTAGTTTCAGAAACTGTGATATTTCAGCTACTGTCATACACTCTTTAACATCTTGCTTGTTAGCAAAGATCAGCAAACCTGCTTTTTTTAAGTCCTAGGGAGAAAGAAGAAAAAATATGATTATAAATCAGCCCTCAGAGGCAAAAGATGTGATACCAAAGTAGAGAACCATCAGTCCTAGCAAAAAAACCTAAACTATAAAAACACTACGGGCCAACTGACATGTAACTTCAGAAAATCCTTTGATCCAGCAGACCAAACATCCCAATTTTTGCCTAGGATGATCTGTAAAACCAAGTACAGTATTTTGTTGTGCTTGGTGAGGATCAGAGGCACCCTGTATCTCTTGTGTGCACAGCTGCACTAACAGCACACACCTCAGACAGTCAAGGCCTCCCGTTTAACCCTGACCTTGCAAGTCATTCCTGCCTGTGTATCCAAACCAACCACTGCATTCTCCGGAGCCTGGCTTTTATCCGCACGCCACTCTTTTATGTATTACTACACTGTTAAGATTGATTGTAGTACCAAATTAGTAGACTGTGCAGCAGTTCTTAGGTGGGGCAAGAGTGGGTTACCCCACCAGAAGTTTTTAAGCATCGGTAAAACCTTGCCAAGCCTGACCGCAGTAAGCGCCAGCAGCGTGCGTGCTGGCACCCAGCCCAGCAGCGTGGCTCACCAGAGCCAGAAGTACGCTCTGCCTGCGCAGCAGCCCTCTGCGAGGGAAATCCCACCCATTGAGAAGCATTCAGACTGCCACTGACAGTGTAAAGCAAGCTGCAGTAATATTTTATTCAGAGGATACACAGAATTTGTAGAAAATCATCACTTACACTGCTTTAGAATCAAAGGATGGACATCTACATGAAAAAGCACATTGCAATAGGCTTCTTTATAAGGCCTGTGCAATATTTAAAACATCAGTCCTAACAATTTAGAGAACAGCAACTCTAAGGGCAAGCTTATTGTATCTCAGACTGCTTGGAATAATACTAGCGCAGGCACATATTACTGAAAATCTGTCCCTCTGAATGTAAAAAGGTCTTCCCAGGAAGCCAAGCCAACTCATTCACCTAAATGCTTATCAGACACGCTAATTTTTAGAAGCAGTAATATTAATTCCCAAGCAATCTACTGGTCCAGAAAATAGCTGGAACTGACCCGGGCAACTCATTTTTGCCTTAACAAAAATACAATTGAATTGGTTAGCAGAAATAAAAGATTTTCAAGGAGTGCAAGGAAAACCTATTCTAAATAAACACTTGACTTTCATTTCAGCTTTTATGTATTGTTGTTCTCTTTAAACAGCATAGCATCTGGAGAGTTAGCAGAATATACTGAAAACATCCTGTTGTAAAACAATGGGCACCTTTACTGTTAGATGGGTGCTTCTGGAGCACAGAAATAGTCTCCCAACACAAAACAAGGGCATTCATGCTGCTTGGAGTTCCAGACTTCCTTCATTTCAAGTTCAGTTTGTTAACAACTTCTGCATCTTCCTTTATAGATTACGAAACAGAAGATGCAATTTTGTTTAGAAACCGCAACATATTGAAGAGCACATTTCTGAAATTCTGACAGCGGCAGGCCAAATGGCAACAGTCCCTCCATGCCACATTTAACACTCCACCAAACCAAAAAAGTCAGACCTACTTTATTAGATTTTATTAAACGTAATTTTCATTTAAATACCCAAAATTAGAAATTCAAGACACTAGGCAAAGCACTTGTTTTTTCTCAAATGCTTTAGATTACCATGGTCACTCAAAGGAAATACACAGGCAGTCTTTGCCTTTCCTGCAGTCATCTACTAAATAGTGGCTACACTTTAAATATAGACATCATATTTTGGGATATAATGCCATCCATTTTATGCACATCTTTGTATTCTGACATTTATATTTGGAAGCTCAGTGTCCTCAGTGTCATCTCATACAAACCGATCCAGTTTCCATTAAACTCGTCTTACAAGTCTCAGCAGTAGCCAAGCTTATACAAACGCATCTTTAGTAAAAAACAGGGCTCTGGTCCTGCTGCACTGCATGGCTAGATTAAAGTCTCTGGGACATTCAGGTCATGCAATAGGTGCTCCTTGGCTTATACGGCAGTCCAGTATTTCTGAATCAGACACAGACAGCTCAGTTTTAGACCTGACACAGGGCTCAGTTTTAAAGAGGGTCTTCACAAGTTAGCGAATTATACTCTCATTCTGTAATTCCATGTACATGTAGAATGATGGCTACTATAGCTATAGGCAGTCCGTTTCTTCAGTTTTATAGCTGGTTGCTCTAAGACACATTATTAAGGCTGTATCTGTTTCACTACGAAAACAGAAAACATCAATTACTATTTTTGATAGCTTCATCGTTGCTTCAGTTGTTGGAGGAAACAATGTTTTTTTAAAGTTATCTCATTCAGCTATTAACATGGATTGAAGTATAAAAACCACAAAAGTAATTTCTAAGTCCTGACTTCTGTTTCACTGAAGTACTCAGAAGCTGAAAAGCTATTTTTGTGGAAGTCCTCTTCAGTATTTGGTATTAATTTACAGCTTTATTGCGAGCTTCACAAAAGACAGAGGCTCTAGCAGGAACAAAACAGCTCTGATACAGTAATACCTGCAGCTGGGAGAACGTGACTGTCAATGTTTGCCTTCGGCTCCATTGGAGAGGTCTCTCTCCATTCTGGTCTGTCTCCAGCTAGCAGGCGTAAATGAGAACTTTCACAAACAGCTTGCGAATCTGCTTCCCTTAACATGTATCATCCAGATCTTACCCACAATAAATAATAAAACAAAGAAAACACAGGGTCTACTCACCTCATGTGCTAACATTTTATACAGTTCTTCTTTAGTCACAGAAATTCTCTCTCTGTCTGTGCTGTCCACAACGACTATCACAAACTTTAAAAAGTGAAAAGTTAGTCAGAGAACAAACTCTATCTTTCTGGCCACACGCTTGTCAGCCGAACAGATTACTGTTCCCATCACATTATCTAGACAGTCAGCTGGATTATCAGATACCACCCTATTGCGGACACACTTCCCCCAGCCAGAGCGTGATTACCCATAGCACTGGTATGGTTTACAGCTTATGCTGTGGCTTGTATACAAAGGTAGCTCTGACACATCTTTTGACTTTCCGTCTTCCATTTTCAAGTGAAAAATTTATATTGAAAGCAAGTGTTTCTCTGTAACACCGGATCTGGTTTTGTTCTTTGCTTAGCATACTGAGGTAGCGCGCAGATCCCTCAAACAATTTGTCACAGCCTTAGAAAGGTAAATTGTATCAGCTTTCTCCCTCTACTTCAAATACTAACATGCAAATAGATATTTGCAAGGGATTTAAAAAAAACCCATAAGCTCCATAGTTCAAGACCATACATGCAGATACACATTACAGCATCTTATTGGGAAGCACAGGAGAACAAAGTTAATTATTATAAAAAATAACTTCTTTTTAAAACCACATTTGGTAACACATAGGAAACCTTGATTTAAATCATTATTTTAATCAACTTCAGTATACGTGCTGCAACTTCACTGCTAAAGAGCTCTTAAAATTCTTGGGGGTGCTTAAGCAAATTAGTCACGGGAGCTTGCAAGACAGAGTTCCCACAGTCTTGAAGGAAAGCTTTTAGGCTTTCAGTCTTACTCCTGAGGGGTCAGACAGGTTTTGGAGTACCTGCTACAGAGATAGAGCCATCATGGTCCCCAAGGGAGGACCTGTGAACACGGGGATCTGCAACACCGAGACAAAATGAGTATCCACCCTAAAGGCCACAGATCCCCAGCCACAGAATCCTTACAAATTGTTTTTTAACTGCAACTCCATACTACGCATCTTACGCAAGAAATATCAAAGCGAGCTGTACAACAGCTTGCTAAGGAGAAGACTTCAAAAATCAAAACAGGAGTACCCTGAGGTAGCTACGGTAACATTCAAAGCACAGCTAACACAGCCCTCTGGAAGCGTGTCCGGCACAGATCTCGGCTACGCTGCACTCCCTTCACCAGCAACAGTCACACTAAGTCCTCCAGCAAGGCGTTCGTTCTCACCTCAGTGTTTGTATAGTAGGTGTTCCACGAAGACCGAAGAGACTCCTGCCCTCCGATATCCCACATCAGAAAGCGCGTGTTGTTAACCACTATCTCTTCCACGTTACTCCCTATGGTGGGCGAGGTATGCACCACTTCATTCATGGAGCTGCAGGGGGAAGAGAGCGACTCGGTGAGAAACGGCAAAAAATGGCAAGTTACCTGTATTATCGAGCGCTTTAGGGCTCCAAATCGACCTACTTCTATAAAAACTAAAGTTGATGGTTATTCCAAAGTAGAAAGCTTAGTGGGACAATTATAGCAAACACTCCTTATGCAGCAAATAAGAGACAAGGTTTGACGGTGGAAGGCGAATAAAAATAAATAAAACTAGCATTAAAAAAAGGACTCAGTGAACCATGTAATAATTGAATTATAGAGCTGAGAGAGCACTCATGAACAAAACTGTATTATAATTAATTAAATCATAAAGCTGAGAGAATATTTGCTTCAGAAGCAGTTTTAAGCAGTCAGCTTTTCTTTTTCCAGGCTGATTTTGGCACGCATGGGAGAGAGAAGTTGTTTTGCTTCAAGAATGTGGTTAAGCCACAAGATTTCCAAGGCTGCAGAAAAACAGCTCATCATCCAGCTCCACCAAACATACTACACCTCGTTCTCCTTCCAGTATAGGCCACTAACAGCTACTTTCTTCACAACTCAGTTGCTTTACGTCCAAACTTCCTCCTCTTCTCCCTTCAGCACAGTCCAATAACACTACTTTTTGGAGACAAATGCAGACATTAAATATTTCAAATCTCTTGTTTTAGAGATACTGAGTGCAACTTTGTCATTAAGACCACCAGCTGCACATCAGTAGTGATAACCAAATGTGTACCCTGGATACTCCTGAAGTTCAAATTATTTAAACTCTGCTGTCTGGGATATGCAAAAAAATTAAAAGTAGCTTCAAGGAAAACTTCAACCATTTTCAAATAACTTAATTATTTTTTCTTCTGATGATATATTGTCTCATTTTAAATGAACATTTCTTGAACCTTTAGCAGAGCTTCCAGTTAACAGTGAGAGCAATTTGAGACTTTTAACAGTGCTAGAATATTTCTTGAAGAAGGTATGGAGAACCAAGGAGATAAAGGGATGGTCCAGTGTTCTGAAAACAGTTACCCAGTGTCTTAGCAGCATATAACAAGAAACCTTCTCACCACACACATTTGAAGGCAACTTTGTAAGGGAAAGAGAAGGATTAGAAGAAAGAACCATAAAATCAGATTAAGGATAACAATGATATAAGAAGATGCCTGTGGCCAATTTCATTTTTAAAAAAAACAGGTTTTAGCAGAGTTCTTTTAATGCTTGGAAGAGACATATCATGAATCCCCTTTCCTTGACTGAATCTGCAGCCTTTCGCATTCAGACTGTTGGCATCTTGCAGTTTGCGACAGACAGGTGGATTTTTCCTCTTCCCCACTGAAACAAGGTGAGCATGAAGCTTAATGGCATTTCTAGTCACTTGATCACAAAATCCTACTGCTACCTGAGGGGAGGGAGGGAGGAGATCTGTGTACCAGAATGGGAAGAAAGGAAGTGTCTGTGGAGCTGCTGTGATGTTAGAAGAATCACCACCACTCCAACATCTGCTGTGACCCTTCATGACACCAAAGTACCGGCCAGTGCACTAACCAACACTAGTTGTCCTGCTAGTTATCTCTGCCCATCTCTTATGAAAAAGAGTTAAACATACTCAGTCATGCTCAGGACACTCATCTGCCACAAGGAAACGGTAAGAGAAAAAATGGGATATGCACAGATGGAGGTAGGGTTTAAGGAGGAGTCAAGCAGGAGGAACAGAGTACAGTACTCATACAGATGTTCATCAAAGCGGCAAACAGGGGAAGGGGAATACAAGAAGAGAGAAGGGGAAGTCCTGTGGAGCTAAAACGGGTATAAAGGAAAAGGAGGCATACAGAGATCCACTGTACAAAAGGGAAAAGAAAACACTGAGACTGCAGAAATGAGAAGATGAGAAGAATCATGAGACATTTGTGGAGGAAGTGGAAAGACACAGGCAGCATTAAAATGCACTGAAGACGGCCCTCAGCTGCAGCAGTTACTAGTCTTAAAAAATATTCTTCATTCTATTTATGCTTTTTAAAATCTCTCACTCCCGATTTAAATAATGACAACCACCTTCATCTTTTCACTTTCTCTGCAGAGTGTGCTAGGGCATAAGCGGCTGGAAATGCTGCACGAGTTTCACATTTCAGAAAGGCAAAAGCAGACCATAATTTAACAAAACCCGAACGTTTTAAGAAAGCATATTTTAAGTGTAGGATTGGACCAGTACGGCCACATCACTTAACAGGAATTATTTCTGATACTGACCCAGGAACACTTCCTAGTACCAGACTACTTCACATGAGAAATTGCACATCTGTTTCTGTTATAAACAGACCTTGAGTTGCCTGTCCCACCTAGAAACTTCTGAGTCTGTGGACAAATTTATCAAAATGAGGACCAAAGATACAAAGCTCATTCAAGTTTCATGCAAACCAGCAACAAGGTTAATGCAAGGCAAACACAAGTCAATGCCTCTGTTAAAGGCAGAAACGGCACGACAGCATGGGCTGCCACCATCTGCAGAGCTATGCTGTCCTGGGTTCAGCCAGCACTCAGCCTTCCTCCTTCATCCCGTACCACAAATGACATGAAAGTACATCTTGGTACACAGGACACAAGTCCTGGCAGGGAGAGGTCAAGCTTCACTGCTTTGCTACTCACAGAAGAATTTGTTTACTATTTACATGCTGCGGCATGGATTGGTTTAGCAGCATTGTCCTGTGGCCAATCCTCAATAGAATCATATTTTATGGAGCTGGCAAACAGCCTACATGGTGACACCAAAGGCAGTTGTGATTAAGTGGCAATAGCAATATAATCTGACAAATAAAAGCTCTGAACAAAACGTTATTCATATACCAGACAAAATACAGACCTTTCCAAATTCTAAACACACGCTTTGACCCACTGACACCTATACTGTTCAGTAATCTTCAGTGTAATGCTCTCAAAGTAAAAACTAACAGGGAAAGCAGCAACAGCAAGTCAGAGTAATATATACAGTGCACACCTTGAAATACATGAAACATCATCTGCAGTTCATACTTACAATTGATAAAGAATGGTGGTTTTTCCTGCATTATCCAGGCCAACAATGATTACTTTGTGCTCTGAAATAAAAATATCATTAGTAAGTCACATAGTTAACTTTGCTATCACGGTAACAACTGTGTTATGAAACAGGGTTAGCATTGTATTTTAGTCCAACTTCCTAAACAAACACTGCCAAACTTCAGGTGCCACATTTCATGGACCATACCCAAAAGTTCATTTGTCTGTGGAGGTGTACAAACCCGTGTACTGTTCTGAGCAGGTAAGTGACTGACGATTTTTCCCCCACCTGCACACCTACAGGAACAATTTCTAAGAGACTACATGTGGATTTCTTCCTTCTCTAAACTGCTAGAACAATTTCACGCTGGAATCTTTTCTGAAGCTTCTACACATTTTTGTGGATTGTAACAGACTGTACTCTCTATTCCCCCCAACTACAGTAGCTCTCCAGAACACATGCTTACACATTTAATGTTCATTTCCAAGGCCATACTTTTATTATGGCCTGCAACATCTTAATCTCTTTGCAAAGAGTTGTTAAAAACCACAGCAACTTGCACTGTAAGCAGGGTGATCCACCTGTCTCCTTCAGTGTCCTCTTTTCCCTTCAGCAGGTTTGGAACCTGGAGAACAGATTTGCCTATGAATATTTTACAGCATGCATTCACCCAATTTAGTTTTAGATGAACCAATGAGGACTACACAAAACTGCTCTGACACATACGCGAACACATTTTGGAGCTCAATGCCAGAATCAATTATTGTTTCTATTTAGCACCTTCTTTCCTATACATCACAAAATTGAATTTGAATTCTACAGCTGGTGTTGTCAAGCACATTCAAATTTATGATTTCCAGGACAAGTGAGTACTGCCTGCTCCCAGCTATACTACACAACTTTTGCTTGCACAAATAACCTTGGCTTAAACAGGACTATTCATGCAAGCAAAAGCTTTGTGAGAAGGGGCTTTCTTCCCCGCCCTCCCCAGTGGTCCACAAGGGCAACAAAAAGCCATTATAAATCTGCCCAAGCTTCAGATGACCAGAGATCAATTCCTTCTGTTAGCAAAGTACACTCGCATTGATTTATCACAGAGGAGAGAGGGAGGGGATAGGGGTCAGGTAAGTGGGGTTTTCTTGGTTTTAATTTTATCAATATTGTGTGGTTTTGCAGAGTTGTCTTATACACTATCAAATATAAATTCCAGTTTTAATAACTTTGCATAACTGCACAATATTGTAAAAATATCTGCTTACCTGACCCCACATAACTAGGAACTTTTGTTTCTGGTGTGATGTTGCCAGCATAGTGGATGTTAGGAAAGCAGATGGAACAGAAGATCTGAGGTGGGGCTGGATGCTACAAGACAAAAATATTTTGTTGCATTTGCACTAAGTGTTAATGGGCATATAATTGGGACATTCAACATGCATGTGTAAGAGTACTGAAGTTCACTCTAAATCAAATTTAGAAGACCTTATAAACATGGATAAGAGTGTCGGCATGTGATTTATAGTTAAAGTTACAACTCTGATTAAAACCTTACTGTAAAGAGACAGGCGTTACAAATAACATTTACTCCACAAATGAGCAATTTCACCAGACAGGGAGGTTTATCGCTTAAACCCATTAATAAAGCCTACTCTGCAGACGACAAGATGAAACTACACGCTACCACGCAACATTGCTGTATTCTTTCGGTACCCGTTAATAATTTAACATCCACCTTCCAGATAACGAGCTTCCCCGTGACTTAGAAGAAGGAAAAAAAAAAAAATTAACACCACCCCCCCCCTCCAACTTTTGGAGCCGCAGATGGTCCTCCCGGGCCGCCCCC
>JAVJGG010000001.1:52050153-52065559 GCA_035590195.1 Aviceda cuculoides
GCGGGGGCGGCGCGTCGCTGTGAGGTAGAAGGGGCGGGACCGCCGCGGCGGCCGCCATTACGCGACTCCGCCTCAGCGAGCGGCTTCGGCGGCCTCGGCCCAAGAGCCGGGTTTCTGAAAGTCACTGCCTAGCAGCTGAGGAGAACTCTACCTTCACCTCATTATTTTATCTTTTTTTTTCCCAAAGCGTCCAGACCCCCTAAAAATAAAATTTCTCTGGCCAAACCTGCCACAGTGTTAAAACCTCAGGGTTTAAAAAACAAAACCACCAGGTACTAAATAAGTTATACACACCTGTGTGCAATAGGCTAGAGACGAGACATGGGATGGCTGCTCTTATTTTTCTTGTCCCTGACCAAAACGCTGCTTTATTTAACACAAAAACATTGCAGTGTTTGCCTTTTGTTATCTGCAAAGCTGCCTGGCAGGGCTGATACCCAGCATGACCTACATTTTGGCCTCAAGGCCTTTACTAACTGCTGTACGAACTAATTATAGGTGGGTCAGTCATGTTTTGTCTTTCAGTGACACTGGTGGTAGATGTGAATATAAGCAATGAGTATTTTTAGCACTAGGATTTTTAACTTAACTCTCTAGGGAGCCACAGGAAGGTTGCCCAGCTGTTGGACATACCTTCATTTAAACACCGCTGGTGGGCATGGTAAGGAAAACCTACGCCTGCAGTTCTCTGAAAAAAAATTAACTTCGGGAGAGAGAGTGAGGAGGAGTAAAACTGCTGGAAAGCCTCTTTTTTAAGTTCAAAAGGCATCTCCTCTGAAGCACAGAGCTGGAAGGCTTTGTTCATCACCACAGCAATCCGATCGAGTTCCTTTTAATTTGAAAGCTTGGCCAGGTGGCAGCTGAGCCAGCCTTGGAGTCGTGCTCTGTCCCCACTGGTTGGGGATGGAGAAACCTCCATCTTGAGATGGGGAAGCTCCTCTTGGGATGGGATGCCTTACTTGGGACAGAGAAACCTCGTTGTCCTTAAAGTCTTTAAGTCCTCCGGACACACTCATGTTCCTCAGAACTGTCAGTATGATGTAGTGTAACTTTCTGTCACTGATGGTGCACATTACAGGTTTTGCTCTGCATTCCATACTGTCCTCTTGCCTGCATCGTGGCCTCCTGTTTTCCTGCCCGCTGGCTCTGTTTTTCCCTACTCTTTTGCAGGCTGGCACACCTACTCGCTCAGTTCCACCTCTGCCTTCCTTACTTGCTGCCTGCTATCCTGCTTTCATCTTTCCACATGCTATCTATCTGGCCCCCTTCCCATATGATACTCTCTTTTTTTCAGAGTTTTTTTGCTTCTTTCCTTCTAGCAGCTTTAATTCTGACAGTGGCTTCTTGCTTTCATTTTCCCTGCTGCAATACTGGCCCATAGTTAAAGTAGCAAGACCAGTAGTAATCTGAGTTTCTGTCTGCGTCTGCAGGCTTTTGTGCTTCCTGTTGCAGTGAAGGGGAATATATGGTTCTTAACAGTTGAAGAAAATAAATATTGTGATAATAAACCGCCATGTTACAGCTTTAATAGGATAAAAATAAATTGATGCACTGCACTACTAATGGATCTGTATTCATCCAGGTTTAAAATAACTAGATATAACGTATTATCGTCCATGGTGTTCATGCTATTACACCTTTTTCAGCATTAACAACAGTGATGCTGTATCAGCTACCTAACATGGCAGGAAGAACACAGTCGGCCCAGGCTAGTCTGTGAAACCTTTGTTTGCAAGTCACTGGCAGTCTGGGGAAAAAAAAAAAAGTCTTTTTTAATATGAATGCTGTTTACCATTTATGGTTTTGGTCTTCTGTTTTAGAATTGTATCGCTGATGTCTAACCTCAAACATGACAATCAGCAAGATTCTGGAAAAGCAGTGATGCTTCATCATATGTAAGTGCAATGCACAAATATCCTTCTGTACTGTTCAACTGCTGGAGTTGCCAAGATTCGTGTATTCCTCTTAGGACAAGCGAGGAGGTCTGCTGGCCACGTGCAGTTGCTTTGGAGAAGCTGATGGGGGGAAGGTGAAATGGAAATCAAGGTATAGAGCAGGAACTGTCCGTTGATGTATTTCAGGACTAGGAAGCTATTGTTATCTCTGGCTTCCCTCTGTTTGATAAATTACTGTTTAAGACAGGTGTACGGTAGCCTGGTTTAACCTGTATTGTACTGCTGCTTTTTTATGTGCTAACACTAACATTGGGCTTCCCACTGCTGGTGGAAGCCTTCTGAGAAAGCACTCAAATCATCATGGCTTACCGCGAATACAGTTACACAGTTTCCTGGAAATTCCAAAAGCCTTTTTCAGGTCGTGTACATTTTGTTCCCAGCAACCCGTAAGGCAGACAGTGGGTCATCTGAGCATTTCTATGCTGCAGAAGCGCATCGTCTGCCTACGGTAGGATTTCACCAATGGAGGGGAAAATAATTCTACACAAAAGAAACCCGAACGCATAGAGAAGACAGACAAGATATGTGGCTTATGAACTTTTAACTTCTAGGATCACAGGAAAACACACAAAAGAATACATTTTTACTCAGTTATATTTATTTGAAAGACCTTGAGCTTTTTATTAACAGCCTAGATGAAAACTCCCATGCTTCTATCTGATCTTGAACACTTAAGACAATACAATTAAACAGAATTTTGAAAGCCCTGAAGATGCATTAGATAAGTAAAAGCCAATGTTAATTCACAAGTAACACACAGCTTACCTGGCAAATGTGTTTGTGTCCTTCAAAGGCAGGCGCCCGACAGAAACGCTGAGGAAGCAAGCACGCTGCAACTGGCTCTCGCGGGCTCCACTGGGCCCGGAGAGATGTGAGAGCAACGCCCCGACAGGTGAAACGTGCCTGAGCCCTGCCGACGGCCACCACCGCTCTCCCCTCTGGCAGGAACCCAAAGGGAACGGCGGCAGCACAGGGAACCCAGCAGAACAATGCCCTTGCTGGTCTGGCAGGGCTCAGGATAACCCCATGCTGCCGTACCGAGTTTGAAAGCACTGCACCTCAAGGTTTTTTGACAATCACAGCATTTCTGTTAGGTTGCTGGTTCCTGTTATTCACTCTCTGGAAGAGGCAACATGGAACTCCCTGCTAGAGGCAGCATCTTTCAGTGCTTTCTTGTTTTCAAGATACTATAAACAGCATTTCATTTTCTTTTAATTATTCGTTCAATCCTTAATACCTCACATCATTCTGATACTTGTTTCTGTCTAGGAACCAATTTTAAATTAGTATGAGATCATACTCAGGACCAGATCCAAAGACCATTAACGTTCGTGAGAATCCTTCAACTGAGCAGTTGGCTGGAAGTATTTTACTTCTCCATGGAACAGTGAGATGTTACATGTATTTATGCATCTCTGAGTTGCAGCTATTTAAGAGCAGATAGATTTAAAAATAAACATCATTCATTTCACAGACCAGATGCATCTCCTTCTTCAGAATCCCATTAATTTTTACCAAAAATGCTAACACGTGAAGCTGCTGCCAAAAGCTATCGGCAAACAATAAAAATACCCCAACACTCAACAGTTTCCTCAAGTGACTCTTCTGAGCTTTTTTCCTATCTGGAGTGCATAATAGAAAGAAACTTAAAAGACTTTTAAACAGTTTGTAGTTTTCTCATTTATTGTAGAAAAGTTATTGTAATGCAGTTCATTTTTGTACATCTAAATTCCGTAAAACAAATCCATAGAAATGAGGATACTATCAGCATGCAGTCTGCGTTTTCTTCTTTAAATGATTCCGATCACAAAAATAACACTACTTTTTTTTTCTTTCTTTGAAAGCCACTAAAAGCAGAGGGAGAGCAAAGCATGCAACACTGTACACATTTGCATAGTATATTTTACCCAGCATGCCTTGTAGAATGCTACACATACAGTAACTATAGAAGTAAAACCAGAAAGGGGCAAATCAGCAGAAAACACGAATGTGTGGGTTAGGCTTTTTTTTTTTAATTAGTAAAGGCAGTAATGTCTTTACCAGCATGACTCCAAACTGGTTCCCAGTGAGGCTGGAGGTAGCACTGCCATGCTCTCACTGGGAACCAGTATGAGTGAGAAACAGAAATTTTCTGGGATCTGAGAAGCCCAAGGTCCATAGTTTGCAGTCTGAATGACTGTTTTCATCTTCTTTCTTCACCCCTCTATTTCTGCACGCATACATACAATTTGCATTTTGCTTGATTCTCTTCCTATGCTGCTCTTGTACAACATCACTGACTTTCTCTCTCCCTGCAGGAGAAGAGAATCGGGCGTGTTTCAAGTGTAAATACACCTTGGGCCTAAGCATGCATTCCTTAAGCTTACTTTCCTTTACATTTTAAATTCTCAGCAATATCAGTGGAAGTTTTGGGTGGACTCATCCACAGCTCTGAGGGTGTAACATCCTTCTCTCCCCCACCTCCCCATCCCCATACCCAAAGCAAGTAGCTCTGTAGCCCCAAGAACTTATTTACTGGGAGTGTTTCATTCCCGACCTTGGGCTAGTAGCGTATTCATGGTATATTCATCAGTCATATGCCCAAATCTATACATTGGCCAAAATTAGAAGTTATTAATATAATTTCAGCTTTGAGGAGGAAATTAGCAGAAATGAACGCAGGGGACTTTCTGATTTTAAAAGGTTGGGGTTTTTTTTCATTAATTAATATGGAAGGAATACAAGTTATTGGAAAATCAATCACATATGCAAAATGCAAAGCTTAGAAATAAACTGCTGAAGTATCAAACAACAAGTTAAGCTGATCAAAAATGCAATAAATCCACTGACGCTGGATCAAAAATCTACCCCTTTTTTTTTTCAAAAATACAATGCCAAATGCAATAGTGGAATTATTGTAAATTTGTGCTATTACAAATGTGCTTCTTTTCCCTTGCTCTGTTTTTACATCATTGGCAAAATATATTATTCTGTACTGTACAATATATTTTCTCACTGTATTGATTTTCTACTGCTTATACAGAGTAGAAGTAATATCAAAGGGGACTGTGGCATTAAATTTAATTACATTTTGTTTTTCAGGAAATATTGATAAGGCATATGATAATCAGTATGTGACATTTATGGTCAGACTTTGCAAATACTGACTTTTGGAGAAGACAGTAATAAACACTGTGTCCAGCAGTAGGTGTCTGTAGAATCTAGTCCAGGGGAAAAGGTAAGTCTACTAAACATCACCGAGACCAAGCCAATGCTATTCCCAGTTTCACCGCTTTCAAAGGAATACAGGACTGACACACCCTTATTAACATTTCAAAATTATTTCTACCTTCTCCCAACATTCTCTATATGGATTCAATTACAGTATTTCTCTTGACTTCTTAAATGGATTCCACAAATAATGAGAGATCTTAACACAAATTTCAATACTAAGTAGCATTTTCAGCTCTTTCTCCAAGTTAATTCCCTACATATATTTTACAACATTATTAAAATGTATCTTTATTTTTAAAGACATACCTTTATTTTTCTATATAAAATAAATCAGACTTGAATAACAATCTAACAAAGGTTATTCAAATGACGACTCTTCAAATAATATACTCTCTTTTGGCATCATTTTAAAGATAGGGGGAACTTAATTTCCCCAGAGTTAAAATTGGCTACATTACAGTATCTTGCAGTCTTGTTACTCTTTGTAGAACCATTATTTGAGGGAATGAGGGGTAACTGTATCAAAATGCATAGTAGCAGAAACCCCTGTCTCCAAACCTGTATTAATACCAACGGGGGTAATATAACCTGATTTTAAAATACAGATTTTTAGGAGCGAAAACAGATTTGTATAAATGGTATCTTACAAAAATGCATCTGATTTTTTTCATTTGTGGCCTCCAATTATTTTTGCTTTAAAAATAAATGAAGACCATGGAATCAAGGACAGGCTTCAGAAGCACTTAATTTGTAAAACAAAATATACCAGAGGACACGTTTAATACACTCCTAAAGAAAAAGTGACTAATGAAAGCCCTAACTTACTCAAATCAGTGTGCTATAAATAGTATTAGCAATATTATTCTGAGAATGGTAATGTCAGTAAAGATACGAGATTCTGGGGTTTTTCAGAGAAGTCTACGGTATTGAGACCAAACTGAATTCAGAAGATTTGCAGTCAAACTGAAATTGAAGCTACGGGCCTACGCACATCCAGGGGAACCACCATCATCTTGTTATTCCTACAGCTACCTTTCCTCCTTTTTGTAATTTTCACTCTCTTAAGTACGTATTAAACATTGTTTTAAAAGCAAGGAGCACAAAAGATTAAACCCCCAAATATCAACTTCAGAAGCAGCTTTCAAACCGGGAGAAAACACAGTAAAACGTTTTTCTGTTTGCAGCAAACCTGACACTAATGAACACTGTGAGGACGATCACTGCAAATGTGTCTGCCAATTCACAGAGCCACCTCCAATCCCAAGCACACTTCATTTATCTGGGTCCGTCAGAGTTAAGTCAAAAAGACATGGTATCAGCAGCAGGCTGAGTGCCCAGTAGCTGAGATGAGTGTTATTAGCAAGAGGTAACAGCACTCGTTCAGAAACTGCTCTTGCTGATCAAGTACAAGATCAGGGGCACCACCTGATTTCCACGGAAAGATGATTTTTTCAGGATAAAATCCAGGTGTAGGGCCATACTGCACTATCAATTCTCAAGCAGAGGAATCGATTTTTGCCAGATTGACCTGTTTAGAAAATGATCATCTAATTTGGCCCATTGTTTATAAACTCGAATTTGATATAGAACAGCTTTAGTTGCATTCCTTTAAACATTAACTGCATAATATAATCAAGTTAGAAAACACCATCAGTTGCGAGCTGCACGTCACATGGGATAAATCTTCATCAATGGAACTAGTAAAAGAACCTGTACATCTGCTAAATACAACTTGTCAAAGTATTTTAAATTAAAAGTTTAACAATTAATTGTCTTTAAAGTGGCTTCAGGATTGTTAAAAGTACTTTGTTCATTCATTCATGAACATATGAATGCACTGAAATATATTGGCTTTAGATATTAAGATTGTTGTTACCACCTTTATTGGTTAAATGGTCATTAATCCAAAAGTGTCCTAATGACAAACTCAGATAACAGCAGCAACAACAACAACAAAAACTTAAAAAAAATTTTTTTTTCATAAACATTTCTAAAATCCTCTGTATAAGCCAGAACTTAGGAACAGAACTCTGATCTTTAATAGTATTTTAATAACAAGAAGAAATGGTACGAGGACTGCAAAATTAGTCTTACTCGTATTCAGTCAGGAATACATGAACTTCACAATTTTATATAGCACCATTGCATAATAAATCACAACACAGCTGGGTAGCACTGCTGAAGTTCTAATGCAAATACTATGAGTTAGCATGTCCTCATCAATATTGCAGCTTTTACTGATTACCATGTTTCCTAAAAATAATTTATTTTAAAATAAAAGAGTTCCCATAGCTTGTATCTAGAATAAATTAATAATCTATTAGCGTGTTCGGTATGTTTGTACTTAAAGATATATCTATCTTCAAAGAATTAAAAAAACAGCAAGCAAGAAACCTGCTGGATCACTTATAACTGGTTTCTTATATTAAAATGGCATGGGCCGTGGGAGAGGAAAGAGTAAACTAATTACATACAAGAGTAACGTAAACTTAAACCCACATAATAAAGGAATTCAATGTGGTCTTTCAAGACAATACATGACTTCCCCCACAAGCTTGTTTTTATTAGAACAAAGAAAGTAGTTTTGGCACTTCAGATGCTGCAGGTGATGGAATTTGTGCATATGTGTTGTGTAGATCTTTCCCTTTACTAGCATGACATGGAAGACTTAAAAACAAGGCTCCAAAAGGCTCTAAATGACTTTTTTTGTCTAGGAAATGATAAAGCAGTAACCTTGTTTACTAGAAAATATATGTAGGTGATTCGCAGCTACCTGCCATTAAAATGCAAATATCTTCAAGCAGTTAAATGATCTGATCCCTAATGCTACTACAGAATAAAGATAAACAGCTGTCTAATCTAGGTTTATACATCTCAGTGCATCCTTTGCAATTAATACTTTAATGCACACAAACAAGAAACTGATTAAAGCTTATAGAAAAAATGTTTTGCCTAATGCCTTCTTTCTCATGCAGGTATGTGTGCTGTACATGTAACAAAGACTTGTAAAAATTACTGGAGAATGCTCCGCTGTGCTATAGCAGACAATATTAGAGAAGGCAGCTGAAGCTACCATTCCCAGACCAGATCTTGCCATGCCTTCTCAGCCTAAATGCTCATTTGGAATCTGCAGGCATTCAGCCTGAGAAAATCAAACAGGATCAGGTCTGTAATATCCACTCTTAACTCTGTTACTCCAAGGGATGCAGATATTTTCATTTTTTTTCTCAGTAACTGGCCCATTCGAATCATCTAGTGGTGTTGAAGGCTGCCTTTTAGGCAATGAAGTTGTTTAAAAAAATCAATCATGCATCCGCAATCTTTTAATGCTGCGAGAGATGTACATCATTTTTGGCTGTACCAGATATGAGGTGAATTAATTCTCCCATTGTTAACATCAAGAAGATAACCAGACTCGACAGTGGTGAAAAATACCAGTGATCTTTGCTAACAGGTCCAGAAAGTAGAAGAAACCATAATATTCAGGAAATTCATTTAGTGCTACATGCTTTTAAAGCCTACTTTTATCAGGCTTGGGGAAAAAAATAAGCAAATATAAAAGTTAATGATCCTCATTTTTGGAAAAAAAAAAAAGATGACGTGAACCTGCATAAAAAAATGCATGTTCAGCATAGTTCTGTCAATCTTAGAAAATGCATGCGGTGGGGAATTTCAGGAGTCTCTGCTTAAAGACATTAGTGGGTTGTACAAAACGGTCAATTATGGTAAATTTTTCAATCACATTGGATCTAAGGCTTCACTGATCATATAAGACATAAGGTCCAAAACCATAGATTTATCTATTTGAAGAAACTGACGACTCAGTAGGTGAAAAGAAGTGATTGTTAGGAAGTAAGGCAGCAATATCTCCAAAGATTTATCATAGTTCTTTGAATCAAAAACATCAGCTCTATGACTTTACTGTGAGCAGATTTTTTTCTCATACTCCATTTTTATTGCAAGCTAATTCTGACCAGTATGTTATTTTAAGTGTTTACCTTTTACAAATATTTAACCCCACTCCCTCCCCTCAGATTTCATTACTGAAATTTGAACTGATCTTTTGGAGAGTTCTTGTGCGATGCTGGAATTTTCAGACATTCAAAGATGGATTTTGAAAGATGTAACATATAAGTAGGTACTCAGATGTACTGGAATGTAGGTACTCTACACACTTGGTAATAAGAGTGTATTGTTTTCCATTTAAAAAGGCAGAATACTAAAAATTGGAGAAAAAATATTATGTATCTATACACTACTGTTCCATTTTGGGAATACTAGCTGTATTCAGGTAAACAAGAGAAAAAAAAAAAAGACTATTCTCAACCTCTAACCATACAAACTATTCTTAAGTTTGTTAATTTTCGTGTTTCTATTTTCCCTTATCCTGTCACAGTTCATCATTGCTGACCGCAACAAAAATGTCAGTACTGGCTAAACTAAAGAAATCATTTTGCTGCAACATTCATGCCAGGTCTAAAAATAATTTCAAACTGGAAAGTATTTTGTAACTGCTGCAATAATTTGTGATATTTGGCACTCTCAATAGTTTACATTTGGTTTGTCTGAATAAGCCATTCTGGAAATAAGTAGTTAGAATAAATCCTTTTATTCTAACTTCAAATGTAAATTGAGCTTCCAGCAAACAAATACTGTAGCTGACTTTCTGGCTTCTAGTGGTTTGTAATTTTCAGATTTTTCATTTATAATTTTTTTTCAATTGATTGCAACATGCTCAAGTCGACTTTCCAGTCAATTCACCCAAATTCCAACAGGAATTGGTTTATAAATTGGTTCCAACTGGAACTGGTCACTTGGAATTTCCAGCACAGGAAATTATGTTATAAGTGCCTTGATAAGTACCCTAAATTACAAACGGATGTGTCTAATATCTAATGACAAGAAAAGTATGGCTATAAATGCAAATGCTGTACTAAAAAAAAAAAACAAACCAAAAACAATCTCTATGATCGGGCATAAACGTAAGGGCATGGTAACTTTTTTTTGCCCCCTACTTAATATCAAATGACAGCAGAGTGCAACTTCAGTATAACCGCGTTACACCTGCCAAATTAAGATGATTTTTTTTTTTTTCCTAGCTACGTTATGGCAAGTTATCAACTGATGAATACTGTTTTTCCCCAGGTTCTTGAACTCAAAGCCTGTGTCGTGAATCATGGCTATATCCTCCAGGGGATCCTCGGTTCCTGTGGGGTTTGTAAGTGTCCTGGTATGAGTCAGAGTATTCTTCTTCCACTAGAGGATAGTGATCTCGGCTGTGTTGGGAACTGGAAGACAAGCGGTTCCTGCTCTTCCGAGCCCTTTCATTGTGATAATTTTCATCTGAGGTCATTAGACTTCGTCGCTCAATTGGAGAGTTCTCTGTAGAATGGCTGCTGTGCCTCATACGCTGGCTCTACGAGTGCCAAAGAGTCCAAGCATTAATACAGACAAAGAGTATTTTACATTTTTTAGCTTGAGACTTAATTCTGAGGTCTTTCAGAATCCATCCACTTTTGTGTTATTCATTTTATATTAAAGTCTGTATGCTACAGGTTACAGGAATAGTCTGGTTCCTAGAGCTGAAAGCAGACCAAACACAGTATTACAATGTGTACCTTAAGGTATTCACCTTGTTAAACATCACAGGCCATTTAGCATGAAAAGTGAGCTGATGTATTCAGCATTTATCACTTTTCTCTGATCATGAACGTAACATTCATGCTTCTATTCTGCTTAGAAAACTTTGAGCATTGATTTATGTGGTTTTAGAAAACATCTCAAGATGTTTCTTGTTTTTTTGGTTTTGTTTTTTTTTTTTTTTTTTAAAAGGTGCCGCTCTAAGCTTTATTTCAAAAACCTTCATATGACCAAACAAATGATGGACTCCTAACCAGGCAGCTAAGGGGTGGCTAAAATTATTAGATATGAACAAATCATTTCAACTAAAACATAATAAATATTTTCAATATGTTGACAGAAAATCCTTTTCTAAGATAATTTATTAATTAAAAGTTTTAGCCTTTGCTATCCTCACATTCCCATAATGATAATGTGCTACATTTGTCACAGGAACAAAATTAGTTCATATTTTTTGCCAGTGAACTGGCACAGTGAAGAAATAGCCTAAAAAAATTTGTTTGCTGTCATCACACATTAAACCTCTCAAAAGTATACCCATCCATACTCTCAGAACAAACCCAGTCAATACTTTTCTTTCTCTAGATTACACACCCAATGTCATTCTTCTGATCCTGTAATTGTCAAGGGAATGCTGCCGCGATAGTTGCACTCTCATGGGCTCAGGTTCCTGCGCGCAGACAGCATCGTCTGCTCCCCTCAGTTCTGAATTCTGGCTGATGCTCTCTGTGCTACAAAATCTTCCTCCTGCTGCTACACCCTCTCTGTACGGCAACTGTTTAGCTGCATAATTTATAACAAAAGGCTTGTCTGCAAGGGGAAGTAACTATGCAGATGGGTATACATTTACAGCACAGCAGATACGATGTCGTATCTCTTTCTGTGGATCGATGCTACCAAGGTTACTCACTGAGAGATTCCACATAACAAGCTGGCATGGAAAAGGGGCCCCTCTGCAGACTCACACACTCAGCTAGTGGGTAGCAACTTCTACCACATTATCCCCAAGTTTTCCTTATAGCATCCTGTTTTAGTAGTGATTATATGCCAAAGTCCACATATTTTCTTCACAAATTATACTTCTCATATTTATTTGACCTGGACATGCAATTTTAATATATAATCACCTAATCAGTTGCAACTTTAACTTTCTGTGCTCACATCCTCTATCATCCCTGTAGTAATTTACCTCTCTGGCTGCAACCTGCTCCCTTCTAGAGACCTTCCTGTTTCCCTGCCTCGATTGTGTAGTCATTCTGATCCCACTATTTATCTCCTGAGAGGTGTAAGCATGGCATAAAACTCGTGTTCTTACATGCTGGTCTTATGCCCCAAATAACTTTTGCTCCTGCAGTGCAATTGGAATGATAAGCTGCATTATGTTTTCTGCAGTAACAGACTTAAAATGCAAGTCCCCTGGAGCCTAAGAAACACATATCCCCAAAACCTGAACTATAGGATTTAAGTCCATTCTCTGAAATTAGACCAAACTGTGTAGGTTTAGAGCTACACAGGGATTAGCTACAAAGGCAAACAACTGGCCCCTAGGAGTCAGCAATGACAAAATTTACTCTTCCTACTGAGGACTGCAAACACACACAGCTCAACATCAACATCTTCCCCTCTTAGGCAAGGTCATGACCAAGGACCAAATGACCACCAGCTTTGGCAGGTGTACCACACACGGTGTGATGGAATACAGCTGGAGCATGCTGTCGCCTGTACCCTCTCTTTTACTCTGACTCTTCTGCATCTATGCCATTTAATTTCACCCTGATGACCTTTGTGAAGCCCAAAGACTTAAGTTAAATCAGTAGTTTTGATCTTCAGTAAACAAGTCCAGGCCACAATCAAGTAAAAAAGGAATACTCCTAAGTCCTGATTAGGTGAAGTGTGTACAGATTGTCCCAGCAAATCTGTATCATTCTCAGGTGTGACTGTTACACGAGGCTCTGGGCTTTTGGTATTCAGTTCCCCAAGGTATCAGGCAAGAAGGAGTCACAAGGTCATAAGAAATATAAATTCTTAATGTATCATAAGCACCCAAGCTAGTTTAATTCCTAGGATTTGCATGAATGCTTTGTAATTACCATATCACATCATTACAGTTAAAACTTATTCAAATCCTTCCGAAGGTCTGAATTAGTATAAAACCTCTAGGTGGATAAGCACTTCAGATGAGGGAAGTCTTTACTGCAAGATAACCATGTAAAACATCAGAACTCTTTAAACAGGCCTGAACACTTAAGTGGCACTGAAAGCCAAATCCTGCAGTCTCTAGTTGGGCATCATTCACTCAGGGAGAAATTTACCCCTTTGCAGAGAACTAGCACCATTCAAGTCCCACCTAAGCCTTCACAATTAGGGTGAAGTGGGGATTAAGTGATGCATACCTTCAGCCAGCCCACTGCACAGGGGTGATTTTCATCTTCAGTGTGAGTTTTCCCTAAGTAAATGGAGCAACATTTCACAGTTACTGCTGGTGTCCATTGATCAGAGAGAAATAAATGCCTGAAAAAAATTCTGTGGATACACCCAGTTTTCAAAATGAAACTGAAGAGGTGAAAGTTCTGCAGATGGCATTTTATTGTCATGAAGGGATGGAAAACTGAAATTTTAAGGCAAGTGAAAATGGAAACAACAGTTTACATGTGCATGTTATTAGTAATAGAACAGTGCTTGTGCATTCAGCCAGTCAGGAAACAGTGGCTTATTGATCCTAATAAAATCAAGCACAGCATTAGAAATGTGAGTATCAAGTATCATGCACCTTCAGTGAAGTGCAGTTCACTCACAGAAAAAACAGCTTTATGTTAATTGAAAACACTGAACAATGCATCATTTCCTTCACAATTGTTACCTGCTTCCAGATAGTCTACAAGCAGAACAGAGGTTACATTTGTCAGGTGAATTATTCATTAAATGTAGTTTGCTCAACTCTACTTTGGACATACATTAGAAAGTGCACACTCCTAGAAAGTCACACACACAGAACTCCTTCTGAAACTTTCAGACTTAAAAGTTCACTGCAATCCTGATCTTCTCAAGCATTCATAACTATTAATCAAAAACATTTTCTGTTTTCAAACTTAGTAAAGCACGTACTTCTCATTAAGGACTATTTACATGCCACGTTTGAAGTTTCAAAGTTCAGCCGTTTTTGAGCTATCCCTGTGGAAAAAAATGGTCAGAATTTTTTTGAATGGGTAAAAAAAAATGTATTTTATTCACACTCAAAGAACTCAAAAAGGTGAAGGCATTTTGCTGATACAAGAGACAAGCATGGAAGTTTTTCACCCAAAAGTGAATGTTTTGTGAAGTTATGAGGGTAGAAATAAAAGGGATCATTATAGACACTGTTCTGCATTCTTAAATACAGTAGCTGTTAGCTCAACTTCTGTGACACACTGTACATGCGTATTCTCAACCTCACATGGTCTCATTTGCAGTGATGTCTTTTCCAGGTTAAAAAAAGGCCATTTTCTAATACGGCTACAACAGCACTTAACAGAGTGTCATTTAACTCTTCCTCAAGACCTCACTCCTTGCCAGAAAATTTATGGCCATTTTATTTCCCGTTAAAGAGCAAGCAGTCACAGTGCTTCGGTACTCAGCTGACTAACTGCTTCTTCACCGATTATGGGCCTTAGCTTGCCTTCTTACTGCTGGCAGTAGCCAAACAGTGAATAATAACTAATGAAGCAAATAGAAGTTATGCTATGTAAGACATAGTACACTACTTTCCCATAAATTAAAAAACCCCACCTGACCTGCAACTGGTGTTTGGGGCTGAAATGTATTTTCATACCTGTAATCCAGAGATTGCAGCAGGATATGGTGAAAGTGCAGTGGATCCTAAATTTCGTCCAAGAAGAGGAGTCATGGGTGTGCTACTGGTGGTGTGAGTAGCACGCCAGTATGCCTCAAGATATTCTGCCAAGTGTTCACAAGCATCTTCAAGCTGATTTTCATCCAAAATTACATCAAACATTTCCTGATCACAACAACAAAGTTTGGTTCAATACAATGTTACTGATGAAAAGAAAGAGTTGTTTAACAATTCTTATCACGCTAATCCTTTAAAATTCAGTAAATAAGAATTAGAGCATGGGATTGCAAAAGAAAGTTATACAAGTGGGCTTATAAGGTGATGAAAAGCCAAAGCTCTCAGAAGTCACTGTATCCCTTCAGTGAGGTTCACTAGACACTGCGTGAGCTCTACCACGCTCAAAGGCACAAGATTCATAGAATCATAGAATCATTTAGGTTGGAAAAGAACTTCAAGATCATCGAGTCCAACCATCAACCATGCCCACTAAACCAGGTTAAGGAGTACCCTGTCTACGTGCTTTTTTAATACCTCCAGGGATGGTGACACAACCACTTCCCTGGGTAGCTTATTCCAATGTGTGACAGCCCTCTCGGTAAAGACATTTTTCCTAATATCTAACCTAAATCTCCCTTGCTGCAACTTGAGGCCATTTCCTCTCGTCCTATCTCCAGCCACCCAACAGAAGAGACCAGCACCCACCTCACTACAGCCCCCCTTCAGGTAGTTGTAGAGAGCGATAAGGTCTCCCCTCAGCCTCCTCTTCTCC
>JAVJGG010000001.1:52065659-52101221 GCA_035590195.1 Aviceda cuculoides
CTCGAGGTGCGGCCTCACCAGTGCCCAGTACAGGGGAACAATCCCCTCCCTGCTCCTGCTGGCCACACTATTTCTGAGACAGGCCAGGATGCCGTCGGCCTTCTTGGCCACCTGGGCACACTGCTGGCTCATCTTCAGCCAGCTGCCAACCAGCACCCCCAGGTCCTTCTCTGCCGGGCACCTTTCCAGCCACTCTTCCCCACGCCTGTAGTGCTGCGTGGGGTTGTTGTGACCCCAGTGCAAGACCCGGCACTTGGCCTTGTTGAACTTAATTCCTTTAATGAATTTATTTTGCTCTAAGATAGGAACTGAAGCTAGATGTCAGGGTAACACAGGGGTGCTTTGCATTGGTTTTGGACCCAGGGACTCATGCATACTTCTCTCATTCTAATTGTGAGCACATTTCCAGAGTGATGATGCCCCTAAAACCATTTCCACTTCGGTGAACGCAGGATGCACTTCTGTTAGCAGCAGTATTTCTGCTTCAGCAAGGCTACTGCAGGACATCCAGCTGTTCAGATACTTACAGCTGGGAATTCGTCAGAGACTGCCTCCATGCACTGTTTCTTAACTGCCCTCATTTATGCCTATCTGGAAGGCCTCACCTATCTGTTCTCACATCTGCAAGACCACACAGGTACGGCCCCTTTCCCTACTGATGTGTTTACCAGGGGACAGTACCCGACCACTAGTGCAGGTCCTGGTACTTGCCTCAGACCTGCTCCCCACGCAATCCACAGAGAGGCTATTTACCAGTGAACGGGGAAGGAATTCAAAGCCATGTGGCTTCTGTGCTACCCAAGAAGTCAAAGGGACACTCTGCAGCCAATGTTTTTAGATTATCAGCATAACGAGTGCTGATAACAAAGAGCTGATAATAAGCCACCATAAACTGAGTCAGTCAAGAAAAATATATACATATTTTCAGCAGTGAAAATTCGCACCTCATCTTTAATCTTAACTCACGCCTTAGTGGAAAAAAAAATATTGTGAAAGTAGCACAGGAAATGAAAATATGTGCAGGCGGTGCAGGTGTTCAGAGTAACCAATACAAACCACAGGCTGATTTTCCTCCATGCATATTTACAGAGCTATCCAAAATACATAAAGCTGACATCTCTAGAATAAGATATAAAACTGCATGATGAATTTATCATAAATCTCGGTCATGCATCTACCTTCCACCCAAAAGTCTGGTCCTGAACTTACTTTAATACTAAAGCCATTTTATTTAGTTTTTAATTATTCTCTCTTACCAGCACAGTAGAGAAATGTTTCCTCCTCTGCCAGCAAGTATGAAGTATTCTTCTAGTAAGAATACTCCTAACACTACATCCTTTGATCAAATTCAGTGTTTATTGCTGCTCATTTTGCTCCTCTATTTATCTACACCCTTTAGACCCTCCTTTGCTATTTAAACTCATGTTGATAGACTACATATTCCATTATATCACTCACATCATCATTTGTGGAAGAAGTAATTAAAACGTAGTTAAGTTAGGAAATAAAAGAATGTGGTTTGCTTACACATACTCTGCTTTGGAAAAGAAATTAAAATACTACACTTGGAATATAATATGTGTTTTTATACATAAAAACGAATATTGTCACTTTCTGGTCTGTGACTAGTAAGCAGTTCTCCTGCGCTGCGCATCCTTTGCATAGCTGGCCACTGATCTGAGGGCAACTCTGGCTGTCTGTACAAAACTCAGCTTTGCAGGCTGCAAGGTAATTCTCAAAAGGCATATTGTCAGCTGCATGGGGTTTTAGCAGCAAGCAAGTCAATGAATACTCTTCCAACACCCTCCAACCTCCTCCTGCTAAACTAGGGAACTGTTTCTCAAGTTTCTTTTTAACCTGGATCAGTTGATTTAGGGAGCTTACAAAATGCTGTATTGGCTTAACTGAGCGTGCTGCAAGGTGGAGGCAAGACAAAGAGATCGGAGATGGAAAGGCCAGTACTGCTGCCTACGGCTTCCTTTCTTAATGGAGTAAAGCTTCATCCACTTCTAAGAAATGCACAGCTAATACTCTAGCTAACATGCCTAAACCACCCAGCTCTGGGATGGTATGTAGCTTCATGTGGTATTTTGACAGTGATCTCAATTAAATTGGATTTAGGGAGAAAGAACTCTTAGCAGCTGCAGTAGTACTGTCACCTTTTTAACAGTTAACTGTAAAATAACACTAGGACTGGTAATGGTGAGCCTCTCAGGCTGCCATTTGAAGGTCACTTGGAAAAGCTGCAAAACTGGCAGAATCCTGATTCCGGGGCTCTACAGTGTTTTACAGGGAAAATTAATTACAGAGAAATTCAGGGTTTTTTCTTGCATTTAACAGTTCTGCTCATAGCTAACGTGTTTGTTCTGTTTCTGTGTATTTGGGAGGAAAGAATCTTTTAAGGGAATCCTTGTTTGCAAGCGTCATGGAGTACAGCAATTTCTTCCCAGTTTTCCTTAGAATTAATTTTATTCACCACAATGTTTTCTTACTACATGTGTACAACAGTTACCATATGACCATTTCCATATACTAGTATTTCTTAAGTGATACACATTAAAGCAGTGGTCTTTCCTGAAGAGAAGATAAAATTAGTTGCCACTGTCCTCTGCTATTTCTTTTAGTTTACTGTATAACCACTGTGAAATACTCTAGGTGCATTACCCCATGTTAGCAACACAAAATAAAATGGTCATGACTGCAGAGGCATCCTCCTCACCCACGGGAATACTTGGGAGAGGGAGTGGGAGAGGGACCGAGCCTCAGGCATAGCCCAGAGTTAGTACAGCTAAGGGCAACCCCAAATTGCATCTTACTTTCTGAGCTCAAGGAAGGTGAGCTCAGACTCTGGGGGAAAAGATGCCCCAGACAGAACTGAAAGGACGGAGGTGTACCTGAGAAGGAGGAGGAATTTGAATTTGTAGATGTATCTGGGGTACTGGCTATTTTTAATAATGCCAATGCATTTTACTTCTGCTAGAGTATAATTTCTGGTATTTTTAGGTTATGTCAAATAGACCAGAGGGATATGTACCCTCTCTTAGCATTGGCATGAATCAAAAAGTTAAAAAAAAAAAAATCATAATGAACTATATATGACTAGTGTATTTAAAGCTGTATGGTTAGTACAGTTCATGTTTCTTTGAGCCATATGTTCCTGCTTAACGGAGTCATGCAGTGATAGGCACGCTTAGCATTGGCTGGAGCAGCATCAGTGAAAGATTAGCAAGGAATTAATAATGAAAGCAGTTCCTGAACTTAAATATGCCAAAAAAGACAGCTATTTTTAAAATGTCTAGACATAGAGCACCATCTGATTACTCAAGGCTGGCTCTCAGCAAATGAAAAAAAGTGAGGGTTTTATGGTTTTCAAGTATCTTCACTTTAAACAAATACTCCTCTTGCAGGAATTTGAGCTGCAAAACAGATGAAGCAGGTCACAGTGCAGAAGACAAGATGGCAAGGTCTTTGGTCTTAGCAGTATACTTTTACTTAATTAAATAATGGATCAACTTGGTCCTTTAATTTAAACTTAACCAAGACTGTCATCTCCCTTCAGGTGCTCTAAGTCAGCAATAACTTTCTTGAAATCAAGCAGTGCAAAACTGATCAGACGGTTTCTGCAGAAGGCTGTTGTGCAAGTCAGAGCAGAAGGCAGTCTCTGAGTAAGTAAGGTCACATGTTTGAAATCTGGATACTCTGAAATTTGGAAATATTTTTCTTATCCAGATGGGGTCTCACTTTGTTGCCTTAGGCAACAAAATATAGTTATAGGATTGGGTGTTAAGGCAGAGTTTACTGGATCCTGGGGATGGACAATCTAAGTGCCATAATGCAACGAACAAGCTACAACATGCATCTTGCTGCTGCACACTCTTTATTTCAATCAACACAGCTACTTGCCTCATTTCAACTGATGTGAGCAAACCTGAGCGGAATAAGAGGAAATTGCTGTATAAAGACCAAACAAGGCTGCGAGACATGCACAGGCTTCTCTGTGCAGGTGGAAAAATAAATACTCATTTCAAATGTGAAGAATGTGCAGCGGATTGTTCTGTGTGTAAGCTCAGTGACAGCCTGCTGTAAATACCACAAGCCGTATTCAAACAGGTGCAGGTGCAACTCTATTTAACTTGTATCACACTCATTAAGTGTTAGGAAGCTATATGCTCTTATAGAAATTATTTTGTACTACAGAAAGCGTACAATTTTGTTTCAGTTCATGGCACCTGAACGACTCACAGGAATTCTCCGTCACCATTTTAAGAGATAACAATTCAGTAGAAAATTACATGTGTGAAACATAATACAGCTGAGCTCTCCAGAAGAACTCAAGATGGCTTGAACATCTTTCAGTGCTGCTCGAAGTGGAAAACAAGGATGAGAGCGAGCAAAGCGATCTACAGTTACTGTAACCAGAAGCTTACAGGTCTTTACAGTAACACCACCAGCTGGGTGCACATGCAGTCACCATCTACCAGTTTTGACAGCTGGACATCTGCAAGTGGTGCTGATGGGGCAAGGGGGACAGCAGGAGGGCGGCTGCGAAACCCACACCCGCCAGGGAAACAGCAGGCTGCCTGGGGCATAGTGGGCACTGCAAAAAGTGTAATTGGAGAAATCAAGATACATGCCCCCCCACACACCACTACCAGCACTTTTCTGCATTATTTAAATTCTTGCTCTGTATCAGGCATAGGAGGAATGTGAATCAGATCTCTCATTCTGAATGTATTCTTGAACCATTCTGCTTTTAGATAAGGAGGACAGAAATTTCAGTCAAACCTATTACCTTTTTTTCCTCTGCTTTCTAACTTTTCAATGTGAATCTAGCCTGAACATACACCAAAACACTACAAAAAACTGCCAAAATACAAAGTTTTCACAGATCCACATTAGGAATGGAACACCTGTACAGCTTTTCCGCACAGCACCTGCCTGCCTAATCAGCTATCCAGGACCTCTGCTCCTTAAGCAGCAGGTTATTCAAGGTGAGTATCAGTATCTTTGATAAAATGGTGGGTGAGCAGTGACTGTGCTCCAATGAGGTAACTGGAATGGCTTGCAGGCGCTGCTGTGTCAGGAGGCTCGGGGATCACATGCAGGCAGACACACGACTCACACCGTACAGACGGTGGGTCTGGACTCACTATGAAGCTGACGGAAAGTCCTCTGCAGCCTCTTCTCCAACCAGGATTCTGAGACTTTGGCCCTTGGGGACCTTAAGACAGCACTGCTCCACAAATGATGTAATTTGCTAATGAGCTAGTAGATCAGTTTTACCATACACGTCATTTTTGACCTGTCACCTTGCCAAAGATCATAATAAGCCCAGGAAAAGAGATAATCAGGATGAAACCATCAAACAACTTGTTTCTTAGCAATAAAAGCTGATCGAGGGTTACAATTGCAAGGCTGTCTGAATCGCCATAAAGTGATAACATATGAACTCGGATATAATCAAGGACGAACACAGCAGAAATCTTTAAAGCTCCACGTATCACAAGTTCTTTAGCCTTTCTTCTGTACTTACGGGTGGGCATTGTGCAAGTTTATCAGCTGCCACCAACTGAACATTCAAGTGTTTACTTTGTGACTTTCCTCTAGATTTAATCAGTCGCTGCAAAACCTGACAGAGAAAAAGAGGAAAATATGAATTTAAGAACCACGTATCTCCACAAAGCTCAGACTGACTTCCCATTGGAGGATTACCAAGTTCAGAAGCCTTCCATTACATTTAACACAACAGATAAAATATTGTCCTTGAATATAAGCACAAACGTTTCTGATAGCCTTCCTGAAAGCTGTGCACGTTTCCCTCTGCATCACATTTGATCCCTTGCAAATATTTCAAATGCAGTGCAAATGGTGATTTTGCTTTATTCTGCTTGAAGTAATAAGTTATTTTTGACAAATGTAATGTTCTAGAGGACCACGAAAATTATATATATAGACATATACACATACACACACAGAGAATTATACTGGATTGCTGGAATGACTGTGGCACAACAGTAGCAGCATGTTATGTTGTGTGGCAATAATACTGTAACTTAATCTGTTCTGAGGTACACTTTGGGTACAAAAGGTATTTTACACACACAGTTCATATTACTTTTTTTTTTCCTTCCACTGTGTTCATTACTAGAATTTAAGAGGCAGAAAAGTTAGGAATCCTAAATTATTTCTCTGTAAAGTTTTAAAGAAAATTAAAGGATCATAGAACAACCGAGTATTTTTTAAGTTGGAAGGACCTCCAGACGTCTCTATGCCAACCCCTCACTCAAAGTAAGTAGGGCCAGCTGGATCAGACTGCACGGGTCCTCATCCAGCTGAGTTCTGAACACTTCCAAGGAGATCCCACCACCTCTCTGAGCCAGGATTGACCCATCTTTGCTCATACAGCCCAACACGTGGCTGATTATCTGCTGCAAGGGCACACTGCTCACTCCTGTCCAAATTGTTATCCACCAAGACCACCACGTTGCTGGCTGCAGAGCTGCTCCCCAGCCAGTCGGCCCCAGCCTGGCCTGGGGCAGGGAGCTACTCCAGCCCACGGGCAGGACTTAGTATTTCTTTTGCTGAACTTCAAGAGGTTCCTGACAGCTCGTTTCTCCAGCCTGCCAAGGTCCCTCTAAAGGACAGCCCTGCCCTCTGGCACATTAACCTGCCCAGAATTAGGTATTGTCCACGACCTTGTACATTAACAAAGGTCATTAACAAAAATGTTGGAACTGTATTGGCCCCATTACAGATCCCCGAGTGACACCACTGGTAACCAGCTGCCAGCTGGACTTTGTACTACTGACCAGCACCCTGAACCTGGCAGTCCATCCAATCTTCCACCTCTCTTATAGTCCATGCTTACCCAGACCATATCTCATCAATTTGCCCATTAGGATACTACAAGGAGACCACGTCGAAGCCTTGCTAAAGTAAAGGCTAGTGACAGCCACTGCTCTTCCTTTGTCCACTGGGGTCATAATCTCATGATAAAAGGCAGCCAGGTTGGTCAGGCATGATTTGCCCTTGGTAAATCCCTGCTGGCTGCTCCCAATCCTCCTCTTGTCCTGCATGTGGCTGGGGAACAGCTTCCCAGAGGATTTGCTCCATAACCTTCCCAGGGACTGAGGTGTGACTGTCCTGTAGTTGCCCAGATCCTCCTTCTTACCCTTGTCAAGAATGCATCTGACATCTGTCTTTTCCCAGTTATCAGGAACCTTCCCAGACCACTATGAGCTTTAAAAGGTAATAGAGAGCAGCTTTGCAATGGCATGAGACTGCTCCTTCAGATTAATCCCATCTGGTCCCTTGATCTTGCGTATGTCCAGCTAGTTAGGTGGTCTCCAGATCAACCTTTTGCTACTGTGGGTCCCTACCACACACTGCAGTGGGCCCACACTTTTCTTAGCTTTCCTTCTGCTTGCCAAGTTCTTACAGAAGCCCTTTTTGTTACCCTTAAGATCTCTTGCTAGTTCTAGCTCCAGCTGAACTCTGGCTTCTCAGCTTCCCCCCAACATGTATTCCCCCTGGGATGCCTGTCCCCACATCCATCTTCTGCGTGCCTCCTTTTTGCATTTGAGCTCAGGCTGTTCTCTGTTCATCCACACTGCTCTCCTGCCAAGTTCCATGTAGGAACAGATCATTCTTGTGCTTGGAGGAAGCTGTCCATGAAGATCACACAGCTCTCCTGAGCTTCTTTGTTATCCAAAACAGTCTTTATGGGATCCTGCTGAACAGGTCCTTGAACAAGCCAGTTCTAGGGTCTAGGTCTGCAATTCTGTTGTTTGTACTGCTCACTTCTCTCAGGACCTTAAATCCCACCATCTCATGGTTGCTGCAGCCAAAGCTGTCCTGGACCTTCAGAACTCTATCCAGTTCCTCCTTTTTCCCTGCAGCAGCAGGTCCAGCAGAACCTACCCCATCCCTTGCTGGTCACCTGCACCAAGAACTGGCACATAGCTCTCTGCAGATATCTCTGATGTGCCACAGTGATCACTCCAGCAGGTGTTGAGCAGCATCCCACCATTGCTGTGCTGATTCCATGAAAACCAGAGTCTCCGTCGTGACTCCAGGCCCCCTTCTGCACTAACAGCCATGGTCACGGTGGGGTCTGTGCTGCACTCCTGAGCAATGGTCGCATTCACACTCCATGGCAGAAGCTGGCCAGCAGCCTGGCCACATAGGTCCAGACCCAGCTGTGGACGGTATATCAACATGCCCCAGGCAGAAGCCACAGATAAAAGCAGACAGGCTTTGTTTGTGATCAACAGAGAACCATCATTAACTGCCTGGGATGTGGGCAAAGGGCTGGTTGCTGAAGCTCAGCCTAACTTTAGGGATTGCAGAGAGACAATCCACAACTACAGCTGTGTTGGGATAGGGGGGCTGCAAAGGGAGGGGAACTGAGAGCTACAGAAAGAATTTGCTCCTCAGGAATTTTTTTGTCTACTGAATTGGTGGGTGTCTCGTCTAAGGTTTAGGGCAGAAAAAACAAATTGCACAAGGCATTCCCTTGCCAAGCCCTTGATGTAAAAACTTCAATTTTTTTCTCTTCATCTCACTCTTAATTTCTTCAGGTGCAGATACCACACTGCTCACTCCCACACTGCCCTCCAGTTCCCTCTCAAATGCACGTATTTTAAGGGTGAGACACATTACCTTCGGAGAAGACACTTTAACATGGACAATAATTGGTGCTAAAGATGTCTTGATAAGTTGTGCAGGGTGATTGATAGTGTCTGCATCTAGGACAACCAGTTGTAAGGACCTTGCCAGCTCAAAGATTCTTTCAATTTCACTTTGTACTTCAGCTAGTAAAGGAAAACAAAACAGGTGAAAGCCATTCACCCCCAGCATTACTTAGACAAAAATACCATCACCCATTTATTTTCAAACACTGTACACATTCAGTATATGAACTCCATATGTGAATTAATGTAATTTCCATAAAATAACCTACTACTCAAGGCAGTTTTTAAAAAAAAATATTACCTTTGAGACAATTCTGTCTTGAAAAGACATATGTACTATGGTCATTTATAGTATCAGTGTATTTACACATTGGGTACAATTAAATGCATGTTTCTATTAACACAAAATAGACTTAAGCATATTTTCCAAATCTGCTACATAGCTTAGGAGACATAAGAATTTTTTATTTTAGACAGCAAGTGATGTATGGATATTTCTTAAAACTTCTTTTGTTCTCAGATTGTAATTCTGATTTAACTTAAACAAGAGCCTGTATGAAAAGCAGAACTGTGACCCCCTAATTCTATAATCACAAAAAATTGTTTATGTTAAATAACTGACAGCATATTATTTAAAAAGACACTAATGGCAATGTTCACACCAAAGCACTTTTGTCTGAAGAAAAAGGAGATTTCTTTCCATGTAAATTATATTTCTGATATACATTGTTCTGACCCTTCTTAATCATTCACATGCATGTGACAAATTTTTAAATCAATAAATTCAGCACAAATTGAAGCCTCTAAGTTATACCACCAAAGTACAAAAGAGCTGTATGTCAGCAACTCACATGCATTTAATTTGCCTAAGAGCTGCTCCACAGAGCAACACATGTTCATAGGCACAGGAAGATTTAGTAGTCACCTTTGCAGCACCTAATTTTGGGGTGCCTACTCCTGTACTAGAATGCCAACTAGAAGTGAAGCGTCCTATGACCTATACCTCTAGTTCAAACAGTCACTCAGGATGTCAGAGAATTGCATTTAAGAGCCTTTGCTTCCCGAGAAGATTGAAAACCAACTCCTCCTACCACCTAGGATGGTGTTGCAGAGACCAGGTTATTGGCCTGCATATACTACACACAAACTTCCACCCTTGTGAAAGATATAAAAATTCATCAGGCCAGTGTAACCCAGCAGTCACGATGCTGTGAGGAGAGGGTAGGAAGACCCAGTCTCATGGCTAGACAGCAAAATTAAGCTGTAGCTGTTCAACACTAAATACAAAACCAGTCCCAGGGTCAGGAACAACAAGTCTCTTTCGTGGCTGGACAAGATGAAAGTTCTCTGGCACCTTGTGATATGGAATTAAAAGCACAAGGCTGAGAAGAGGGAGGTGTGAGGCCAACTCACCTTGGAAGGAAACAGCACTGAACCCATATTCTCACTGCAGGCCCTTAACTCATCTTCTGCAAATAGCAGCTATAATACTGCTTGCGCTCTAGCCCAGATAATTGCTTAACGTGAGGCTAACACAGTACATTGTGCTCTCTTGCCCTTCAGGAAAAATTTGTCTCCCATTTGAATATGTGAAATTCAGAATTATACATTAAAATGCTGTAGACACATTTAAAATTGTAGAACTGATGACATCTTGAAGGCTGAAATCCTGTCACTTTCCTCCAGTATGCAACCATGTTCAGAATTACATCTGTGTCAATATCTTACCTAAACTGGATCTTGTATTTGACCGCTCAATTATTGCCCTCTTGCTTGGATTATTTAGAACAGACCTCTTAGCAAGAGAAATGTCAGCTGTCACTCTAGTTATTGATATCCTATGAGTAAAAACACAGGACAGAACAAAAACACAGTAGTCAAATCTTCAGTGCACTGCACATGATTTACAGCTACATTCCATTCCAAAGTGCAAAGGCAATAAAATACCACTCAGACATGTTTTATAGCTGAGTTATGTCATCATTAAAGAACAACTGAAGAGAAATGCTGCATAACTGTTAAGTATTTTCTATTCCCTACACTATTGTAGACTGGCATATTGTTTCTGCTATTCTACTTAATGCATTAGTTAACTTTTCTCCTCCCCAACTCACTCATCTCCTACACGAATTTACACAGTACCATAAATACTACTAGTTATGTGAGTCTTAGGGCATACAGAACAACAGAGTCATAAGAGTAACAGCACTTCTCTTCCCAGATAGTTAAACCATTGATAAAACCTGACATTGCTGAGAGGTAAGGAAAGGCCATGCCTGGACATCTGAGCAGACTGTGTCACTCGTGTCTGAGTGCCTGTGAGTCACTGAACAGAGCTGCTTGCTTTGGGAGACTGCTCCTCCAACATGTACCCTCCTTTTCCAGACAGGGAGCTCTGCAGATGGGCTAAATGACTTGGCTCATGGTTGAACAGGAGAAAAGTTAAGCTGAGCCACAGCTATGCGTACTGCTGGAGCCTCCTCTTTAACTTAAGGAAGGTGATTTTTTTACTTGATCTGTCAGTGAGCTGACAAGAGACAAAAGGTTGTAAAACAACGCCACACAATCACTTCACTTAAAATCCATTTAGGAGGACTGTGATGAGCCAAAGAGCCATGAATGATGAAAAGAAAGCAAGCTGGAAATGACTAGCAGCTATTCCACAGAATGTAAGATTTATGCAGCTCCAAGTGAAATTATCAGACAGAGGGTTAAAAAGAAGTGCAAGTATTTTTCTATATAATACATAAATTTATTGTCAGAAGATACAGTAGAGACCAAAAGTATAAATTAGTTTAAAAAAAAAGGGAGAAATTAATGGATCATGGGTCTAGAAGTGACAATAAAACATGATGGTCCAGATTGCACCTCTGGCTCAGGGAGCTCCTAGATCTCTTACTGCTGGAATCAGAGACCTGCAACAGAGGAAGGACCACAAATGTTCACCTACTGTGCCAGATATAAGAAGCATTTCATTCCTCCTGAGGAAGAAGTAATCCTAAGTATCACTGCTGCTGAAAGATATTAAGAAAAAAAACATGCTTTTGCTATGTTTTATTGACACGGTGTGTAGTCAGGCTTGGTCTATGCAACAGCGACTAAACACAATGCATTTAGAAAATGGTGCCGTCAGAGCCTCTGCAGGAGCCATTCCCTGAATGCCTTGTGCCAGCCAAGCTTTGGCAGACTCCTTTCATCAGGCCTGCACAACACAGCCCTCGGGCCTTTCCTGTAGTTTGCTGGCCAGAAGAGGATGTTGCAGTTACAAAAGAAGGAGCTGACAGAAGCCAAGTGTATTAAGAGGTAGGGAAGGAGTCCTGCTAGTTCAAGTCTTACTGAAGTCTTTTGAAAAGCCCCTCCCTGGACAGTCATTTTCCTTTCTTGGTAATGTGGACCTGTCACAAAATTGTGGAAGAGATGGAAAGCAGGAAAAGGAATAAAGAAAAAGGAATAAAAAAGGAAAAAAAAAGAAAAAGCAAGAGGAGGAGAAAGACTGCAAAGCCATCCAAGTTGGCAGGAGGACCAAGAAGCAGCTGAGGTGCCTGAAAAGGAATTTAATTCATTTTTCTAAAGTTACTCAGAGCTAAAGTCAATTGTATCAGCTTGCTTCTGGCATTTAACTTTTTCAATGCTGGAATTTCGTACTTCTACCTGACCTAGTTGCCAATATTGCTAACAGCAAAAGGATTTCCAAAAAATACCTCACTTCAGACAGGATCTCTCCCTTTAGCCCTCTGTGCAGACCAAGGGTGTGGTGGGGATATAAACAGAAGAGCAAGACATGGAGCCATCCTGCCTCCTATCAGATTAAGCAGCCTAAACGGGTGTGTCTGAGTGCGCTTTACATTTTCTTCTCTGTATTTAGGCACTGCTGATCTTCATGGATCAGATCTCCGCTGAGTACGTTCTCATATAGGGTATAAAAATATACCTCATAAAGGATATATTCACAGCAATCATGTCGTGGCAACTGGAGATGGCTTCTCACTTCCAGTTGCCATGGTTTCCTACTGAAAACAATGACTCTCAGTTACCACTGGCATATCCAAAGCTGACAGACATATGCCAACAGCTGGAAGAAAACATACGCTGCGGTTCTGTACCTACATCTAATGCAAATGGGCACCGGAGCTCATACACCGAGCTGCAGTGGAACCAGAGAAGTCACATCGCTTAGGACTGGGGAAAGGACGCACTGACAGAACGCCTGAACAGCTCAGAAAAATGACAAATTTAACTGCAGGCTGCCACGTACAGTGCTTCATCTATCAGGTTTTAAATCAATCACTATGTTTGTAGGATCTGCTAAAATCAGTTGAGTTGGGCAATTAAAAATAGGGGAGATGAGCTATTCTGCACACATCATTAAACATTCTAAGCTGTTTATGCGTTAGCTCAGCACTGCCATCTCCTCACTGCACCCCAAAAGGTACCTTGACCAAAAATCCTACTCCACCTCTTCTAAATGACACACACTATTATTTTCACTGTCCTAATGCCAACGTTTTAGGTATTTTCAAACCTGACTTACTGTCATATACTAGCTAGCACAGCATAAGCTCCTGTTCACAGTTAGAATATACTGAACAAACTAGGATGAAGGAAGGGCAGAACATCCCGAAGATGCAGCAGACACCTATGACTGCTGATGAGCTTCAATGGAAAGGAAGAGATGCCACGGACCAAGCCTACATTTCTAGCAAAAAAATCCAAATTATCGCTCTCAGAGCTCATCAGGAAATATTCTCCGTGTTCCAGCTGAACAAGATGAACGCTCCTTACAATTTTTGAAGTTCTGACACACTTTTTTCTGTATTTTAGTTCTCAACATTTCCTTCTTCAAACTGTTTTAAGTGGTTTTGACTACCGAGAATATTTGAGTTCATTTTTCTTAGGTGTTGGTCTGAAGTTCTGTTACTGCATCTTGTTGAAATCTGCTGTTTCTGATACTTATTTCAGGGCTAGGGTGTGATTAGTTTTATTTAGAGAACATCCTGCTGTACAGGAGCCTGGAGCTTCACAACAGGAGCTGGAATGAACCTAGCTCAAATCAAGCAACTTCAAAATAAAACCAAGAGGCACTTATATTTGGTGTCTGCACACTTTAGCGACTGGCTGAGCTGCTCCAGCAGTAAACACTTGTATCCAATGGTTAAGAAATTTTCATATGCCCAGATGACTGTGAATAAAACTGTACTTTTACATGCAATTGAGTCATGCTTTCTCAACTGTTCCACCCACAAAATGAACTGGACGGCTCTTTGAAAAAGAAAGCAATCCACTCAGTTCAATCTACCCAACATGCAGGCAGCTCAGGCTGCAGAGCAGTGGCTTGGGAGCTCCAGAGCAAAGAGGACCAGTGGTGAGCCAGGAGTGCGGCTCTGCCAAAAGGGCTGTTCGCTGGGTGGCACCGTTCCCCCCGACTGCCAGCTGAACAGTGGGCACAGCCTGCTTCCCAGGGAGACACTAAAAACCTGAGCCTGGTAATGCCATCTTTAAAGATATTCTGGCACTTTCCATGTGCCCCAGTCACCTTTCATCTAGACCTCTCCTGTAACTTCAGGCTGGTAAGATATTGAAGCAGAATTATTCTATTAAATTAAAGAAATCCTACTACAGACATAGCAGATATGAAGATTCATGCAATTCTGGTAATACGTTAGCTGTGTTCCACCCCACAGCTGGCTGCATTTCAATGTTGATACAAAGCCCGTAAATCAGTTTTGAACATGCATCAATCTTCTTGCATTAAAAAAAAACCACAAACAAAACCCACCACACTAAAATGTTAGTAACACATGGGGAAAACAAGTGTGAAAAGGACAGTATTTCTCACCTCCCATCAAACCTGTGCTTCAGGAAGTCAAAGAGAGCTTTCTGCATCATGTCTGTCACCTTTGCAGAGGTGAGGAAGATTGAACAGGGAGGATTGACAGGAAGAAAAGTCAAAAGTAAGAAAAGAGGTAAGTAGAAGGATTCTGCCAACAATCAATACCTCTTATAGGTAGCAATCATTTAATTTTCATGCTCTTGGCAGCACGCTTTGTAATAAACACTTGCAAGTCTTCTGACTCATTCTCCAGAATGCGGAACGGAGGATGTGAGAGCTGTCACTCTTCCTGCTCTTGTCTTGACTTACACTGCGGCATTAGAGCACACCTCACCACCTTCCATAGCAATACCATTCCCAACAGGCTTCAGAACATGTCAGAAGCATATGGGACTATTCAGGTTGAATAGATCATTTGTTTTTTTCCTACAGTAACATTATTAGAACTGGCTTAAAACTTCAGATACAAGATTTAATGTGTTGGATGACTGTTAGAACAGAAGAGAACAACTATTCTCAGAGAGGCCTACAAGCAGAAAAAATGAAGGTTTCCATTCCTGTACAAGGGAAAGCATTTGAGAGGAGCTCAGCCTCAACAGCTGTCATCTACTTTATTGAGTGAGCTCCTTGTGTTTTTCAGGACAGCTCAAGCTGACACCTATTATCTGCCAGTCTAGACAGGAACGTAATCAAAGCCCCCAGGCCTCTGGCAGTTTATTTCTCCTAGGTTGTCTTTCAAAATGGTTCTTAGAGAATTTAGTCAGAAAAAAAAAATAGGCAAAAGAATTTTCCCAGGTAGGTTGCAAAGTAAGACCAACATGCTTCTGTTATGTAGACCACTATTTGTAACTGAAATTAATATTGTAACTGCGTTACCATTTATACACCTTTATATGTTCAAGATGTCATGTTTAGTATTATTTTCTTAGGCAAAGGTGGGGCGGCACATTTGTAGAGGTATGTAGTAACAAAAAGCCTCTATCCCCTCTGAACTTGTGAGTCCCTAGGCAAATTAATCTGTGGTGCAGCACCATGAAAGTCGATGGATGAAATTTACTCCTGTCAAGAAACATCACCAAAAAATTAAAAGGCAGAGAGTAGAACATGAAGTACCTAATTCCTGCTTTGCTAAACTACACGTTCAATCATTCTTACAAAAAAACCAACGCAAGAACACTGCATTATGCTAATAATGGTACCATGTTGTAATCTTCCAAAAAGAACCATTCCAATATGTTTAATATCCTATAAAGCACTAACAACATTAATTAAGCTAAATGAAGTGTATCTTTGATTTTATGTTCATGTTCCTTTAGTTCCTAATTCAGCAAAACACTTAACAGATGGTTAAGTTTACCAAAATGCCCTGCTAAAAGCCTATGCTTGTTTAGCACATGTTAAATGCTCATTTTAATCTGCAGCAGCCTTGAAAAATGCGTGTCCTGTCTACCTGTGCATGTTATACCTACTTCCACATTGAACAGAGGCAAATAATTTAAGAGTGTTAAAAGTTTCTTTACATATATATTTCAATGTACTAATAATCTTAAAAAAAATAAACATCAAGAAAACATGCTGAAGTAATAATCATCAGTTCCCATATTCAGTTTGAGGAGCTGGAGAACAAAACTGAATACACTGCAAAACTCCAGCTACTTCATTTGCCAACACTTAAGTTTCATGGGAAGATTTAAAGTTTTTGTAAGTGAAAAAAGGAGAGCAGTGGGGAAACCCCTTCAAAATTTTTGCTAATTAAGTTCAAAGCATGTGCTAGTTTGACTAAAATTTTACCTGTATACAGAAGTCTAGCTAGTTAATTTGACTGCTCCAACTTTTTCTTGTAGCAGACACAATTCTCTTTTTCTTACTTGATTTAATCAAGAATAACTGTACTGAAAATAATGGATGTGCACTGTGTTTAAAGCAGTAAAACTGCAAAGAGAGTGGCAGTACTTATGCTACCTACCCTTCAGCTGAGACATCACAAGTAACAGACACTGTTGCAAGGTAGAAAAAAATTCAGCTGGTACCTTGTCCAAAGAGTGCAAAGTGCTAACTATGCTCTTAGTTCTTGTATAATATTTTTGACAATTATTTAAGCCAACATCACTTTAAATTATCATAAAACAGTTGCACTGGACCACACACACTGAATGTACTAAGGAAGATTATAGAGAAAAAAAATGCTAACAAATTGCAAATACCTGGAATACATACCTCATAGCCTTTCAGTGATGGACCCACCAAGACAACAGGTCTCATCGATGGTACTACATCATATGGGGGAACATGTTCTGTCTAGAAGAAGAAAACAACCCTTCAGATCATTAATCAAAGAAGATCCATATGAAAATCCTGGGAATTATGTATTAGTATTAAATAAAATAAAATGGAAACAAAAGTAATACTTACCACTTTTTGTTTCTGTTTTGCTAAAAGACCAAATGAGAACTTGGTTAAAAAACACACACTGTGTATAACAACCATAACACTTGCAAACAAAAATCCCTTTGTCAATGCACTTTCAATTTCTCTCAGTTCACCTCCCTTTCGGTCAGCCCTGTTCAAATTGGTCATTCATTCCATTCTGGGGCAGCTGCCACTTTTCCCAGGATTTTTTTCGCAGTCCCTTAGCAACTACTGCATGTCTAGAAATAGATGTCTTTCTCTACCTCCACACGCAAGCACTTTTCTGTAAAATGTCTTAATAAGTCAGCAAAGGGGGGAAACCCGCACTTTTCATATACAGTTTTTAAAATAGAAGTATTAGATATAGCAAGAGGTTCCTTAAATAAAATTCTGTCTTACCCGTGGAAGTAGGTGTGGCTCGAAATGTGCCAGAAACCATTTCTCCAAGACTTGAAGAAGAATTTCCACTCGATTTCCTATGGTATCAGAAAGAGCCCCATTAACACCAAGCACCCAGAGATGCAAATGTGTGAGGTTTCAGATAGTGGCTATGAGACATTGCCCCATGAGAAATCACACCATCAAGAAGAGCCTTTACCCACATTGACACTGCAGGAAAGCTTCCTCTGAAGTGAGAGGTGAAGAGTACCCAGCAGGGACATGGGGAAACCAAAGGGTCTGTAATTAAGTAGACCTCCATGTCTGGAAGAGGTGTGTATAGGCTATGAGGGGAGAGCAGGTTCCATTACAGTCCGAGCAAAGCTCTTCCGTGATCTGCCCGTAGGCTGGGAAATGCAGCAGCTCTAGTCCTAGACATCTGCTAAACTCAGCGCATAGCCCAGCTCTGCACGAGATCCCCCACCCAGCACTCCTCCATCTTTTTGGGTCTCTCTACCAGCATACGTGACCATCCAGACACATCTCTCGGGAGGTTTGGGATCTTAACTCGTGCTTTAAAGAGCCTTCATTGCGTAGCCGTAGTGGTTTAAGCAGCTCCTTTTTCCACTCGCTGTACCTCCCTGCTTCCAGCTAGCCCTGCCTTCCTCTCCTGGTGTGATGCACCCAGCACAACTGCTTGCGCAGCAAACCCCCAGCAGACTGGAACAGGAAACTGATTTGGGGAGGGGGAAGGTGTTCAGGTGAATCAGCTCTCTGATTCAGCTCATTGCACAAGCAGCTGAGGAGGAAAGGGGAGGAGGGAAGGAGAGCTCAGGGCAGAAAGGACTGTTTAAGCAACCTGACTACCGCAGGGGACATAGTCCCGAGGATCGTACCGATCCACGTCTTTAACACAGTATTTAGTATTTTTCGTTACATACAGACTAACCAGCAAGAGGCTACTAGTCCCAATCAGTACTGTGTCCTTGCTTTCTTGCCATATACTCTCCAGAGCAGGGATTGTTTACTCCTGGACTTGGCAAATCCTTTGCGAACATGTACTAGACTCTCTAAATCCCTCTTTAATAGATGACTTTTCACTACCTTACTCTGACAAAACTAGAATTCTTCTTCATCACATAGAGCCTTAGTATCACAGCTAGTCACAGCTTTTGAAGACATCTTAAGGTACAGATACTATATGCCTACATCTAACAAGGGCGCTCAAAAATAAACCATTTTATCATTACACATTACTTTCAATTTTATCATACAAATCCAGGAGCGTTAGTGCAGACTACTTAAAATCTTACTAGAGATCCTTTATAGTATTTCCCATCTCCTTCATACTTGATTTTATTCCTAACATTCTCCATAAGTGATATTAGACAAAATCTTTGCAAGAATTTGTGATTTGGTACAGTCATGTCCATTCATAGAAGCAGAGAATTTTTCTAATATGCTGTATCTGAAACAGTATCCCAAATACACTGTTAGTGTCCATCTCTCTGAATTGAATAATCTTCTTTCTGTACATTTCAGATACACTAGCTTCCTCTGAAGCTATTTAAAACATTATAAAAGCAATTTGGAAAAAGCACAATTAATGCTGTTCAATCATTCTAAAAACATTTCCCCAGATGCTTTATACTTGAAATGATTCCTGACCTTGATTAAGTATATTAGTATGCCAATTCCCTAACAGTACTATACAGGTTAAATTATGGTCCTCTTACTGCTATCTATTAGGTCCAGATTCAATTGGCTCACATCTCTTTACTCTGCAGTACTAAAGGTTTTGTTCTCCTTGTTATCTGTGAGAACATTTAAATTTTGTTTTCAATTAGTGGGAATAATATGCTAGTAGTAAAGTAATTTCTTTAAAAAAAGGGAAAAGTATTTTGTGTATTCAGCCAATAGAAGAATGACTTCAGTGACTGAACTGAGATTATGAGAAATCAGTTTTACTTCCTAGACCCGTGACCAAGTTCATATTTTTCCAGGGACTTGCAATCTCCAGCCCTAGCAGCATGGAGATACTGAATGGTCAGGCTGGAAGATGAAGAATTAAGGAAGTCGAATGACAAAGCTCATCTCTAAAGTTTGAAAAGTCTGGTTTTGGCCAAAATGGAAAGAAAAAAAAAACAAAACAAACCACAACACCACCCCCCCCCCCAACCTTAAGTACATAACAGTTGGGAAAAAAATCTGGCAGCCTTTGAGCACCAAGCTGACTTTAACCCACTGGGGACTTAAAACTCTCTAGCCCTTCATAAATTTCTGTCATGACCACTTATACCATATTACTGACTTTTCCTAAAGCCAATACACATTTTTTTCTTGTTTCTCATCGTCAATATCTAACATCTATTCTCTGCAAACATGTATTTTCATTTGGAATCCCAAATCAAACACTCTTACAAATGCACTGCAATAAAAAAGAATCAAATGACCTTTGAAAATACTGTCCGGTGTCAGAAATGATTTTAAATTATTTTAAAAGGTTACAGCATTCTTACCCTCCATGGAAACGTCCTCTCTTCTGCTCCTGTTGAATGCGGATATTCTCCAGTCTAAGCGGGCTTGGAATAAAGCCAATCTCACAGCCCTCCTTAACCAGCCTTCCTATCCACCAGTCATTATTATATTTCTGGAACATAGAAAGGTTACTGGCTTCGGTTCAAAATGCTCCGTGTCTGAAATGCCCTTATTTTGTTACCCACAATCCTTAACTCTATACTGATCAATGAAACCAAACTCACACTGACATCTGAATGCTGGACAATCCATGTGGATTTAAGTGAAGTTAAAAGGTGCTAGGCAGTATTCAGAATGTTGATGTCTTCTCTGCAGCTGGACAACAGTGGAAAGCAGTGTTATCTATGGCAATACTGGCTTATCTCTTAACTGCCCCAACACACCCTGCAGTGACTTTTCCTTTGATGTCACCAACTAAGATGCTAGGTGTGACGGTGATTTAATGAGAAGAACCAATTTCTGGTGAACCAAGGCCACCAAACTACCTCACAGCAGCCATATAAAGCAGTCAAACATAAAAACAACACCTTCAGATCACCACCAAAACCATCATTATTGGTTCCTTGTAAAATTTATATGGTCTACACCAAAGACCACCAGCGCCACTTTTCCTTCCTCCTTTCCAGGTACTTTTACAGATGTTATTAAGATGTTATCCCTTTGCAAAAACCTTGTGGTGGAAAAGCTCTACAAACACCATTCTAGAAACTGAAATACAGAAAGACTAACCTATCCAAGACAACACAGAAAACTCACCAGCTCCAGCAACGAACCAAACTCGTATCTCGTTAATGCTATGGTAGAGCTCTAACCGAAGTTGTGACACCTCTCTACAAACAAGGCTTTTATAGTGCCCCTGCCTAGAAGGAGCTAAACTCTTTGGAGGCATACACTTTTAAATTTACGACAGTTGAAGAAAAATTCAGCCTTAGGAAGAAACGTTAATATATACCTGAAAGTATAAAATTTAATTTTATGATAAAATTAACCTTTAGTAATGTATGTTTTTCTGTATTACTGAAAGTCTGGCCTAACTTTAATGATGGAAAGATGAAAAGCAGTATCACAGTGGATATCATAGCGGAAAAGGATTTGTTGTAGCTGGCTGCCAGCAGCACTTTTGAAGAAAAATATCTGAAAACCTTATACTGTGCTATGCTTCATTAGGCTCCTCAGTGTTCAAAACAAACATTACTTTTCACAACCGACTTTCAAGTCATTAAGGCCAGCATGAGTATACCAATTTTGTTTGCATGCCTTGAGGAAAAAGTTATCACAGAAGTTTCGTCTTAAAAATGATCAGTTCTCTTGGCCCCACATTCTCAAGCACTTAAGTTCTTGCAGAAACACATAAATACCATGTCCTAGTTGTCAAAGGTACAACAGTGCCTAACTGAAGTCTCTGAAACATACAGAGCCTCGACATCTTTGAAAAATAAATCAGCCTTTTATTAAACCATACACACATACACACACACATACACAGCTAAGGAAATACAATCCTTACACCCTCATCTTGAAAACCTGTCCTCTTTATATAGCTGTTATTTATGCAAGAGGTTCCATTACTTTATCATTTCAACTTTTTAACTTCTGCTTTTATGACCCTGATTCAGACAATGTCAGTAAGCAAAGCTTAATTTTAAATATGTTGCTCCTGCTTAAGTGGACAGAACTATTTACATTCTTTAAAATAGAAAAATACTTGAAAATCTAGCATTCTGCTGTTGTAAATCAGTGAAATCAATCAATGGATTTAAACCACTGTAAAACCTGAGCCCCATGAGCATTACCCATTCTTTTTTTGGTTCTAAATGTACGGCTTGAACATAGGAATCTTTCTTCCATCAGGTCATGGACCTCTGAGTGATGCCTCTAGACATGAGATCACAATCAGCGTTATGCTGAGAATATCTGCACAATACAAATGATAATGATGCAGCAAGGAATACAGGCTATTTGCATTAGGTCATTACCTCCCATACATTATTCTTCACATTCAGCATGTGGGAGGACTACAGTTCATTCCTATTGGTTGCCATGCCCATGATTTCTTCTGCATTGTCAGTAATTGCTGCCACTTCATCTTTTAAGTAAGCACATATAGTCTTGTAGGAGACAGATGAGACATACAGGACACATTCTCAATATAGCAACTCATCAGTTACTGCTGATGTTTCATGCTGTCAGCAGGTTGACCTTACTTCTCACCTAGTTTAGCATTATTCTAAAATCTGGAACCATGCTTGTTCTAGTCCAAGCAAGCCTGCCAGATCATTGAAAGACAAATTCTGCAAAGCCTTCTTCCATGCAGCTAGACTCCAGCATGGGGAACCATTCCTGAAATCCTACTGCGTTACAGCCATAGCTTCAGGCAAGCTGAAGGTTTCAGCGTTAACAAAGAAACTATGCTAAAACCTTAGCAGAGCTGACAAATACCAGTAAGCCAGATGGCATACAGTTTAGTGGCAATGCAATCCTGGCCATTTAGATCTTGGAAGAAAACACACAGAATGCCAAGATGTGGACTTGGGACACTTTTCTGGAAACATGTACAGGGCAGCATGATAGGAGCTTAGTAAATTAAATTCAATCACTGGCCTGACAATAAAGGTAGCCACATCCTAGAAAAGCCAAGATCAAATAGTTGTTTTAATGGTGATGCAGAGTTATCTGAATGGTTACACAGGACAATGTACACTAGAAAGATAGTATGTCAGGTAAGGTACATTTCTGGTGTGTGTGGGAAAACACTGGGGAAGGCAGCTGAGAAAGTGATCCAAGTGCTGTAATGGATGCAGCTGTCTTCTTTCAACTCTGAGTGCTAGCGAAGGACATTTTCCTGATGGGAAGCAGGTTTAGAAAGTGGCATACATCAAGGGAGTTCAGGTGTGGTCCTAGACAGAAAAGAACACATTCTTGGGGAACTAAGAGGAGGGGCAATTAATTCTGCATGCAGAGACAGGCAGATTCAGATTCAGTGCTCCACTTTCTTAGCAGGGATTTAAGTAGTTCCACACAAATATTAAAAAAAAAAGCACACAAAAGAAACAAACAAAAAAATCCAAATCAAATTTCCATCTGTTTGCAGCAAATTGAGAAAATGGAACAAGGGAATCAACTGACTTCCTGTATCCTTCTCAGGGAGAAAGAATTTAAGCAAAAACCCCTGTTCTACCACCAACCTCTGCCTCTAGAAGTGCAGAAGCAAGTGTTTTCCTCCTGAATGTGCTCAGTCTAAGGGACATCACTGCTCTGAAGCGATGACAGACACATTCAAAAAAAGGGAGAAATGAGTACTCAACACCCTAAAATAAACCCAGAGATGAAAAAATGTTTTTGCAAGGTGCAAGCCTATGTACAAATCTACAAAACAACAGGGGTTTATGCAAACTCGGAGGGCTCACTTCAGATAAAGAATTGCAGAAAATATGCTCAACATGCAATAAAATTTATTTTTCTCTACCGAAGTCATACTCAGGGCCCATTTATTCCCATTCCTTCTTCCTTATTTTTGTACCTGTCCTCTTCGGTATTTTCTTTTCTTATTGCATTATTCTAAGTTTTATTTCCTGCTTTACAAGCCTATCTGGTGCTTTATTAAGACCTGGTGTCACCTAGTGCTACATCACTTTCTGATCAATAGAATCCCTTTCTATTACATAATTGCTGATGCATCACAAAATTTATTTGTTGAAAATAATCTGGATCTACGATGTTGAAGGGTATTTAAAATATAACAAGATGTCATTTCCTACCTGTGACATGAAAATCCAACAACAACTCAGTAACATCCAGCATTGAAAAAGTGCAAGATAACCATCCTACAGTGCTGGAACTCTAAAAAGGCTGAAGTACCACCACATCATCACTAATCAGACAGATGTGCTGTGCTCTCCTGCCTCTGCCCGGCTTTTGGCTCTCTTTTTAATCTGGTATGGCTCAGCCCCAACTTTTCAAATTGTAGTCCTTGGCATATAAAAAGATGCCCTTTCACATTCCCTTTTACTACTTGGTTTTACCTCTTTAATGTGTAGGAAGTCCTTGGCGTCAAAAGAGATGGCAGTGCTTGGGACAGGAACATCTTCATCCAGAGCGCCACAGTAACTCACGTTAGTCTTAACAGCAAATGCTACTGGTTTGGACTACAAATAGAAACACACATCACAAACAGTGGAAACTTCTCTGAATCAAGAATTGTATCAAATTACCGAAAACCTAGCAGAGGACATTTGACAAATACATCAAAATTCAGACCTAATAATTTCACACATGCCAGCAGAGTTCAGCTCGCCAGAGAAGATCCCCATTTATACAAGAATATTTACACTATATTCCCCTGAACATCTTGTCTGCAGAAAACTTGACTCAATTGCCAAACTACTTCAAAAGATAGCATCATCATTATAAACCAACAGCATGACTTTTAACACTAGGCAAAAGATAAATGCCACATAACTTAGTTATTATTAAAGTTGAAAAGAACACACCTTTGCCCTTTCAAGTTGTATAGCAGCTTGTTGTTCTCTTTCTTGGCGGATTGCTTCCCTATCTTCTTCCAAAGAGACATCAGAGTCTGAAGGTCTGCTTGTGTACGAATCTGCTGAGCCCTGAAATTAAATTCACGTCACTAAGAAAACGTACCTAAGAAATAGAAACCCCCTCCCAGTCAGATTCATAAAATACTTTACAAATACCTGTTTCCTAATTTCTTTGAGTGGGTTTTACATATAGTTGCTAGCACAAAAAATCTGCAGAATGTAGCGGAGAAATAACCTGGCTTTACTTATCAGGTGCATAAAGCCAAAGACAAAAATCCCAAGAAAAACCTATCTCCACTCTCAAAGAATCTCTTCACTTTCTTACCGACACAGTGAAATACAGCTCAGTTGTGGGCACTGTCCAGAAATCTTTATAATATTTAAATACTGTTTGACAACCTTAGATTCAAGATTGTCAAGGACTAGGTCACATCAAATATAATTAAGGTATTATAAAGTTGGTTAGAATCACCCCTCCCTGTAAATACAGTACCATTGTGTAAGTACTTCCCTCCCTGCTGTGGGTGCCACTCAAACAAAGCTTTGCTCTGTGCTTCAAGAGGGAAAAAGTGGCAAAAGTCACATTATTAAAAGCTACTCAACAGGGCAACACAAAAGCTATACAATGATATGAAATGAAAACAGCACATACAAGCAGCAGCAGAATGCAACAGCCTATAAGGGAGGAAATAAGGTACCACCACAGTTAGATTTTTTTTTTGTCTGGGACATTATTCGGGACACCTGGCAACATATGAAGTATGCAGTGGCTTCTCTTTTCTTTTTATAAAGCAACCGACTCCAGCATCCTGCATTGCTTATCTTTATGTTTGTGTGGAGCCAACTAAAAGACGGGGGTTCAATCTTGCAAAAAAAGGTAAGGTACGGTAAAGGGAATGTTTCCTCATGATTAATCTGAAATACCAATCCCCCTCTCTCCAAAACCTCAAGCACACACTTGACCCAGAAGCCTAGCAAGTCTAGGACTTGAACCTAGACTTCAAGGAGCACCACTGATGGAGGTGTGTACAACTCGGCAGTCATATGAAAAGTAAATTTTCACTATAGGTGGAAACTCCTACAAAGATCTCAAAATCCTCAAGTGTAGGTCTAAATTTCCACTTAAGGTAAATGTTAAACAGGAAATACATGTCCCTTATTGAGCCATTCCCCAAGCAAACCGAGTTTTTACTAATAAATTAATATGTCTGTCTCGTGAACGATGGCCTTGCTTAAGCCAGACTCCAGCCTTGCGGAATCCTGTTCTGTTCCATAAAGCACTTGACTAATTCATGTTTGGGTTGTTAGTCTGCTCCCAGCTTGGGAGAGGTCTCGTTTCACCCTCCTCAGCCCGACGCTCTGCAATGGCGGCAGGTGACGTGCAGCAATCGCACACTGCCCAGGTTCTGTATCGAAGCGCTCCGCTGGGCTGGTAATGGCTGCTGTAAAAGTCAGTATATAAAGTTTAGCATAAAGAGCTGCATAGAGTTTGCATTGTAGTCTAACTTTTTAACCTACATATTTTGCATGTCTTAGGAAAAAGAACTACACAAAAACACTATCATAAAAAAAAGAGAACTTCAAAAGGATCAGGTTAATGCAGAGCTGCAGAAGGATCCAGCCCCAGCACTGTGCTCAGTAGGAGGAATATATGGCAACATATGACCACTGCTAAGAGACACTATTTCTGGTTTTAAATAAGGGAAAGAAGTAATGTGCTGGACTACATATGGTGTATTGTATTATATAACCAGCGTAACAAATGATTTCTAAGTCATTTCATTTCTAGCAACCAATTGAAGACATGTATCATATATATCTATGTATTTGTATCTCTATAGAGCTCCAAAATCTGTAACTCTATACACGTTCCAAAAGAGCCATTCTACAGCATTATGTCTTTCAAATTTTTTTTTCCTTAAATTGATTTACATCCAGCAGCACAGGAACACATATTCTATGTAATCTACCATACAAGTCAATGTTCTGACTCTCCATGTAAACTAACATACTATTAAATATTGATGTGAATACATATGCATTAGAAGACTTCTGGCAATGAACCACTGATGAGCATATGCTCTCTTCTTGCCACATGCTCATAACTTGGCCATAAGCATGGTCCTGTCACAAGGGAGAGCAGATTTCCTCTATGTCAAGAACAGGATTTGCCTAACATGAGCTAACACGCAGCTATGATCTTAACGGACCAGAAAAATCCCTTCCCAGGACAGCCAGCCACACTGCACCCCAGGCACCAAGGTGAGCTGGAAAAGGGCGGCGTGCCCCTCAGCAGCCGGCTGTCTGCAGAAACACACACATTTGGGGTCCTGAGCTGGAACAAGTCTAACATCAACAGTCTGAAAACCAGCGTTAGCTGCTGGCAGCAGCACAAGCTTTTCCTAGCTTGGAAGCTAGACATGCTGCTCTTCCTTCTGCTTCCTTCGGGATGTAGCAGAGACCAGGGAACTCACCAGCCGCAGCACCTGGCTAGACGGGCACCAAAGACACCTCCTGGGCTGCTCAGTGGCTGCAGTTATTCCTCTCTCCCCATCTTGGGGGAAAGATTAAAACTTCAGCTACCAAATGCATCACCAACAGCAGCATAAGAACATTTTTTCCCTGATCAACAGTGAGAGTGCAAAGCATGCCAACTCATCACACCCAGGTGTAATGGGCAGCAGGAAATCTCCTGCCTAGCCTACTGTTCCAACCTACACCTCTGTTCAGCAACTGAAGGGGAAGCCTATCAGTGGGAGACTGAATTTATATGGTCAAATATTCTAGTTCTAAAATTATAGCCTGTCCTCCACAGCAGAGCCTGCATTGTTCAAAGCAATGGAAAAAAAAATAAAAATAAACCAAAACCAACCAACACAAAAACCCCCCAAACCCACAACAAAAAAACCAACAGAACAGGAGTTGCAAAGGCAGACCAACTTTATGGTAGAGAAGAACAGCTTATCATTTATTGTCCACTAAAGATACACCCTGAAGATACAAAATGCTTTATAGTTGCTGATTATCACATTTTTTTTACTTACAGACAACAAAGCTTCAATAGCAGCAGAAAGGAAGAAGGAAAAATAATCACACTCTCCAAATAATAAATCAAAAGGCATAATAATAAATACAAATAATCCACTGCAGCAGGAATGGGCTTCTTTCCAAGATTTTAGTCCTACCTGGCATAATACACTGCAACGGGAATGCACCACGTCCTGGCAAACCTGAAGCCTGAGACAAAGCCACTACTGCTGTCACAAGAGCAGCAGACACTGTTCCTCACCCACGTGCTCTCTGACCATGTCATTTCCCCCTTAATTTTCTATGTACTGAAGTGTATGAGAACAAGTCACAGAACACATCACTGACAGGACAGATATCAGCATCACACACATAGGTGGACTGCAGAAATCATCTGTATGGGGAAATGGTGAACAAAAAGTGCACAGGCTCACATCTATATATTTATTGAAGTCCTCTGGATATGATTCCGTGGAGCTCTGTAAGGCAATTTAATAGAAATAGATACCCATGCTGGATGCACAGTTTCCCATACTGGCTTTTAGTAGTACACGTTTGAGCACTGACCTATTTAATGCTGTCAGAACAAAGTAGTCTTAACCAAAGCAGCTGATACCGCAAGGCTACCCCAGGCTGCTCTTCAACGCTAATCACTGCCTGTATGCCAAATGATATGGATTGGTACAATCACATCTGCATGATCCCTTCTCTTGCAAGTTATGCCAAATAGCAAGTGGCTTATCTGAAAGATGCAGCCCCAGGACTGTGACTCACATGATGCTGAACTGCAGCATCACACTGAAAACAAGGCACATTTCTGCAAATAGCGGCAAGATGGACAGAAAAAGCAGTCCGAGGTAAGTAATGAAAATTGGCATTGTGTAACGTACCATAAGCATGGGCCAAAGAACGCGAGTGTCCACATTCGGTCAGAGCAGAAGACCAAGCAAGATTAAGCTTTACTTTTCTCAGCTCCATCACTGCCCTGCACCGAGCAAGACTACACCGACCTACCCTTCCAAGTCATCTCACTGACTTCCCAGTCATCTCTACTGCTTCTGTTAACACCACCCTCGATTTCTGCGCTCTGCACTCACCAGCCAAGATGCATTTGTAGTTACGTTGGACTCCTGGCAGCAGTGACTTCTACTCACAAAACAGGACTCAGAATCTGATTAAGGCTTCTGGGAACTACTATAACCCAAGCAGTCCATAAATTAAAAATAACCCTTGTTACCCTCAGAAGTCCAGCTTTTGACTACTTTTTAAAACCCTGCACAGACGAAAGCATCAATTCTTGCATTTAATTTTTGGTTCTGTTTAAAATTTTTGACTGAAGATCAGAATATTGACAGCAGTATTGTGCAATATTGATAGAATACTGTGCAACAAGCCAACACGAACACTCCTGCCTGTACAGCACCAAGTGCGATGAAGTTCTGAACTGACAGCTCTTAGTTGTAGAAACTGCAATAGATGTGATGATACTAAATACTATGATGCATCTATGCTCTCATCACAGCTAGGAAAGTATAACTGCCTGACCACACACTGAAAAAACAAATTACATTAGTAGTCTTAGGGAAGTGAGAGGAGAAGAAAGAAGAAAGAAGGCATTCCCCACCTTTTTCTGTACACCAAAACTTTATCAAAAAGACCCTTTAATTTCTTTATTTTCATATTGCTTAGAGCAGCAAGCTGATAATCTAGGACCTATCGCATATGTCCACAGTCTCACATTTGCACATAATATTCAAGGACCAATTAGCATGCTAACTGTTACCCAACCTCAACCTCACAACCCCCTGGGAGACAGAGGAACTTTGTGAAGTGGGACCATATGCAATGAGTTCAAGTGCACACCAGATTTGACAATTTTGAAGGCAACAGGCTTTGGTAGATAATTATATTACTCAAGGCAATGAAAGACTCATTTCTTATTTCACAGCCTTTTTACTTTGGGCTTCTGTGAATTTATTTTTCTTGCAATTTATTATTTATTTTCTCACTCATTTTCCTCTCTCATCAATTAGTATAATTCAGCTCTGATAAAAACACTGAGGTTTGAAGCAATCCCAAAAATTCTAGGTAAAAAGGGTAAAGCAGAAAGAACAGTGGGTCTGTTTATTCAGCAACTACAAAATAATGGTAAATCATCAGTCCCTCTTGCTCACTGGCTGGTCTTACACTTGAGACTGCTGAAAGATACATGCAAGATGTCTGGATGACTGGAAAGGATAACACAATATTCCTAGCAAACATGGTGTTTCTATGCCCCAGCCTGTTTAGGGAGGAAAAGTTCACACGCATCCTCTTACTGGACACTACAAACAACAGCCATCCACATACAGCCTTCCTGCTTGCTGAAGAAAGGAGCGGAACAAAATACCAACCTTTAGCTGTTACAGTTTCAGAAGAGGGGAAAAAATAGACACTTCAGTGAGGTTGCAAATAATTTTTTTTCCAACTGCCATAAATATACAGATCTGAATTGCCCTCTATCCAGCCATAATTTGTAATACTCTGTCATATAGCTTGTGCAATTAAAGCATCAATCCATTAGGAGCTTCAATAAGCCAGATGACATGCAGCCTCTTTTGAAAAGATTTAGGGTGCTGCAGAGTCCATCACAACCCAGAAAGCATTTCTGAAAACATACCCTGCTCAGAGAAAAAGCTTCTGCCTTATCCACTAAGCAAGACAACAGGGCAGCATTGTCTAATTGTAGGCATCCTCCTCCTACAAAAGGACTAGCTATGGGCATTCTGAGCGCATCTCTCTATCCAGGAATAAGCAGACATTGAGCACACATGGCAATCACTATGCTTAATAAGGCATACATGCCACGGAAGAGGAAAGCCCTAGTATCTGCATTCATACGCACACGTTGTTTTCAGCTGAGAACATGAAAAATGTCTTTGCAATAACAGACAGTTCACTTTGAAAATCCATAGCACTTTAAAATGACAAAGTATCAGGACTGGCAGCACACCTCAAGGCAGCCAATTATTTTGAATGGTTTGCTGGAGTTTGAATAATAGCAGAGCTAGGGACAACATGAAATACTTCGGGGGAAAAAAGATGACTCCTGTCCCAGCCTGTCCTCACTCCTGCCTGTCTCTCCTCCTGTGCCTCTTCTTAGTTCCTCCCCACAACAGGAATCCCACTTGGTACCTTCAAGCTTCCCTACAGGTTGTTGGATGCTCAAGGCAGTTCCACCTCCAGCAAGACACAGTATACAAAGGCCCCCAAAATCCTAAAGATCCTGTCCTGATGCCAAACACAGAGGTTACACAGCAGACCAGAGAACTGAACCAGAGGTCACTCTAATGCTTTTAAACTGGTCAGGAGCTCAACTAAAAATTTTCTAGCAGACATCCAAGTGTGTGAGCACACATAGAACACAATGGAGGTTTAAGAGAGCAATATTGTACAAAACAAGATTGCCCATCATCGTTTAGCTGTTTTATACTGGAAAGCAGACCAAGATGGCCTCGTAAAGCACAATGCGACTTTCTCCTACATGCTGTTTTTCACACTTAGTCTGCGTTGTCACATTCCTGTCTCTGCAAGGTTGGGGTCAGCTAGCAAAATTCCAACTGAGGGCTAGTGCACTGAAGCCCTGCTGCACAGGAAGCCTGCAACTTACATAATAATTAGTAAAAGAAAATTTTACATTTACAGATGGATATACAAATATGGAAACTTGTCTTAGGTTGCAATTTGTTCCATGTTGATTCTGCTGTGTTATGTTGACACTGTATGGCAGAATCAGAACCACACAGGTTGGGAGGAACTGCAGACTCTTGTGTACCCTGGAGGAAAGGGACAATACAGTGGATTTGGCTTGCTGCAGTAGTTCTGTGACCGTTTTTTTTTTAACAAACTATGTTACCAGGAATCAAAGCATCAAAAGTAGACTTCTGGGTGCAATCTTGATGTGTCCTTTAATATCCAGCTTGTTCAAATGTCCTTATATAAAGCTGGACACTAACTTACGGATCTCTCCCCTACCTCCAATTGCTATAAAAAGCAGAGAAGTACCACATTTTGGACCGGAGCTGTTGTTACAGCACTGACAAGAAACACTAAACTTGCATGCAGAGAAGCTGAAATTTCATTTCTCAGCTGAGACACAAAATCATGGAGAGACTGGCTACTGCTAGTCACTTTGGCCGGATTAAATACATAGTATCATGGGGCTTAAATTTTTTTAATCTTTTGTTTGCAAGAATCAGAAAGCACTGAATAGAGCCATTCATGATTAACTGGGCACTTTAGCCCTTGTGGTTCCTCCAGTTGCCGAAACCTCTGATCAGAGACCTGTACATGAAATACAGTGCTCCTGGAAGGAGCTGGCGAGGTGCTAGGATGCCACAGGGTTATCACTCACAGCTAGGCTGCTACCAGAAGGGACTGCTTCCAGACACTTCGATAATTTCCCAGGAAATTCAGTCTTAGGCCGAAACATAGAAAACAGAAATGTGACTCTTGCTCTCAAGCCAAACCGTATTCCAATCCACACCAGATTACTCAGTTTACCTGAGCAGCAAAAGAGGGAAGAGCTCATTCCAAACCAGCACCATTTCTGTTCTAGCTGCATTCATATGTCTCGTGGTAACAAGTTATCTGCATGAGTACTGTAGCCAACAGCATTTTGTACAAAAGCAGGCAGGAAGCATTCTCCCTGCCGCATAGATGAAATGCCAAGATTTCATCCTCCCAAACCAGGACAGAAAGCTGAGATCTCGTAACCCCTGGTGCAGACCACTCTGTGCTGAGCTCACTGCTCCTGGCCAGAAGAGCAGGCCAAAGCCCAGCTCAGAGCAACGAACATCTCGTACAAGCCAGGAGCTGCTGTCTCTGTCTGTTCACAGTCTCCTCTTAGCCACAGCACCAACCTAAACAGGCAAAGCCCCTCTTTGGCAACCATGTCTTGTCCACAAAAGTAATGTTTTCCATACAACAAAAATTGCTGGCTATTTTTCAGAATATGTATTTAGAGAGAATTATTTAAGTTACATTGTGATACAGGTCTGTAAAACTGCTTATATACAATACTCTGGAAATTGGCATGTACGTGCAAGGAAGTAGTAAGACTCTTTTACTACCAGAACAGCAAACGCAGGCAAAAGGTCAATATAACCCCATCAGAGAGGTGGCCCTCTCTATTTGCCTTATATTGCAAGGTTTAAGCAACTCAAGACCTGTTTATTGTTATTATTACTGTTATTAGATTGTTTTTCTTCATTGCTTTGTCACTTCTTTTCCATTGCAGTCATTGTTGTATTCATTCATTCACTTTAAAAAGAATAATAAAACCCCTGTAATCATTTACGCTCCCATCTTCAATAATGAGCAATGACAGCCTGCTCAAACTTCACTGTGATTCGGGACGTCAGCACTGCTCAGAAACAAAAGATACATCCTAAAACTTATTTAACTCCAGACCATAGCTCTGTCCCTGGTTGGTGCTGAGGTCTCTTCACACTCTGACAGTGGAAGTAGCCAAAACCCCAAGTAGTTACCCGGAGAAGGAAGACTGATTTCATTAGCAGGAACATTACATTAGCCCATCCTCTACATCCCTTCCACACGAGATATATTCATCAAGAACTAAAGCCTCAACTTGAAAAAAGACCGAGTGTCCTCAGTCCTCTGCGACTTTCAGTGAAAATTGAGGTCAATGTGCATTGCACGAGGCTATGTATCTCCTTAACAAGTTCCCAGAAACTTGACAAAGTTCTTGACAAAGCAAAAGGAGAACAAATAGGCACAGCGCTGGCTGCAGGGCCATATGCTGCCATATGCCACGTGCGCTCAAGGCATGATTTTTTTTTTTTTTAAAAAAAACATAAGACCTACTCCTTGCAGATGCAGTTCAATCTAAGACCCAACATAAACCATCTCACTGGTCCATGTGCATTGTGCAGTCCCCCTGCACAAGATTAGCCTCTACACAAGCTAGTCATAGTATCTGTATTGTTCCCACTGCCTGAAAACGTAGGTTTAACTCACAGAGGTTACTACTGCAAATATGCCATAAAGACGGGTGTTACAGAGGATAAGTACTAACATATTTTTACAGGAAAACAGGAACTGAAACTTGTGGACTTTAAAAAACCCCACATTTTAAGTAACAGTGGCCACTACTGTTGACCACAGTTGGTGCTCACCTGGTCTCAGCATGCAGGGTGGGCAGCTAAATTTAATTACTGCCAGGTGATGTAATTAAGAGGCAGATACCCACTGTTTTGTATCTATTCATTTGGCATGAAAAAATTACTGTGCTGCAATCAAAGTTGGAGCCGGAAAAATCTGCGTGTGCTACAAGAACAACCCCAGTAAAATACTGCAGAGAGGTCCTAACCTAAGCACTGGAGTGAGACTTCTGTGGGAGCTCAAGGCGGCTCAAGCAACCCTTTGCACCAAGGAAACCAAAGGGGTTACTTCCACGTGTAAAGGCTTTGCAGAATGAGGTGCAGAGATTACACTAGAAGCACAGCCCCACTTTTGTTTTTAATACCCTCTAGAACTATAAATATCCCCCTGTAACTACAAAATCTGTTACAGCTGTTGTAATGTTAAATAACAAGGTCCAGTAGAGCTGTAGGAAAGCATTTTAGTAGGACTTTTTCACAAATTCACGTCTAAGAGACAATGTGAATGTGCCATTGAAAGTCCAAACAGGACAAGGTTCAGTTCCCAACCAAATCATTTTCTTCCTGAATAACTGACAAACACACAAGCCAGCTGCATAACCATTTTGCACTGAGTTGTGATTTCAGACTTAAATGCTCAGTAATTATTTCCTTCTATATGTTTGGTAAATTTATTTAAGACAACTCATTAGGTGTCTCAGCAATGTGGAAATTACTAGGTAGTTAGAACATGTTTTTTCTTTGTGAATACTAATTATTAGAAAATAGCGCAATTGTTCTAACATTTCATGATCTCTTTTTTCCCCAAATTTAAAATCTTGCAGTCACATCTCCTTTCTCAAGCTGCCTTCAGTTCAGCACAGATTGTGTTTTTACATCTAAGAAACTTGGTTTAAAAAAACGTACTGGTAATATATACATTTACTGCCAAAATACTACATCTTTTTCTGTAGGGTTCAAATGAACATGCAAGATGTACAAGATTTTGCCTGACATGCATTACAGGTATACACATTCACTAGGTGTTACATATGGAAAAGGTCTACAGTTTGAAGACCTATGTAGACTAGAAAAGAAGCCCAAGATAGTTGTCACTGAATATGTTAGTTGTTCTGAACTTTTCCTTTTCACATTTTGACAGATGTAACTTCTTATGTTATAAATAACTGTAAACTCAAAATGTTATTTTGCCTTTGCCAGAACCTCAAACACTAACTGATCAAGACAAAGCTTAGATGTTTTAGCGGCAAAAAGGACAGCGTAAACTACTTGAAGTATAAAGATGGGTTAAAAGTTTCACTAGTTAGTCCATCAGCGTTTCCATTCTCTTGACCATAAAAATGCATTTACATATTAGTAATAAGTAAGTTACTAAATGAATTGTGGCTCTAATCAAACTGCTCCAGCTATCTTACCTCTGCTGGCAACAACTACATAGAACAGTGGAGGGTACCAGAAGTTACCCAGTCCCCTTCACAGGAAGGGTTCTTAGCTGCTGTATCACTTTGGCCTATTATTCAGCAAAGCAATTAAGCACATGCCTACATCCACCCTCTTACTCAGCAAAGCCCATCAAGTTCCTCACAAGCACCTGCGTGAGGACTTGGCTGAGTTGTGTCCCAGCACTACCTCGCTGGGAGCTAAAACCCATCCTGGGAAACAAGAGTAAGTTTTAGTATGAGTCCCTCCTGCCACAGCTGCTGGTTTACTGTAGTCAAATCATTCGGCTCCAGGGCAAGGTCTGGCTGGGTCTCCTTTGTCACTAAGCTCTGGAGTACTCTGTCCCACGGAAAGAAACCAAGACTGTCTCTTGGGCATCTCTAACCTGAAATATTCGCAATGGGAGGCTGCCAGAATCTGCAATGTGTCTGCCTATAGCATTCACAGTAGAACTGGACAATGACAGACATGAATATCTGCTTACCCTTTTTCTACCCCTCCCTCCAAATTAATAATTTTTATTTTGGGGTGAGGACTTTTCTTGG
>JAVJGG010000001.1:52101231-52124246 GCA_035590195.1 Aviceda cuculoides
CCCCCCCCCCCCCAAAAAAAAAGTTTAAATTTAGATCTTCCCACATAATGTAACACCTAAAGCACTTATTCTGCGGTCTCCAAGAAAACTGAAGGTGAGGATCACAGTAAGATAAATGGCTACAGGCTCAGACTGTTTTTGTCCAAAAATATGTCTGAACCACAGAATTTGAACAATACACAAACCTTTTAAACTCCATTTTTCTGTTCGACCACAAAAGAGCAAAGATGTGTCTGGAAATGCTCTGATCTGTGTTTTATTCCAATTGCTTGTAGTTGGAAGTGTGATTGAATCAACAGCTGAACACCTCTAGTCTGAATTTTGCTTCAATCTCTGCAGCTGGTCCCTCTTTTTCATGAAAGCTATTTAGAAGACCCAGGAGAGGAAAAAAGGTGTTATTTTCCAGTGATAAAAGGCACCAAACTAAAGCTGCAACGGTATAGAGACACTGCTTTATTTTTCCTAATTACTTTGGCTCTTGAAAGTATTGAATGATCCTCCCAAGGCTCTGGGGAAGCTACTACTATGGGGTTTTATGACACCCGATAATAATACACCAGCTAATAAAATTGCACCTGTTATCCTAAATGAGCTCTCCTGGAAAGATGATGCTTTGTGTCTGTCCCCAATAACATGTTAGGAAGTCGAGAATGTTCTGTAAGTCTTCAGAGAAAAAAAAAAAAAAAAAGAAAAAAAAAAAATAGACAAATATTGCCCCCAAACTAAACTTAATCATACTGCCAACTACACAAACATCTGTGTTTACCATATGTGGTCTACCACAACGTTTCCTGAGATGTACAGCATAAAGTCTTCAGCCAGAAAGTCCTGAAATGATGTGGTGTATTTCTAAGTCACTCCCTAAACCCCCAGTCTCTCCCCCTGCCTCTTCCACATTATTCTTGGAAATAGCTTTTGCTCCAAGTGCAGTGTCCTGGAGTGGAGAGACATGCAGAACAGAGAGGCAGCAGGTCTGAAAATATTATAGGTGCTTTCCTATGCTGGCTGTGATGAAGCGTTCTTGATGAAATGGGTGGACTGCTGTTTTTTTTTTTTAATTACACCTACATCTAGTTCCTTTTTACAGCATCATGGACATTTAACTTGGCGATCTGGAAAAGCATTAGCTCCCATTTCTCCTCTTACTTCACTCTGTTGAAGTTTATCCCCATTACTCTTTTATCTTCATCTAGCTTAGCTTTGTTTTCTCTCCATGGTGCACTCATATCACCACATCGCCCTTGCAAAAACTGGGCTGCCCTGTGCCGAACTGCACTTGCTCATGCCCTGTCCTGCAACTGCTCTCAGATATACTTATTTTGCCTTTGAATAGAGGCCATCATGTGTTTTTTGGCACACCTATAAATCAGCATTTATTCTTTTACAGTGAACTGAATAATGAGTATGTTATCATCGTCGTAAGTTTAGGACCATTTTTTGTCAGGCACAGGAAGAATCACCCCAAAAATCACACATTGGGACTTCATGGGGGCAATGAACCACCTGGTGATAAGGCCAACACTGTTTGCCTGGTTTGTTTTTTTTGTTTTGTTTTGGGTTTTTTTTTAACAACAACATAGGTTTGTCAACAGGCCAGTAACAATGCTTCTGTAGCAATGTTCTCTAGAGACCATCACTACTGTTTTATTCACCTCTACAGGACTTCTGTAAGATTTTAATCTTTGGATCTTTATAAAAAGCCCACAGGGGAGTAACAACAAAAAATACTAGTCACTGCTTTAAAAATATCCCACCCTAGCCTTTTTTGCCTGAATAAAGGACAAAATTTTGCTGAAGAACTTTGTATCTAGCCACAAAGACAGCAAAACCAACCACCCAACACAGGGACCACTAAGAGGACTGAAAGATGTACATATGCAGCGGGACGAGAGACTTCCCACTTGTGCCAGGACAAGCAGGTGTTTTTAAAATAACACAGTTGTTATTACCTAGCTTACATGTGCCAAGCAGATAGATTAAAAATACAATCTATACACAGTAACTGGCACGTGGAGCACGTAAACATAGTATTTCCCATCAATCTACTAGGCTAATAATCCAGCTTGAAGCTTTCTGAAATATCAATACGCAAAAGTACACCTGAGAGAAGCCATGAATGTCATCTTACATTCATGAGCCGGTTTTCACCTCCCACAGACAGTTCCCAAGCAGACCCACCTCCTCTCCCTCCCTAACTGGCCTTCAGCAACCTCTTACAGTTCACCAAAGCTCACCAATTTGATGTGACGGTCGCAGTTTTGTCCTTCCATCCTTCAATCTCGTCCCTTCTGCACCCCTTCACCTTACCTACCTTCCACTGCATGAAATCTACTCTGTGCAGAAGACCAGAATAAGCCCATACAACACCTCAAGCCTCGAAACCTACTCCATGTGGAGTTTATACATGGATAAACCTTCCGCCAACCTTTTGTTAAGGATGAGTTTCCTTCAGTTAATAGCACAAATCAAGCTAGGAGTTCTGGACACAGCAGATTTTTATCTAGAAGCCTTGTTTTTACAGACAAGGAAAGAAGTATGTATTAGAATTCAAGTTTTGATCACTTAATAAGTGAAGAACTGTCCAACACTCTTCAAACTGCTCCCTGAAAGAAAAAAAGCCCTGAAAATTTGAAGTATTTGAAATTTCTTTTCCACTTTTGCCTCTATTTTTCTTCAGGTGAACAGATCATGATCAGTTTCTGAGAAGCTAATTCATAGAGGGAGCTGGAAGTGACCAAGAAGAAGTTTGTTTCTTATGCTTTCTTCTGTGCCTGAGGATGGCTGGCATTTCAGCTGATTCCTTCAGAAAAAGGTGAATTAGACATCTTGGATGTAACAGGTAAGTTTATTTTCCTGCAGGACTGTTTAGCAGCACGTGGACATCTGACATTTATTTTCCTCGGGATGTACTGTGACCTCCAGTTTCTATTTCACAGACTACGTGCATAAGGGAACTTATTTTAGTAAACAGGACCCGAGTGCAGAAGCTGATGGCACAGAAACAAGTACACAGGGTGAGCCAGATCCCTGCTGTTTTCAAATTGCTGCCCTTGCAATATGGTTTGCATGGAAGAGACTCACAGAATTACATCTCCAAGTGGCTGAGAGGCAACAACCGGAATCATCACCTCCCTCCTTGTCATCTCTTCCACACAGCACGCCTATGCTGACTTGGCATTACTGGAAAAGGTAAGAAGTGTCAAATGAAGGATCTCAGGAATTCTTCTCTCCTGTTCACTGGCTAAAATTATTTTTCTCAACTTTCCAAAAAACAGTACACCGCTCCTTGGGTTGCAACACACACAGACTTCAGCCCCTCAAACCAGGAATGTTCAATACAATAATCTTCCAAGTATTATAAATGTGAGGAAAGAAGTGGAATTTTCCTTGAGACCTCATTGTTTCGAGAAGATCCTAGCCACCTGTCTGTTTTCACTCCATGCTTTTCCTAATTCAAACAGTTAAATTAAAGAACATACATCTTTTTAAGGATTTTTATAATTACAGTGTCCTGATTTTCTTCTAGCATGGTGTCACCACTTCCCACACCATCAGATTTTATACAACCAAAATAACCCTGAATATTTCTTTTTATTTTTTAAGCAGAAGTGGTTTAGAACATGCTGAACTGTCTCACAATTTGACCCAAAGCTGATTTAGTAAAATCACACACCAACGGTGCTCAAGCAGACAGGTCGCTGGCTTTGCAATTACCCACTAGTGTGTAAGGCACAAGCAAGTCCTGCAGGTCTGAGGGTACCAGGTATTCCAGCTCCGTACCAGGCCTCCCATCTCACAGAAGTCAAATTCCAGACAGCACATGCTTTGCAATCCTTCACTGAAGAAACCTGGTGGGCAGCAAAACTCCATTTATTACACAGAAGACTGCAGCTCTCTGCTGTGACAAGTTATATTTAGGTGGCAATGACTTCCTCTGAAGTCATCCCATCCACTTTGCTTTTGCTCACCTCTCACAGGTTTTGCTAAGGGTCTCGTCAGGGCACAAAAAAACCCAAAACAGACTTATATCTTCAATGTAATTATAGGAAAATTACTTTGTTAAAAATATTCACGCTGTGTAGTGAATGGGAAAGAACTGTGACACGCTGTTATGGTATTGTTGAAATGAATTTCATGCTGCTTAATTTAAGTCAAGCAACTGATAGGGTTTGGGGTAAGATTTAGTATGTTGTGTTGTATTGTGGTTTTAATTAGCTTTTTCCTTCCAAAAGCTTCCAAACTTGGAGGCTTAGAAACAGCTTTAGACACAAATAAATAAGGCTTACAAACAGAGCATTTTACTTTTTTTTTTCTTTTCACATTTTTCCACTTCCCCCCCCAGGGAACCATGTTTCAGCTGCCATGATGTCTTATTATTTTTCTTGCAGCAAGGACCAAATTCTGACATCACATGACTGCTGAACTCACGATAAGCTATTATATACTGCTAGAAATATCTCAGTAAGAAAAAGCCCTAATTTTCTAAGTACTATGCACTCTGTAAATAGCAACTTCTTTCCCCAAAACCTTGCAATCTAAAAACCGTACGTGCTGAGAGCAAAATACAAGTGAAAGGGCATCTTGCTATCACCTACTGAGGTAATATCTGAGCGACACTTTATGGAACTTAATTGCTGTAATCAATTCAGGACTCCAAGGACTTTCTAGGACCTCGGGGTGATAATAATCTGTATTTGCTGCCCACTGGCTGGATGGGACTTCACAGTGGTAGTACGACTGGAAATTCAGTGTGCCCAATTACAGCAACTCTGACCTACTGCCACAGCTCTGAAGAGCACTGCTAAGTAGCGATGGAGCACAGGTACCCCAAACAAACTAAGGGGGGTTTATCACTAGTATGTAAAATGGGGAAGAAAAATCCCTACTGGTAATATTTGTTGAGTGTTACCATGTCTGTTCTGATTTGGATATTAGTCCACATGTTGAAAACAGACCAGTGTTTTGAGAGGTTACTACCATGTATTCTCAGGTGGTTTGTAAGAAGGACCAACAAAACACAGGACAAACAACCAACTAACAGTTTATTTTGGGTGAGATAAGCAGGAACAAACAAACATCAAAGATTTTTTAAAAATCTTGGGACACCACTGGCTAAATAGTCTCTCCATATACTTACTTTTGGGATAAATGGGACAGTAATAAGTTATGGTAGGTAGAAATGCAAATCCAGGAAGAGGGAACAGCCAAAACCTTAGGCTACATCTAAACTCCAGATACCGTAAGTATTTTTTTTGGTACGTAGCATGGTCTGAACATATTTTCCTAAACTCTTAAGAATACCATGAGCTTGTGACAAACTATTTCAACTTCACACAGTACAACAGTATTTGACGGTTAAGAGAGTTAAAAATTAGAAACTCAAAGACAAAATCCTTTTTCTTTTTTTTAGTAACTGCCTCCAGTATTATCTCAAAATGGATTCTTACTTAAATGTCTTAGGAGAAACAATAATTTAATATTCCTTCTTACTAGCATACAATAAGCATTCCAACCAAGAAAAATATCCGTTAGGAATCACCATCATACCCACAACATCTTTGATTTGACAAAAGCAGTAACTGAGAAAGACAATGAACATCTCATTCTGTGCAAAAAGCTCCTTCTCTATCAAAATTCTCACATGCATCAGTAACACAAATCTACAGAAGCAGCAAACAGGACCTGGATATTGTTCTTTGCTGAAAGAAGGAAAAAGGCCTTGTCAGGAATGGAATCTGTCAAAAGCTTGACAACATGTAAAACCTTTGTTTTGGTTTAAAGCTTTTGCCATTATTTTGGGATATTCTAGAAGAGGTACATCTGTTAAAAAAAACCAAAACAGTCACTGCTGTCAAGGGGTCTGCTAGTGCCCTGTAAATCTGCACAGAAATGTAACCAGAAAGGCAAGGAATGGGTATGATGCTAGAGTAAAGTCAAAGCCTGGTCAAATGTACAGAAAAATATACAGCAGAGAGAAGAAAAACATTCAAAGATCATCAACCAGATTATTAAAGTCACAAGTAAGGAACTAAAGTCCAAAAGATGGAAGATGATTGCTTCCTCACAACCACCCTTATGTTCATATTAGTCCAAGTCAGTTCCCATTAGGTAGGCAAGCATCTCGCTGAAGTCAGATGCAAAACCATTCCTTGCACTTCCAAAGAAAGAGAAGGACAAGGGGAAGGATGTAAATCAAAAGCCAGTCAGCTGAACTTCAGGATCTTCCCAAATTCCTTTTCTGCCCTGGGCTAAACAAATTGGAACCCCCAGAGCTTGATTCTTGGGTAGACAAACTGCTCATGCTGGACACACAAGCCCTCAACTTCCACTGCAGCTGTTAAAATATTTTAATGTCATGATAAGATGTTGATCTAAACATATACATAAACAATACCCATATTTAACTCCTACAACAGAAGAGATTTGGGGATGGACATACACTCAGACATAGCTTATATAAGTATTAATGCATTCATGGCACTGCTTGCAGGAGATAGATCACCAAGAGATCTTCATGCTCCAGAATAACTCACTCCAAGTCCAAGTGCCCTGTGCTGCTGGCAGGAAGGAAAGGCTTGTATTAAACTCACATTTTTGTTAGCACATTTTAGCATTAACTAAATGTTTGTGTTTCATTCTTTACGTGCATTTGCAGAGAGTTTTCCATGCCAGGAGCTCACTCTCTGGAAGCTATAGGGTTGAATGCTCCTCTGGGATCAGGTCTGTGTCAGCTGCAGCGGCTGCTGTGTATATCCTACTTTCTGCAGCGCAAAACCTGCAGGAGAATTCAATTACTAAAGAGTTCTCCCCCAGTCCGTTTTGTAAATCCTCTTGTGTGCCATTAGCTCCATGCCGAGGGCACAGTGTTGTGCCGAGGGCACAGTGTTGCTGTACTCTGTTGTTAAACCAGTGCTTCTTCCTGCGCCCAGCATCTCTCTCCCCGGCTTGGCAGCAGGTGGGAAGGCTGCGGAGACAGCAAGCAGCGTGGAGGAGGAGTGCAGGGGAAGGAGGCCTCACGCCACGCTTCAGCAACCTCTTCCAACCCACACAGCCACAGAACTGATGAGCCCCCTGGGGAGCACGGCCAGTCCTCCCTGCCGAAAGGACGAGCCAGCACAGCAGCGTCTTCGAAGAGGCTGCCAGTGGCAACTGGGGTTGGCAGAGGCCACGTACGCCCCAGTTCTCCCTCGGCCTTACAGAAGAACGAGCACTAAGCACAGCCAAGCCTTTCTGAGACACGGCCAGGGAGGGGGCAGTGTGCCTGCTCCGTCCCCAGCGTGGGCACCCCAGCCCCAGCCAGCGCAGGCTGTACTTTCATGTACGTACGTATAAGCCCAGCACTTACACGTGGGGTACCCACACCTTCAGTCCCACTGAGGATTTACGTGACCACTCTGCTTAGAGCAATCTCCTAAAGGAGGATTTTTACCCAGCTCCACCAGCAATGCACAGCAGAGTGGAAAGTACAAAATCCCAGAACTCTCCCCGCTCTGCTTTCCTCTCGGAGGCCATTTCATGTACCTCCTCTCCAGAAACAGGGCCTGGGAGTCCTGGGCTCCTATTAAGTTCCTACTCCACTGTACAGCTTGTCAGGGCATACTACAGGCAGGGAACTGCAGAGCAAGCACACTGTCATCACACGCACAGCCAGCATTCAAGCTGTTTCTTGTTGACATTTGTATCTGTATTGCTCTTGAGTTGCAGTCCTGCTGCCCTAACGCAGTCCCTTCCGTATCTCTATACTGAGCTCTTATGTCAGTCTCAAACTTGGAAATGAGCTGTGCAAGCCACGTTGCTGAAATACGAATAGATTACCAAATTAGTAAGAGGTACCAAACAAGTGAGAGGGGAAAAAAAAGTGCTGAGCCTTAGGGAGGAGCGAGTCCTCTTCCTCCCCCTGCCCCATCATCCCAAAGCAGCGACCAGTGAGGTGCTGCTCACACAGCTTGGCCCACTCCCTCCAATCTGACAGGAGGAATGGTAACAGCAGCTACTGAAAGATTAAAAAACGGAGAAAAGCAGGATCTGGCTTGTTCCTCCTGGCAGGCATAGCTCCTCTCCGGCAGAGCCTCTCAGAGTCAGGCACTGTGTCAGCAGCACCGCTGGAATTCAGAGCAAGGGCAGAGAGGGACTTGCGCTAGGAGAAAGGAGCAAAAGAAAATGAACGCAAAAAAAAACCCCAAACGCCTCTAGGATCTGCAGAGACTGCAGCATGGAGCCAGCCAGCCAGGCATGCACTTGGGAAGCCACTTTGCTGATTTCCTTCATGAAACTGTTTGATGGGGGAAACCTGGTTAATCTTCCAGTGGCTGGGAAGTAGCTTTTTTTGTAAGTAATGCAGCAACTGCAGTTGGGTTAAGAGGCAATACAACCAAAGGGAGGAATTATTTAATGTCTGGAAGAAATGAGCAGGAATCAGGACTTTGGGGCTGCACTTCCCTGAAATACATTAGCCTAGCTCCACTGAAACCTAGGCTCTCATCTTGGTTTTATCCCTCAGTTCAGTTCTGGCCCCAAATTTCAGAGTTAATGTGCATATGTCATTTCTATTTAGGCCAGTTAGGTTTGAAAATGTTCAGCAAAACCAGCCTGAAAAGCAGGCTGTAATGACTTCGGACATACCTCTTCACAGATCAGTTTCCAGCAAAACAATACTGCAGTGTTTTTATTTATTTACATCATTGTTGTTGTTATTCTGAGGATACAGACTAGGATTTCTTTATCTGTACGAGATCAGACCATCCAGAAGAAATGTAGGCTAGCTTTATTAATTTTTGTTGTTGAAGAATGCAAAATATTCAGTTCCGACGCCAAATAGATCTTACATATCTTTTATAAATAAAATTCTTGCTTATGAAGGAAGACACAAAATACCTGTGCAAAGCTACATTCCTTTGAGTATATTTTCCCACTTAACAGGTATCACTTGCATACAGAGAACCTGAATAAGAAATCTTACAAACAGAAGCTTCCTCCTGCAGACAAGAAGTCTATGGAAGTATGTTTTTGTGTGTTACATCCAAGCATGTTAGAAAGAGACTTTAATACTGAGCATATTACATATTAAAATGACTGTCACAATCATCCCTTAGATATCATGACTACAACATTAAAGTTGGTCAACACTGGGGACACACTTGGCCTGATGTAGTCAAAGACCCAAGACATTATGGTCTTACATACCAATGGCTAAGGATCAACCTGAGTATTTTGAACCTGGACCTGTACACACAAGGAAATATTTGATATAGTAATCTTTCTCTGGACCACTGTCAACTAGTAACAACATATTCAAAAAAGCCCTCATCCTGCAAGTGTTTTTTTCAGTAGTATGCAAACTCTTTTTTTTCTATCTTCCAAATTTATTATAGTCCAGTCACTGGGAAGCAAAACGCCTCTTTCATGAAGCATTGTGCTTTTCACATGAAGTACACTGGAATATATGTAACTTTGAAGCTGTCAAGTGAACGCTTCTCCCATGCTGGTGCAGTTTTATCTGCAGAGTACATTTAGCACCATCCACAACTTCCCTTTCTTAAAAAACAATATTGGAAAATGAGAGGCTCAGAAAGAACAAGAAAAACCAAACACATCAAGGAAGTGTTTGGACAGAGAGAGACCAAAGTTACAGGGAAATAGCTTTCTCAAGGGCTGGGGAGGAGGGGGCTACAACATTCAAAAACCTGTGTACAAACTCCTGCACAACATAAGCCTATACAGTAACCAAATGAGCTAGGAGGGTAGTATGGGACACTTTTAAAAATTAAGATGGAAAGGTTTTACAACAAAATGGAAAGGTGTAGATTTGATTCCAAACCAACAAAAAGGAAATATTCATATGTGAAATATTAAGAACAGAGTAATGGAGCAAAAATTTAACAAGGTTCTTAAATATTATAATAGATAAAACATCTTCAGCATAGTTGTAACTAGTTGCAGCATCAGCACTAGAAATGACATTCAATGGCAGTTTCAAAGCCTAAGTCAACTTCTTAATTCAGTTCAGCAAAACAACTTCTACGCATCCACCACCACTCTATGAATTTTAAATGTATATCAGGAAATGTTCCAGTCTGTGATTCTTTTCCTCTTACACTCCCACTCATACTGTATGTTTACGTATAGCAGACCTAATCTATTAAAGACAAAGATTACTTAATGCATTCCTGAAATGAATCCATTCTAGGGTGTAACACAATAGCTACTCAACAATGTACTAAAACACTTCCTACCACTCTACTCCTTAAGCGAGTAAGTAAAAAATAACAGACAATATGATTCCATGATTCTAACTAGCCTGTAAAAATGTAGGGAGGCAAAACATAATCCATTTATCTCTTTTTCCATCTGTCAATATCCTGTTCATTTTCTAACATGAGATCGATACAAAAGTGCAAAGTTTCAATATTCCTGTTTATGGTGTGCAAAAACATTCTTGAGAACATTTTAACTAGAATAAGCACTACATTGGGGATCAAGCTATTTCTCGTATCTTGTCAGAAACTTTGAAAACAAATATACTTCAAAATAATTTTGCCTGCTTCTTTTTTAAACAGACACTTCAGTAAGTACACTTTGTTACAACTACATATCAGTAAGGTTATTTTTCTTAAAGAGCAAGAGCTCCTGTGAGGCGAGAGCCTGCCGTCGGCCCAGACGCACCAGTAAGTACACACGTAAAATGACATCAGGTATCTCTACTAAGCAGCTTTCTTGCAGGGCCAGATCAAATCCCTTGTCTCCTCACGCTCTATTATGAGGAAACAAAGTGGTGATAGGAACTTTGCAAGAAAAAAAAAAAAAAAAAAATCTAAGATGAACAAAGTCGGTCAAGAGATCTGGAGGGTAAAGAGACACCATACACTGGGCTTCTGCTCACTTACTCTCCTTTTGGCATTGACCTACAGCAGCTAGTGCTTGCCACTTGCTTGCCACTTGCTTGCTTCTGGCTAGGTCAAACAGTCTTTCATTAGCCCAGAAGGCAGTCCTGGCTGGCAGGGAGGCCTGGACACATGTCAGGAACATGTCATGTCCCACCTCTGGGTCTCGGCAGTCTTTGCCTGTAAATCCTGAAATACTGTACAGTCATACAGCGACAGTGCAGGTGCCATTCATCAGGGCAAAGAAGAGATCCTCACTAGTAAGGGAACTTGCATGTCCTCCAGATCTGGCTCGTTCTGGTATTCAGACATGAAAGCAGTGATGGAGAGGCCTTTTTCCCAGGGTTTGAAACTTTTTTCTGCACGTGTGAAGACCAGTGTCCCAGTTCTCAAAGGCTGAACTGGAATACTGTAGGAGAGGGTCTGACCTTCCACACATTGGTCCCAGCGCCAGACTCGACAGAGCTGCTGACACCTCAGCCAGGTAAGGGGAGTCCACGCACAGCGGCAGACGCAGTTTTTTGCTCATCAGCAGGGAGAGCGTACACCAGGAGGTAGCTGGAAACAGGACAATTTCTTCTAGGTGCAGCACCAGTGCTTAAATCACACTTGATGCTGCAGATCATGGTCATGCTGGTAGCTTAGTTGCATTCCCACACTGGACAAACCTTTCATGAAGCTAGCTTGAGTCACCAGCAAGGACTGCCTTGGTGGAGGCAGGATGAGTACCATCACAGCCTGCTGAATAACGGGTACTACTTTTCCTAGCTTGGTGTCACTTGGAGACATATTTCTGTGGTATCTGTCATTCCTGGAGTGCAGCAGGTTTATTCTTGAGCTTTCATCATGCCATTTGGGACAGAGCCCTTGGTGCCGGGGCTGCTGCTAGGTCTCACTCCGAAACAACTTTTGCTGACAAAGGCAGGGCTAGCTGCCACTGGATTTTTTTGCTTGGTGAGGTTTTCTCTGCATTGGTCATAACTGAAACTTCTCTGCCCAAGAATGATGCTGCAGCTTGTTTTGTCAGAACCTGATGAGATCACCACTAATTGTTCTGGAAAATAAATTTTTTTCATGGTATCTCATGACCTAGCAGAGATTAACTGATGATTTGCCAGAGTACACCATTTTCCCAGGCAAGAGAGAGATACATTCTTTAAGGGATACACCAAACACAGAAGGAATGTGACTTAAAAATAGTCAAGAAATCCCACATGGAAAGGAGAAGTTTGTAAAGAAGCAGAATAGGGGAGGTAACCATTAGAAACATGATTTATTCACAGGGTTCTTATTATAAGAGATTAAAGGATGAAAAAGTTCTGAAAACTTCTGAAAAAGTTTAGTTTGAACTAATAGGCCAGTGATTTTCAGGTTGTACCTGAAAGTGAGCAGGAAGGGGGAACAAGGAGGATGCCTTGGCCACCTAACCCTGTAGCTCTTCCCACTGGGGAGAGAGGTGCAAAGGGCTCATTTATGGCCATAATGGACACAGGTATTAAAAAAAAAAAATCCTCCAGCCTCATGCACACCAAGAGCACCTAGTACAGCACCTACAGCAACATGTTTTCAAAGAAAACATGACATTTATGATAATGTAATCACTAACTGTGATGCCATTGTACCAAGGACAAACAGCCCACAGAAGGAAACAGAAAGCGCAAGTGAGCTGAGCAGCAAGAGAGTCACTTTGAAGGGAAATGTCCTAGCACGGAAAAAAAGACAAGAGAGGACTCACAGAGAAAATGTATTTGGTATAAGCAGAATTCTCTCAGAATAGAAAGGCTCGTGAAGTTTTATAGAAAGTGTTAGCAGCTTGTTCAAAACATGCACTTCACCACTTCAGTACTCAGCAAGATGATAAGGAGTATTTTTTCCTCATGATTTCTTCCATGTTGCTGTAATAAATCAAATCACTGCCAGGCTGCATTCCCCATGCTGGTGAAACAGCACAAACAAATAGCTTCATCTCTGTAACTTATATATAGCCTTTGCACTGTCTGACTTTTTAGGGGGCGAAAAAAAACCAAACAAAACCAAAAAAAACCAAAAACAAAATGGAAGAGCAGCCCCTTGTCCCCCTCCCCCAGGGTTTTCTTGCTTTTCTATGCCCTTGTGAAAACTAAAATCCTCACAGCCCTGAGGAGTAGACCTCATAGCCCACCATTGCTCCTTCTGCCCTTTCCTCAAAACACTCAAAAACCTTCCTGACAAAGTTAGCTTTAGAGAGAAACAGAAAATGCAGATTTACGTCCTGCGCTGTGCATGCACAAAATCACCGCTGGCTTCCTCCAGCTCTCTGTGCTGGGTGGAAAAGCTTGGCTGACTCTGGACATACGGGTAATCCTCCAAATCACAAATCGAGTTTACCTGATCAGTGCCATGGGATAGACAAAGATAGATAGGTAGGCACAAGACAGAGCCATCAGAACTTGCAGTTGGACAGAAGCCCCCCTTTCTGCCTCCCTTACTGCTCTGAAAATCCTCCTTCAATTTTCATAGAGTAACAGAATAGCTGAGGTTGGAAGGGACCTCCTGAGCCCAACCTCCCATATATACATATGTATGTATATACACATATGTATGTGTATATATAGACACAAACCCATCATCTGTTCAAAGTCAGTATGTTAGGAACTCAGCCAAGTTAAGGAAAGACAGAACCTTAGAGGAAGGGAAGGTAATGAAAGATGCAGGAGCGATGAAAAGGAGGCCCCGAAGTTATTCAGCACATGCTAAACTACACTGCCTACCTGTGCTTGGAGGCACTGTCCTCTAACGCACCCATCTGTCCACATCTCTCATTTTTCAAGAGCTGCTCTCTCATGTCTTTTTCCAAAGAAATCCTTTCTGATGCCCAGTAACACAGAGAAAGATGGGCACAAACCAGTGTTCCAGCATGAGCCAGTATGCTATAATGGGGCAAGGGAGCTCCAGTTCAGTCTTTCTTTCCTTTGGTTTATGAAACAAACAACGAAAAGCTCCCTCTAAGCCATGCTCTCAAACAGTTGCATACAGACGATGTTACATCAGGACTGACTGGCAGGCAGCTAAATTCATTTGGCATGTGCATGTCCATGACCTGAAAGATGTCACGAGTGAAGAGAAGTAAGATGCCCACTAGTGATGGACCTCTTCTGAAAGAGGGAAACTACCTGGACCAAGACAAAGACCATGCCCATTAACTGTCTGTTAACCTCCTCACTCTGCTCCATGCGGAAGCACGAACATATTGCACCTGAATGTAAGTACATGTTGTAGACATGGAAAGAAGGAAGGGACATGGCAAAATGAGACACTCAAGAACTGAAAACAGTTCACTGTTGGCATGGAAATCAGCAACAAAGCACTGTGGAAAAATACAAATCAGGATCTGACGGAAGTTTGCAAGCAAATCTTGACACCACCTGCGATCCCTACAGAGAACTAAGCATTCAGCCAGCTAAATGACATTTTGAAATTAACTACTGGATTCCAAATGACCATGAACAGTTGCCAGGGCTGTCCTGTTTGTAAAGCAATCTGCATTTGTGTAAGTTGCTGATTTTTAAAACCAGGCACTACTATCTCTGTAAATGCATACTCAACGGAAAAACATCTAACAGCTCAGTATCTCACAAGCAGAACATGTTTTAGGGAGATAGGGAAGCAAGCCATGACATCAACGAATCCTAGGTTAAGCTTCTCCCCTTGTTATTTATTATCCCTATGATGTGTTCCTTCAGCACCAAGAGCCGCATTCCTCCCTCAGAAGCCCTTGAGCCCAGGGAGAGCCATTTGTGCTTCCTAGCAGCAGCATTTTCTTAAGCACTGGGAAATTTTTAAAACAATCTGCAATCCAGGATCACCACATTTGTGAGAAGCCCTTGTCATTTCAGGGGTACTCCATGATCATTCACCAGAGTTCACCAGAAGGAATCCAAAAGCAGGAGTAAAGCCATAGTTAATTACACACCTTAGTCCTTTACATGAACAAACAGTATTACTAAACACACACTATCCCAATCAGGTGAGCTCTGACTTGCAGTTGAAATTGAAAACACATGCTGTCAGCTATTCCTCATTACATTTCTTTTGTTTAGATGACTTGAAGCTTTTTTTTTGCATTTTAACGTATTTTTTCTGAAAAAAAGTACCTCTGTGGAAACAGCAGGCAGTAGTTTATAAAAATTATTTGATTCTTACTGAAAGTTTTATTTGACTACCATACTATCAAATCACAACATTACATTTAACAAACAGAAGATCTGAGTCAGATAGAAAAACATTTTCATGTGGGCACAGAACATTACACATGGTAAGAATAGCTAATGTTGTAGTAGTACTAGGACTTTGGAAATTTTAGTAGGACAAACCTAAGCAAAAACACCCAAGCAAACCCCAAAACAGAAAACAAGCTAACATTCCAACCCTTGTCAGACAGCCCTTTATACAAAAGAGAAATGTTAGGCAGATGATGATTCATTAATTGAGGCAATCTATTAAGAACTAGTGGAAATGAAAACAGATTTGGAACTGTCAAAAACACACAAACGCTTTGACCATGTAAAAGCCAAATCTCAATGAGAACTCAGAAGACTTAATGGGCAGAGGATAATCTCTTTTTATCAGAAATTATTGACTATGTTCCCAGTCAAGACAGACCTTAGTGCACACTTTAAACTAAAAATCCTACATAAACAAACAGCAAGTAAATAACTGGTAGCAGTTAGGCAAATGATCCTGGAATGACTGGGTCCTGACATTACTCATCCTTTTTGGATTAAACATTAGAAAACTTAACTAATTCAAATGGAGAAACAAAGAACAGCTATGCTTGAAGAGAAGCCGAGTGTCATCAACAAATCAACAGCACTGCAAACGCTGTTCTCTCGGTTCACATACACATCCATGGTCTCTCTGAGCAGTAACAGAAAGGAAATCCAATGGCCTCCTACTGATGATCAGACCCACAACTGTGGGTCTTACGAGACCACCTACCCACTGTATTATAAAAATAGACCTCCCAAAGAAGGACAACTTCAGCAGTCTTCAGCTCATTTCCCTTCATGTTACCAACCACGAGGAAAGCTGAGCATCTCACAGACAGTCTGTACAGCTGGGTACTCAGCACATTTCCTGTGCAGTCTCGCCCTATAATTAATTTTACCTATAAACCAAGCAAAGGTTTTGCAAGTATGAAAACTCCTCTGTGCACTGCAAAGAGGGTGTGTATCACCAGGCTTCTCACCACCAGAGAATCCTGCTGGCAAGCATGCTGGGGAAAAAAAAAAAAAAAAAAAAAGCATTGACTTACACTAGCAGCCTTCATCCCTGCCTGCAAAATCCATCAAGCCATATAAAATGACAATCAGATCTAGACTACCAACTTTCAATCTTCAGCTTGAAAATTTCAGAAAGGACCTGTGGAAACGATGTACCCAATAACCACCGAAACTCTTCTAACCCCATTGAAAGTCCCAGGTTTTATTTGACAGCTGCATGAAGCCTTCTGCTTGGTCTCAGCTGCCCGCTGCACAAAGATGTTCTATAAAATGAATTGGGTATTACAAAACTCAATACAGTAACTGCCTCTGGGACAGCAGAAAGATGACAAACTCTGCAGGCACAGAGAATGAATTTCAGAAGAGACTGCAAGTGAATGCCTATGACTGCAGTCCCCATGTACATGCTTTACAGGCATCACCCCTTCCCAGGACAGCCCATGTGGCACCTCTCCTTTGAGAGGTGCAAGAAACCAGAATACACCAGCTGCCACTTTAAATGTATTTGCTGTGTAAACAGCAGACTGATGTTTTGGGCTGCAACTTCTGCATGGATCTACGCTTATCGCAAGCATACTTGCATACTTACTGCAGAACAGGTTACGAGTAAATGGAATAGAAAGCACAAGTCTTTGAAATTATGCTAACTGGAAGAGTTTTGTAGAATAATCACCAAAGAGACAGGATAAAAAACACTTCTAAATACATATTTTGTTTGTTTCTTATTCTCAACCTACGACAACTGAGAAGATGTATAGAGCAAGCAAAGACCACCTTTCTTCTCCTGCAGAGGTAAGAGAGGTACTGACACTGACCATTTGCACGGTGCATGAAATGTGTTTTCCTACTATTACCGTCACCTCTTTCCTAAAATTCCTCAGCAATGCTCTCAAGAATTATATGCAATAACTGGAGACAAACCTACAAATCAGCATGGTCTTTATACAGATGTCACATCAAACTTTAGTATAGTGGAATGAATGCCCAATGCTATTGCCCTGCATCACAGCAGTCTCCTTTCTGGCTCCTGTAGCATACACACAATGTCATCAAGTTGTGGTAATACCACAATTTGTACCACTAGTTAACAATACGATGGACCCCGAGCAGAGCTTTCTACCCTGATGTATGACCTAAAGCCATTAACACTGCGGGTGAAATTCATACCTACCACCACACATATTGCCAGTATGATAATACTATGTGCTGTAACAACATTCTATATATTGCACCGCCAGCCACAACTTCCCAACTTCCTGCTACAGCCTTGACGTGCCAGGGCTGTAGAAACTGCTACAGAGTCTAGGCAGGCTTCTGCATGCACAGTCCTTCTCGCTGCCCCTTTTTATGGCAAACTCTGAACATTAGCTACCAGGGTCAGACTCACCAGTGTTTAGTTCCTATAGACACCAAAGGACTTTCAGAATCTAAAATGCTTTTGTGGATCTGGGCATGAATCCCACCAAAACTGTTTGTCTAATTCTTGGTGTCAGAGTTTGAACTTGCATAGTACCTCTGATGGAAGCACACTATGCTGGCTTACAAACCAGTAAAGACAAAGTCCTTCTCTGGTGTACTGAGCATCTAAATGCCCTCTAGCATCGGCAGTAGGAGGCAGGCTGTGGATGCAGGGATGAGAAGAGCCTGAGGGAAACCAGAGCAGGGTTAGATGCAGGCCAAAAGGCTAAGAAAAGTCAAGAAAAGAAGGTGCGTATATGGCTTGGAAGGAGACCATGCTGGAGAAAAAGCAAATAGATAAAAGCAGTTAACGACCTACTACAACGGAGATGTACAGGGCAAGAAAAGACCACCTTTCCTCCTCCTTCAGAGATCAGAGAGGTACCACACAGAAATCCAATCCATATTTAAATATGAACTTCCCTGCCAAAAAGACAGGTGGAAGTCACAAGGCATGAATTAAATGCCATCTTAAATGACTTGAACACAAGGAGGAAGATGACCTGAATGGCAAACACCAGCATTATTAAGCAGAAAGGCACGCGGAGCGAGTGCCGCAGGCTGTCACCAGCTCCCGCTGAGCGGTGACGCTGCGCAGCACCCTCACCTCCACGCAGGCACCCCCACGGCCAGGCAACAGGGGCTTCTCACCCAAGCCGGCTCCCCAGCCCTGCCCACAGCAGCCCTCGCTAATCCCATGCCAGGCCACCCCTTGCTCGCTCTCTGCTCTTTCGCCTGGCGCAAAAGCAAGCTGAACTTCTAAGCACCTCTGCAAAGGCAGCTATTTCCAACAGCCCTGATAACCGATTCAAGTACACAAGATAAAGCCTCTCACGTGTTGACAAGTGTTAAACTTACACCTTGTGAGAAGTGAGGAAAGCCATTTCACATGCTCAGGTGTTGCTCTCAAGTGAGTGCTTTGGAGGTGTAAATATAAACAAACAATCTAAAAGGGACCGGTCTGATAGTTCTGCAGGTGCAAGAAGGGTGAGTGACATTTGCTTGCAGTGGGTGTCACTCCCGACCATTTGCTGGGGCTAGGAACGACTCTGCATTAGAGGGCACTTGTTGCTAACTCCTGGAGAGAATTTTTCAGTGAAATGCTGTTCTAATGGAAAATGTAACTTTACAGAAAATGCAATTTCTTATGGGGAGGTTTCATTGAAGCTTGTTTCTGGAAAAGACCGGAGTCTTTACTGAAAGCAAAGAGCACTAGGAAATTCTGGACTGACATATCAAACAGCATTCAGATCTCTCCCCGCCATAAATAGACACACACCTAATAGTTCACAACTGTGAAGGTAAAACAGTATTATTTGCTTACCCAATGGACCTCACTGCCTTAAGCCCCCTGTGCTAATGGGTTTTTATATCCTATTCTCCTGTTATCAAGAATGTAAGACACACTTCCGTACAAGGCAAACAAGCTTTCATTCCCAAAAGGGTGACCCTGTTTAGAACTACCCAAAGCACTAAAAAAAGCCTCCCAAAACCACAAAAATCACAGGGCAGGTCAACAAACAAGACAAGAATCTTCATCGGGAAGACATTTCTCTCTATGGTCACCCACCTTCCATCACCTGAAAGCCTGCACTTTCTGCGTTCATTACGAGGGCAGTTGTGCCTGCAAAAGTTGTTTGCTTCCATATCTCTGCAACTCTTTTCTTCAACGTGGCAACTACTTTTTGTCTACAATCACCGGTGGTTTTTTTCAGCTTCAACAGTGTCATTTTCTTCCTCCAAAAAGCCTCACACTAGCTAGTGCATCATCTACCGCACATTAATCATCACAGCTGGTAGTTGATTGTAACACCCCTGCACAGGCTCAACTCATTTCTTTACATGTACATAAATATGTATTTTTGCATATATTTTATATGTATGCATACACACAAACACACTATAATAGCAGCTTCAATTACAAACATCATCTATATATCTGTTCACTGTTAAAAATGTCATGTTTGTTCATGGTTTTAACAGAAAAATTTCACCTGCACACTTCTCCTAGAGTGTTCTCTGATCACTTAATCTGTGTATTATCTACCAGAAGAGATTAGGTATAAATTCAGTAAATACCTCAGCTTCCCTATCTTTAAATGTTTTGATTTTATAGTACCCTTCCAAAAGTGAGCCTGTTTATTCTGTATAGGTGCCATACACTGATCTTTCACCTTTTCCTCCAGTGCAAATTAAAATTTTATACATACACACAGGACTTACAATGGGTACAGTTTTATTACTGAAAAAACTCATCATGGAAACTGAAAGTCACTGTGCCATTCAGCTGATTTCTAACTGTATTACCACTAGGTTAGCTTGAAGCAGTTCAGAGGCACTCAGCAACACACATCTATTTCAGTCCAGTGAAGATCGACAAAGGTTAACCCTTGATCACAACTGCTGCTCTTCTCTCTGCTTTCATCCATAAGCAACAGTTTCACTGTGATAAACCCACTAGCCAGTGTCTTTACATTGCAGGGACAAACCCCAAGAAAGGAGGGCGAGTGGATTTTCATTCTGGCCCTATCACTAGAGCTAGGCGTAGCTGTAGCTCCCACCGCATCTCCGCAGAAGTCCTGCCGGGGAGAGCGCCTAAGGCATGCTCAGCAGCCGCACCGGTTAGGCTCGCTCTGGAGCGGCTGCCCTCCAAGCTGGAGGTTGAAACAGACCTTCTGAGCGAACACTCTTAGTTCACCAGGTTCCAACAGCTTTCTGCTGCTTTGGACATGCACTGGGATTTCCTTCAGAGAAAATGAGGAGCGAGTATGGTCCACGTGCAAAATAACGAAAACTGGGATAAAAAATACCAATGATTTGTTAGCTCTTATTTCTTGCCGTGAATATTAGGCTGTATGGGTTTTATAAGGGCAAATGCCTACTTTAGGAAGATGTTACTGTACCAGAATGACTCATCTTGACACGATTTATTTTATGCTAGAAGCATTGCAAGTAGCACAAGTCCTCAATCACATCTCTGTGTGCTTCAGGGAATGAAAGGCACATAGAGTATACAAGCTTGTAGCTCCTTCAATTCACTAGCTGCACATCTGGGCTAAGCCTTCCAAGTCCTAAAACCCAGAACAATACAGAGGCCTTTTCTTTAATCTTTGCATGCTCGCAGTTATTTTCTCTTCATCGCAGAGAACCAGTATTCTGATTTGTTTTTCACTGTATTAATTCTATTACATTGGCCGTCTTTGGCTTGAAAGTAATACTCACATGACCCATCACACTACCTGTTTGCCAGAATATTGTCTCAGCAGGCATTCTCAATTCATGAGTCAGAATCCAAAATAATAATAAGGTATAATGCAGTTCAGGAGCATAAAGCAAGCAAACACTTGGGGGAATTTTATCTACTTTGTATCTGAGCCTTTGGGCTTACGGCCGCAAGCTTTTCCATATGACTGTGAGATCTAGATTGCTGTTAGGGTTTGGTGGTTTTGTTTTGGGTTTGTTTGTTTGGGGTTTTTTTGTTAATGAAAGCTGAGATTCTCACATATTCCCACGATTCCAGGAGTTAAGACTATCAAAAACATTCTGAAGTACTGAGAGACTGTAAAATTACAAAAGCTGCAAACAGCATTATCACGAACTAAGAAGGAACCTGGAAATTGCTTCCTCATCCCAGACCTTCAAAGTCGACGGCTAAAGACCTAGCTCCTCTCTTCTGTTACTAACATGATTCTTACAGTACAAATCCTAACACAGATGTTCGTGTAACAGGTAGATCTCTAGTCTTCTGCTGTCATTGAAACCTGCTTAAACCACTTTTCCCAAATAACGTTCTTGGAAGAAATCTGTGGGGCTTTACTGAAATACATGGAGTTAAGCATCTCGGAAGCACCCTTGAATCCCACTAGATATTTATCTGCATTCTCTAGTGACCTTTAAAATCTGGCTTTTATAGATAGAACATTTCTTCTACAGCAACCGCTATCCAGCAAGCTAGCCTTCTTAGCCATGCTACTATACTTTCAAGTTGTCTTCTTAAAAGCGTATTTATACTTTGCTGAAAGACATTATACCAGCACAAGACAGATCCAGGATTGAGAACAGTTCCCAAGAATTCACGCTTTGCCTTACAAATGCCTGGTTTGCAGAAACATCCAGTTGGATCCTAAAACACATGCCTAAAGAAACCAACACGCTCATATGCACTTGGCATGGCAGCTTGTAAGCAGCAGTGACAGAAAACACAAAACACAAATTAACATAAGCATGCTAAAAAGGCAAGAATTTCTGAATTGACCCAAAGAAGCACAGTTTTGAAAGAAGGATTCAAATACACAGGGTTTCCTCTCAACACGGTACACAGCATTATTTAATTTCAATTCTGCACAGTTGTGGTTCCTCTCCCTCTGAAATAAACGGATGCTAAAACAAGTTGCTAGTATGTGAGGCAACACGTAGACAGATTACGCTTCTCACTCCTAGACCGACACAAGCTCATTGTCAGGCAAGGAAAAAAGCCTCATCTGAAGTGATACAAGATCTTGTCCATTCTCCTGGGGATACCACATCATACGATACATACGTCTGCACTGACGTATACTCTATGTTATGTTATAATCTGTATATTTTACAAGCTGGCCACAACGCCTTATGTAACAGATGCCTGTTTAATATGGAACAGCATGTTCATTGCAATCCCAGCAGTCTCCCTTGCCCCAAGTAATTCCGCCCCACGGGGCTCCCGCGCAGCTGGAAAGAAACGCCACTTGGACAACCGCCGCTAACGTTTCTTATTTGGGGCTTCAAGCTCAAACCACGGTAACGGGGGGCCTCCATGCTGCAAGAGAACCATCTTGTGAGGGATGCCACCGGCTTCCCAGCAAGGCTGTTGCAGACTAAAAGGGGGGGGGGGGGGCGGTGGGGACATCGTTTCCCAAGGAAAAACGCCCGCCTGTCCCGGCGTGTTTTGGGCAATACAGACACCGTCACCCCGATGATGCCTGGGCCACCAAGGGCACCTGCACCGCTGCTTTGTCAACCCACACCAAAGGCGCCCAAGGCTGACCGGCTGGCCAGGATAACGTGCGATACGGATGGCAGCCGAGCAACTTCTGCTGACGTTTTGTCAAACACTCACCGAGTACTGTGTCATGAGCAGCTTTCCCTGCCACACTGCCGAACGTTAGCCGAGCAGGAGCCGGCGCTGCCTGCCCCCGGCTGCGGGAGCACAAGTGCGGCTGACCGACGCCAAGCTCTGCCGGGACCCCAAAATACTGCTGCTCCCCCCGCCCCCCCAAATTATGCAACGGAGGAGCAATTCGGGTGGCACTTACCGCCTCCGAGTCTTCAAATCCATGCAGGTACAAATTGTCGTACATGGAGGTCCGCTGACGCCGGGCGCCTCTCTCGGTGTGGAACGGGCGCTGCCAGGCGCCGCGGGGGAGGGGAAGGGGGAGAG
>JAVJGG010000001.1:52124612-52169542 GCA_035590195.1 Aviceda cuculoides
TCGGCAACCGCCTCACGGCACCCGGCAGCGGCCCTGACAAACTAACGACAGCGGCTGCCTGCAGCCGCCGGGGCCACTTCTTGTCAGGGTGCCCGAGGAGGAGGCAAATAAAGGGGGCATTTCTTTCTTTCTTTTTTTCCTACAGCCCCACTTCAAGATTCCGAAGAACAGCGGTTCGTTTCTGAGGGGAAACATACACCCCCGCTAAGGTCTGGAAACAAGCTAACCAAATCCTAAACACTGAGAATTAAAAGAATGTAAATTTGGGCCTTATTTACAACTAAACTAAGAAACAAATTTCCAAAACGGGTGCTACTGGAGCTGTAATGCTGCAGTTTCTGGTTCCACCTCATTTCAAATAACCGCTTGTTTCTGTGGAGTATCAGCCACACACACACGCTGTACCTCACAGTCTGCCAACGAGACAGGCAACCCTCATTCCACAGGTGAAGAAACCACATCCAGAGAAGCTAAATGACTAACAGTCACACGCTGAGGAAACTGCAAAGCCAGCCCTTCATGTGTACGTCTCTTGACTTCCCATCTCATGTGCTTAAGCACTGAATGTTTCTCATTTCCAGAACGTCACAACTGGCAGTGGGCAAGTGTAACACTAGAGAATAGCACTACATGATAAAAAAAGTAAGTACATAATAAAAAAGAATTACAGGGAAATAATTTACAATTTACTTCCTATCCTTATTAAAACAATTATTTAAAATCTCATCTTCAGTGCAATCTGATCCAACATCTCTGTGTTCACAAACATTTCCTATTTGTCCTTTCCATTTGCTTCATCTACTATTCCTTGCAAAGGCTTATTTTAGTTCTGCAAAGTTACCACTAATCACTTGGGAAGTGTCCAACAGACATCTGAAGCAAAGCCAAAGGTGTTATTCTCCCCATATTCACAAATTCTTACAAATTTCATCAAAGATTCCCCAAAGTTATTTAAGTCTTACTCCCAAGTTACTACTTTTCCTATGCCCTCCATGCATTCTTTGCTTCTGTCCATACAACCTCCTGGTTTGCAAAAGCTTATCTATCTACATATAGAGGAAGCATAGTCCTGCTGATGATCAAGAGAAGAACCTCACGGTTAAGTTTAGGTCTCTTGAAGTGTTTTTCAGGACTGAGTCCTCAGTCTATGAGATTTTCCAAGGCTCAACAACTTCATCTCTAGCCCCATGCAAGAAGCTCATTGCCAATGTTAAACCAACAAACAAAACACAGCAAGTAGTTAATAATGAATCTCTGATGGCTTTTCAGTGGTCTGTTTCAAACAAGACAACACTTCTGTCAAACAGCTCCTGGTGGAACAGTTGTTCAGATGACAGAAACTACTTCTACAACTGATGCTAACTTGCTCCAACCTGGCCATCCCAACCAAGTGTGGAACAGCCCCAGAGACTGAGCAGTACCTCCTCCTCCTCCTCCTGGGGGTTATCCTTCCAGTTACTTTGGGGCTGGAGAACACAGCCAGCATGTTTTGGGGCACTTCATGGTGGTTTTAGCAAGGCTGTTCAGATGGAGGAAATGTTTTGGCTTCTAAGATTGTCTTTAAAATTCTCATTAAATGCCCTATACAGGAGTTAATGGATCAATTTTTAGGGCCTGTGCTACGGAGAAGGTCCCTTCCCCTCCCAACCCTGAAGATATGTGATGTTACTAATTTAAAGAAATAAATACATTATTGGTGGGAGACTATTAAAATTCAAAACAAGAAGGAATTTCTAAGTGCAACATCAGACTCATTTGTCAGCTCCAAATAAAAAAAGGCCATGAAATCACAAGAAGAAAAAAAAAAAAAAGTGTCTCAACTTCACATAAATTTGTAATGAAATAATTTAATTCAGAAGTCAGAGGAATCACTATTTGATTTCCAATACTTACATTTCACACTGCCCTTTTAAGACACAGAGGTTATTAGAAATATATATTTAATGACTCAACTTGAAAGGCTCCTAAAAGATGCTATAAAAATACACACAGCTCATTAAATAGGGATTGTACTTGAAAAAGATCTAAACATAAGGCTGGATGGAGCTCAGAAACAGGGAGCAAGGAGGGTTTGCAGAGGGGAGGATATACAGGCTAAGGAAAATAACTCAAAATTTACTTCAGTGACAAGCCATCACTATTCCACTGTTATCTGTAATGCAGGTATCTCTATACATGACTGCTAGAGTATGGGGCATTATTTAGTAAAAGCATGTTATGTTATGTTTTTACAGTAAGGTACACTGTGTTATGCTGGATATATGGGTGGTCATCTCTCAGCTTCCAGAAAGTCAAATCTCTGGTTTCAACTTATAGGATAGCTTAGCACAGGCAAAATGGAAAGAGTACAACAGGAGAGACAGTCAAAAGCTTCTTTTGTAGGCGAGCTTCCCATGGAGTGGTTCAAATGAACAAAAAAATCCACTACATTAAAAGATGAGGGTCGCACATTAACTGAAGGTTTTGAGAGATCAAAATCATCCCTGGCCTGTTTCCAAAAAAGAATACAGATGATCTGATATTATTAGGCAGGGAATTCCACTGCCTCAGGCCACAGAGAAAGACTCTGGTACCTGTCATCTTCAGTCTGCGCTTGGCTAACACTAAAGCAACTAGCATCCAAAAACCCATCAGTTTGTGTGTGTGCACATGCATAGCTGTGAGAGACCTGGTGAAAACACGTAATGGGTAAATAAACTGAACTGAGTCTTTTTAAGGTCTAAACCTTTAAAATACTACTTTTTTTTTTTTTTAATGGTGTCAGTTGCTGCATTATACATTTTGTTTGTATCACTAATTTATGATACTAATCTTCAAAGACCGGTAAATAGGCATTTTCAAGCAGTCTGGTCTCTACTTTCACTAGGATTTAATCATGGGGCATTGCAATCTCTATAAACATGTGGGCTATTCCTCACTGAGGACAGACATCCTCTGATGATGTCAGCGGGACCACTATGAAGTAGCTTTCACATGGATTTACTGCAATATTGTACGCAGGGAGCATATGTTGTCCTTTGATCTCAGCCCACACCTCCGCATGTTCCCAAGGGCAGAGGAGATTTTGAAGGAGATGTAAAGAAAGACCAGAAAACAATCCAGTTTCTATAGGACCTACCCAATGCATCTGTCAAGAACCAGGTTGACCCATCACTGAAAGTTGCTGGTCTCAGACCTGGTACATGGAGGAAGCTGTTTTTCTGTGCTTCCTTTTAATCTCGGGGTTGGAGAATGATCCTGCAAACATGTACCTTAAGACATTACTACCTATAGGTGCTGTTTCCATGTGGCTACCTACAATAAAACTAGCATTTGGAAAGAGTCTTCAAAAAACTCTGATCACCAATAAATCACTGAGGATATAACACAGACTAACACATTTTCTTCTGGCCTCAAATAAATACAATATGTAGAAATTCTGCATAAAACAAGAGCACGTAACTGATTAACTATACCTGCCCTCAAACACTACTTACCGAAAACTCTTCCTGAGCAGAAATTGGAACCACACAAACCCAGAGATTATTCTAAAGAAAGAATTCCCCCTGAAGTTAGGGGCCACATAGGAGACTCAATGATAATTAAGCTGTTCCTGACATTTTGAACCACTGTTAACATTAAAGATGAGACTTTATTAATAAAGGCCTATTGGGGGGTGGGGTAAGTGAAAGGACTGGAAGTCAGAATATTTTGAGCATCCCACAGACCTCTGAAATACCTGGCTTCCTCCAAATACCCTGATCCCGCTAGAGATTACTCATATTCTCGTTTTTTATTAAAGCCAACCCTTTCTGAAGTACAAAGGAAGTCTCTTCGAGACATGCATCCATACATTCCTGAGTATCAATTATTTAGTCATTTCTGAGCTATCCAAATGTGGGAATACTGTTTTTTTCCCAGGGCATGAATTTTGTACAGAACCATAGGAAATTTTATTTAAAGCCTAATCTAATGATTACACAATCAAATGTCAGCACTTGTATGGTGCTCTTTGGAGATGTAGCAGTGAACTATTTGCATAAACACACTAAAGTGCTATTTGAATAAATGCACAGTAACTAGATTGCCAAGTCAAGTAAATGCCTCAGCACTGCAGTGCGCAAAGACAGAATGTAAGTCAGCAAGTTCTCTCTTTTCCGTACTTTAACAAATTTCGCTTCCACCTGGGATTTCACTGTTATTAACTTGCTGGGAGTCATGCAGCAGGACTGCAGGCCTTGATGCCTCTTTTCCTGCTACTGTGGAGGAGAGAAGGATCGGCAGGAATATTAACCCTGAAGCAATGATACTCAACACCAACTCAATGAAGGAGGACAGAAGTTCTTTATGGCCTCTTCCTGCTCTGACAGTAAGGTTATGTTTCAGGACTCATAATATTACTTAGGGGTAATAAGACAGTATCCCCGCAGCAGGCAAGGGCATATTAACAAAAAGCATTAGTGGTTACATTAATAGCACATTTGGATACGAACCCACTCCTAGCAGTTTTAAGCACACAGAAGACTCCAAAACCTGCAGCCTTCATCAGCATACTTCATACGAAACATAAGCATTGGGTTTGATCTTCCATTGCCTGAATTCTGGGACCTGTTGAAGAAGATTGCTCTCCTCTGTATAATGCTGCTCTTGTTGAAATCAGCAAAACAGCCCAAGTATACACTTCATTAATATAAAGGAAAAGGACCGTCAGCATTCTCCAGCAATCCACCAAAGGCAGAACTTGCTTCCATCAGTTGGAAGGAGTCCAATTCTTCACTCTTCTAAGCTATTTGGCATAGCCCAATTGCTTACCCCTTCTCCCTCTAAAGCATTTTCTTTCTCTCGCTCTCTCCCCTCCTCTGTTTTATAATATAGATTAGATAAGCATCTGGTTCATTAACAACAGCTGCTGCCTTGGGGTGGAGGTACGAGTAAGATAACCTCTTGAGATCCCCGCTAACCCTGTTTTCTAACATTTCACGAGCAATGAGAACTGGATGACATTTGTGGTATTTGGCAGTCCTCAAAGCTATCAGATGAGTAAGTATGTATTCATATTTCAAAAGAAAGAAGTATTGTGCTGTTTGGGATATGTTGTGGCACAGAGGATTCTACACAATTAAAGGTTTTATTCAAAGAGACTACTGGATGGCATGCTTTAATTCTCTGAATTTCAAGTAATAAATTAGTCTGGTAGGGTCTAATTTGACAGTTCTTCTGGAGGAAGTGAGGTGCCACCTATTCTAAAACACATTTATCTGACACTGTTATATAAAGGCTGCTATAATTAAAGAGAGTGTGAAGACTTCATTGTCACTTTCTCTTGGTTTAAAGCACCTACAATGAGAGAGGTAAGTGGGCTACATTTGTAGGTATCCTCTATATTTAACTAGTTGTGAAATTTCTTTCCTGCAGGCACTATGGAGATTGGCAAGAAGCTGAGCTGTGGGGAACTTGGAACCATAGCTACGGCCTTCCACAGTTTTTGATAAAGAAGAGTAGATTATCTCCACCTCCTGAGGCAGATATGAATGTGCTCTGAGGTTTTAATAATTCAAGCCAACTCTAATTGTGGCTTCCACTGGTGCACAATATTGAGCAAAGCAAATCCAAAATTACCTGCAAAATGTAGCAAGACATAGCCCATAGCCGTACCACTGCATTAACACAGGTCACCCTTTTAAAGACTTGGAACTTGAAATGAAGAACCTACACTGATACGTGGGCAGCTGAGCAGTCACGGTGATATTCACAGAGTCTGAACACACAGAGATCTCCCTCCAGCAAAACTCCCATTGATCAGCAGCTCTCAGTATCCACCAGGCTGTTAGTGGCTGAAGGTCCAAAATACTGTGTGACACTACAGGTACTAACCCAAAAAGACAGAGTGGTTTTATGGCTGGAACTCTATCATATTTCTTTGTTGGAAGGAAGATAGGGGGGTTCTGTTTTTAGAGAAGATACACAGTTTTACCTTCCATGCCAAAAACCATCTGGGCCAAAGGATTAAGCATTTGTTTTATTTCTTATTTTAAGCCTCTCTTCTTTTCATATGAACGGTAATCAATCTATCTCCTTAACTGCTGTTAAGTGCTGATGCTGAGTATTGCTGTATACCACTTTAGATGAAACAATGGTAAACTATCAATAAAAGCCAATTACAAAGTTTATGGGAAGCTGGTGCTATTTTACCCAAGTGGTGGAAGTCATCACTGCATTCTGGAAAGCCTCATCGGTACTGCAACACAGAGAGACACACACAGGAGAGCAACAGTCATCTACCTGGGGCTGATAAATCAAAGTTGGAGGGAGCCTGTAATGGGGGAATGAGCACTGCAAGTGCACGGCCATGGTGACTGGGAATGCCAAGTGCATCATATCCAACCACAGCTGTTCATTTAACGTTATGCACTCTGCGTATGGATCATCTCCAGATCTTCAGCATCATCTGATACGCATTATAACAAAAGTGTATTAGCTGGTGGCAGTAATACACTGCTCTCCTAAGTGAGTTCATCAAAATCCCAAATTCGTAAGATGGAGTATGTCACAAAGGCTACAGAGCAATAAGCATAAAGATTTTCCAATCTCATAAAAGACATACAGCCCAGAAAGCTCCTGGTCAGTGTTAAATTCCAAGATACATTCAAATATTTGTAGCTTTAACAGTAAACATTCATTAAAAGGTTACTTGAAGTATATTTTTGATAAATTACAACTATCAAGTAATAGTTCTTTGGAGAAAACAAAGCCTTGACTGAGCAGTTGGAGCTGGACAAAGATAAACCTGTTAGCTAAAATGAAATGCCACCATCTGTAAAAAACACGGTCTCACTAGAGATTTTTTTTTTTCTTTAGATAAACTAGTAAAACTACAATTTCTATTTTATATTTAGGGTAACAGACCAGGACAAAGGGTGTCTTAAAAGGGGTCAGAGAAAAAGTTTTGAAATCCTAGTGCTAAGAAGAATTTGTTGTTCTTGTTAAGAGGCTAAAGGAAGAAATAAATAAATAAAACTAGGCAAATGTGACACGAATTCATCTATAGTTTGCTGCTTCTCCTTGGCATTTTACAGGGATGGCTTGAGTAGCCTGTTGATTTTATTGCATTTTCATATGCTTTATAATCCAATTACCATATACTGCAACACAGCACTTTGAATTTCATGTCAAGGGACTACAGGAAACTCTTCAGTTCATTGCAGTAGATTTCCATGACACCCATCCAAGTGAAGAAACTGATCCAGAAACAACAGATCAATGAATGAGGAACCACTTATCCAACCGGATTTCTTTAAATATTTAGTCAGGACCAAGTTCATAAAAACAAAGATTCAAGGATTTGACTCTGCATATTTAAGTAAATTGAGTTCTTGCCTGTAAAGTCTCTGGGAGACCTTTTCTTATCTACCTGCTGAAACGATGACTCTGTGATACTCTTACCATCCAGAAGCAGAACACAAAATCTGTGTAAAAAGTCCTGAAAATTATGACTGCTCATCATCATTATGGGAGTCTCCTGGAACAGATAAGACAGTAAAAGAATCCTAAAACATATTTCTAATATGTCTCCGTTTGAGAGGTTCACTCCCTTCCATCGGTAATTCTTCCTCCTTCTTGAAGGAAACAAATGGCACCATTTCCAGGAGGACTAAGGGCCTTAGTCAAGCTTGCCAACAGCCACTTTGTGCTAGGCAGGATGGCTCAAAACAGACACCAAGCAGCCAAAATGTCACCCCTCTTCCTTCTACAGTCTACTCTTGCTGCAGGGAGGCCTCATGCCAGTTGGGGTCTGCACCAGCAGATCCAGGTACAGCAGTGACTTGGGATGGGACAAGAATTCAGGGATCCCCAGGCACCACCATCGTCTAGCAAAGTCGGGTGGGAATATGGGATGAATTGAGTCATCTGTGCTCCGCTCAGGGTGATAAACACCTGCAATCCTAACTTAATTCATTCAGCATCTCAAAATACTCCACATGCCAGCAGCACGGTATGAGTCCTTTTACAAATCTGAGGCAGTTAGAAACGACTAAAAATACCTTCTGCCTTTTCCTCACAATAGAGAACAATCATAATTATAAAAAGCCTTGCAGCAGCAGAGCCCATCTTCGTGCTACAGGTATGAAAAGCCCTATGTGTAAAAGGGGTTTGATACATGAGGAGCTACTAAAATAGCATAGAATAGAATCTGTTTCTCAGCTTTTAGGCAAAGATGTCTGAACCCATCGGTAAACCTTCAAAATTCCCAGTTTGAAATGATGCACCAGTGCATGTGATGTTAGGTTGTAATTCTGTGAAAGCTCAGGTATAGTTCAGAAGCTTGATGAGATCAAGTAATTTCTGATGCTCTGAACACTTATACGAATACTCATATTTTTTTCCTCTCTTTCATGCAGTTGTTAGACATGTGTTTTCCCTAGTTTCTCAAACCCTGCAGTCATGCATAAAAAAAGAACAGAATGATTAGTTTATTCCGGCCTTTGACAACATCCTTACAGAGACTACTTTAAAAAAACCCCAAACCCTAAATAGACTGCTGAGAGGGAAGTTCTGTCCTAGATCTAAAACTGCCTATGAGACAGGAAACAAAAAGTAGGAATAAATGGAGAAGGATCAATATTTAGGGTCTAATATTTGCTAAGGTCCAAAAAAAGTGTCCATTACAATAGCAATGTTCTTACATGAAATGAAGTCATCTGAGAGCACACATGGAAAAATTCAGCTTGAAGAGCTAAGCTTTACAGAGTTACAAGCAGAAAACAGAATATTATAATTGGAAGTGTTGAGAATAATAAATAATAGCATCTCTGCCATCACTGCCTATAATCATTATGAGGAATAAAGAAGCAGATCAGCACCACATGTTCTCAGAATTTAATTCAATATCCAGTTGAGGGAGCACACAATTAAAGGGTGATAAAAATCAACATTTATAAAAGGACATATTTATCCAAACTGTAGGAAAAATTCCAGACTCTTAAAATAAATGATGGAACCAAAAACTTGTAAGCTTATCTTTAAAAAAAGGATTGGACATTTATTTGAATACTGCAACTACTGTAGCTCTACATGTTCTGCTTAGCAAAATTTGAAGGGATATAGTCAAGCTTTGCTTTCAGCCTTGATCCCTTGGCAGGGACAGGCTTCAGAAGAGACCTAATATTGTTGACAGCTTATTCTATATGTGTTTTCCACTGCATTTTATTCTCAAAAAATATCTGCCATTAGCTGCTGTGATGGGCAGAATACTAGATTAGACTTATATTCACTCTATTCAAATACGGTAGTTATTACTTTCTACAACACTGACCCCTGTTCAGCCAAAGGTAACTCATCATTTTAGGTCTAGACCAGAAACTTATAAGCATTATTTTCAGACACATTAGTGCAATGATGAAAAATTGGTTTTATTCCAGTTCAGACTAGAAATAAAATTATGACTTGAACCCTCATTACTGCTATTAAACATTATACTACAGTAAAACATATCAAATGTCTTAGTAGTGAATATTGCTGCCACCTCTTGGTTCAGCAGAATAAAAATAGCAGAATAAGATTACAAAGTAGTGTTCTGCAGATGGAGCATATGTATGAGGAGCTTTCATTAATCTCCAACATGACTTGCACAGTCAGAAATTTGGCCCCTGGAAACCTGTGGTTTAAGGATGGCTTTCCAAACCTAGCTGGTACTGGGATACTCTAAAGTCACTTCTGTTGACCTTGACTGAAATAGAGTTGGCTGGACATGGAGCAAAGCTAGAGGGAAAAAAGCCACATTTTTGCTTTTACTATTTTATCATTCAAATTCTCCTTGGATCTGCATCAATGAATGCAGCTCCTTCACATTTGGAGTGTGACTCCAAAAACATGGCTACAATACAAGCCATAGTGGTACATTGCTGTACCCAACGTCTGTTTCACCCAGGAAGCAAGAGGACTCATTCAGAGGTTCAGACTAGACGGTGATCGAGTCTGACCTCCTGTAAGTTGTAGACCAAAGAATTTCCCCTACACACCACAGCCCTTAACTGAAACTTACAAATTTGTGTTAGGAAAAAATAATTTATACTAGGTGAACAGAAGTTCCCCAAAAGGGAACTGATCTCAATTTGAAGACATCAAGAAAAGGACAGTCCACAACTTCCCTTTGCTCCAGAGGTTAATCACCCTCACCATTAAAATGCAGCTGACAGCTACCATTAGGGAGCTCAGTTCAGAGACTTTTATCCTCCGATTTTTGGGAACAGTTGCCTTCATCCACTGTAAAGTACCTGAACAAAGATTACTGGAGGAAGTTATTCCCTTAACATAACATAGGCAGTTCACTAGTAAAAATGCCACTGAAACTTGCTCTATTTCTCTAATTACTTGAATAAAGAGACAAGGTTTGGAGCATTAAAATGGCACTTCCATGCTTCAACAAAAGACATGATTCTGAGAAACGTAATGCATGTTTTATGCTCACCTTTGTGAGATGACTTCTGGCCTTGTTTTTCTCACCATCCATCTGTTCAATGTACACTTAAGATTACTCTCCTTCAGACTGTTTTTGCAGCTGATTAGCATTTTATTTTCTGCCCACTTTCATAACCTGCCAAGATCCCTTTCAATTAGTCCTCTGTCCTTACAGGTAGTGTGACAGCTGCTGGCCAACGAACAGGAGAATTTCAAGATTATAAGGAGAAGTTTTTACAAATAAACCAAAAAGCCCACCAGTTCTACTGGATGCCTGTCTCTGGTTCACACAGGCAGTGCTCCCAGGTCTGAGGTCCACCCTGGGTAGCCATGATGTGGTTCAACACCTGGTGCCTGACCTGCTGAGCCTCCAGAATCCCCAGGCTTGGGCCAAAACAGGAGCATGGTGCAGGGGCACAGCTAGCCCCAGCGAGGGACCATGGCAGTGCCAAGTGCCAAGCCACAGAGTAGTCCTCCTGAGGAAGCTCTGGGACTGTAGCTATTCTACAGGACAAGGAAGCACTTCCCAGTTCCTGGTCCCAGCTGTGTTTCTTACCCTCAGGTCAAACCAAAATCCACCCAGGCATCACCAATCTCCCTGTCCCTTCCTTCTCAGCTGCACCATTTTCTGGGCACACCAGCCATCACTTACTCCGACTGCTTTTAATCTGGACATCTGGGGACCATGGTGTGATACAGGCTACAGCAGCCACTACAAGTCTACATGTGGCCGGAAGGTATCAGATACCTGTCTCAGGAGTAATCCACCCAAAAGGTACCCTTGTCTTGCATCCAGCAAAACCCACTGGTCTTACTGATCATCCATTTCAGACTGACTATTTCTCAGAAAACTGTTCCATGGGAAGATTCTGAGTCTATAGTTATGACTCCTCTCCATCAACTCGTACCAGCTCTTGACTTGATCTTGTGTATCACACGTGAAGGTGGGCAGTCCAGGTGAAGAGAATTCCATGCTCACCCCCATTCCACACCACTCCACGCATTGCTTCACTCCTTCTCAACAATAAAGTGACTCTCCCTAGTGCAAGCTGAACTCCTTTTGCTTCCCAGTCAGCCTGGATATAACTCAGCCAAGGGGTTCCAGCCTAGATCGGGGTGGGATGGAAGTCGGGCAAGGAGAAGTGAAAGGGAAGGATGCAGCTATGATGCCTGACCAAAAAAAACACAAAGCAGAAATCACTAAATATTTGCAGAGTAACTGAAACTTGAAGACACAGCATGGTAGGCATTACATGAAAATGAAGCAGGGAAAGTCCACCATGAAAAATAAATAAATAGTACTCATCCTGCCTAATGGAAAGGTGTAGAAGGGCTCACTGCTTACTCTGTGGATTAATCAGAGAGGTGAATTGATTGAAACAGAGGCACTGCATGGTTTTGAACACAAAAGCTACAAATGAATGATGAAAGAATGCTGAGTCAGCATTTCCCTGCTTCTTCAGCTGCCTTTGCATGTGATGCTCCTTGTATTTCTGTGTTGGTATTCCAACACAGTTGCAGCTTCATAAATCCCTCCACAGCCACTCCTCAAAACAACTTGCTACTGCCTCCACTTTTGGTTGCTGCCTGGATACATCCCTGTCCTGGCAAGATGCACACCAGTCTTGCTTCACTGTTTGATGGTGTATCATTTATGCATCTTCTCACTGCATGGGGCAGGCACTGCTACGACTTGTTGAAGGTAATAAGATGTAATTGCTTTGCAGATGTACAGGAAGCAGCAACGTTAAAAATATGTTAGAACTAGAATTCTGTGCAGGCATAGATTACAACAGCAATACAGCCAACCACCACCACTTCCAGAACAGGGGACAGTCCTTCAAGCAGGTGTTAACGGGCAGCACCTTATAGCTGAGGAATTTAACCCAAGTTCAGTATAGCAGCCTTACAGACTTAGTCATGGAAAAAAAATAAAAATAAAAGACTTTATTAAATGTTGCCAATACTTTTCATAGTAGCAGGAAGCAAGCATTAAAGATTTAATAGCTTCTTTTGTCAGTGGACTCATTCCTTCCCACATACATGTGTGCCCGCTCTCCCCACTGAATTTGAAAGCTCTGAATTCTTCTTCGTGCAGCTAATTTGGTTTTATTCATCTTTTGAAGAACCCACCTAAATCTTGGGGGTGGGAAAGTAGGTGGTAAGGGCATAGGTGACAAAGGAATAGCAGCAAGCTGAATTACACTCTGAACCGTGAATATCTAGCTCAATAGGTGAAGCTTGACGGGTCTGATACATTCATGAGAACATTTTCTTAAAATGCCGAATGTCTTTAATTCTATGCAGATTGTAAACCAGACATTTGAATGCCTTTATCTTACATGAGCAGTAATGTAAAGGTAATGAGAATACTCCTTCTACCTGCAGACAATTTTTCCTCTCCCCTCTGAGCATTAACAGACATTAGCTTTCAATTTTTTTTTCCATCTTGCTGATGTCCATAACGCAAACTAAACCATCAATTTTAAGAAATAGAGAAGCTACTTCCAGATAAAGCTTTTGTTGTAGCAAGACTCATGGGCACAATTTGCCAACCACAAACAAATAGCAAACACCCCCAAAGTATTGGCAGATGCCAGTATCATCTTCGCAGGTAATTTACAGTACAGGCAACCCATTTGTAAGCCTGTTAAATACATTTAATGAATGGAATAAGCACATCATGGCCATTTTTGGCACAGGTATACTTCATGCGTACTGTCCCGTCTTCTTGTTTCAAATGTGCTGTCTTTGGTCTCTGCTGAGACTTGAAGTCCGACACCTGAAACAAGTGTCAATTAATGGTAAGTGCAGTAGTTACCAGCTCTAGAGATCTGGCTTTTAGCATTTCTGATAGACCACTCAATATACACGTGAGGAAGACAAACGCACTTACAAGCCTAGGCTGGATTTGGTCCAGTAACACAAAAAATGAAAAGCTATAGTCTTTGCGAGAACACTAAATTGCTAACTTGCTTCTGCTATTACAAAGCAATACAAATCACTTAAAATAACCTTGTAGAATGAGGAAATGGCACTACACTAAGTGTACTGTGTGAAAAACAGTTTTATGCTTGCCCAGTATCCTTCATTAAGCAAATGCAAGGGAGGAAAGTATTTCAAGAATCTCTTCAGAAGAGCAGCACCATGTGGTTTCTCTTAAGTTAGGAAGTACACACAAACCAGCTTCCACATCAGTGTTTGAGGCTGAGTGAAAACATACCCTGAACTTGAGCTTCCAGCTCTGCATCAAGTCTTAGAGATGTGATGCAAAAGTGAGTTTTCAAAGGCTTCACAGATTGTACTCTTACAACTACATTTCAAACTCACTGACCATTTTCTGAGCATCCACTGCCTCAGACAGAACTGTGCATAAACCCACTCTCTGTATGGCTTATGAACATACTGGCAAGTAAAATAATTGGAGGACATGAAAGAAAGAATGCATTCCTGTTATGCTTCACTGATCACAAACAAACAGATAAATAAAAATACACAAGTAGGCACCCACTAAATTCATCTTCTGCAGTCATCAGTGAAACAATATCCTTCCCATTCTCGTCCTGCTAGAACAATTAAGGTTTTCAGCATCTATTTTAAAGAACTGGATAATTCTGCTCCATTCGGGCTCCTTTCCTCCCAGGGCTCAGGTTTACTGCTCTGACTGACCCTGGCTCCCCACAGCCTGCCTCCCAGGCCTCCTCCACGCACCCTTCTCTAGCTCACAGGCCATCCCCAGCACTAACACTTCTATCACTTCCACACTTTTCAAGAGCCGCATCTGCTACAGATGGGGTTTTTTTTTGCCAGGGGAGACTCTAGTTGCTTTGCAGCATGAACACCTTGTTTGTTTACGGGTTCAGTGCTACCAACTTCTCCCCATTCCCTGCCTGCCTCTCCATCATGGGGACTTGGGACACACCGTGGGAAAAAGAGAAGGGTTTTCTGCATCATCTTCTGCAGTGGCATCCCCAAAGCCCCTGCCACAGCCTTTAACATCGGAGCTGCCCCCACCACCAGCAGCTCTCCTGCAGGTAACATCATTCTCTGTCAGGTCTGTATAGGCTAGGCTCATGCTCTTAATCAAAAAGCCAGCAAGGCATTATCAGGATGCCCTGATACCTTCCTCTGCAGCTATGCTGGGGAATGACTCATAGCAGAAAGCTCATATTTTTACACCAATTATGAGTAAAACATGTACAGGATGAGAAAGTCTTTCAGTTTTACCATGAGTGCTATGACATCAAATGCTTTCCTTAACACTTCAATTTCTGAAGAAAGAAGAATATTTAAAAAAAAAAAAAAAAAAAAAAAAAATCTTGGCTTTAATGCAAAAGCTTCTGGCCAACACAATTGGGGAAAACTGCCTTCAAAAAAAACCCACAGCGCCACACCACTTTAAAACAAATATACACCATATGCACAGACATAAAGTGAATCCAAACCAGCTATTTTGAAACCAACTGAAGTCAGCTTTATTTCGGAGAGTCAATACTCGATTCCTAAATTCTTGGAGTTGTCCAACCCTCACAGATGACATCTCCATGAGATCCTTTTAGCCCAATCGATCATACAGCTCAAGTTTCTGCAAGTCCAGAGCTATAAACTGGAGCCACAGGAAGCACTGCATAGAACTTAATAGCTGTGCCTTCAAGATGCACCTAAAAATAGGCTGCTTTGCTAACCTGGGAATTCTGCCTGTAACAGCCACTTGTCCTCCCTTACTAATTGCCATTAGTCAGAAAAGTCAAAAATATGTAGCACATGTTACACAAAGCAAAAGGTTAGCTATTCTGTGAGAGAGATGCTCCTAGCAAGATCACTCTTTGCCTTTTCCTAGGAGGATTCACAGTGTTACAACGCAACTGCAATTAAAAAGGGAAGCGCCTCCATTTTAAGTATTTCTTTATCAAAATCTATAGTATGCATCAGTTAATAAGGGATAAACCCCTGTTTTTCTCATGCTAAGTGGCCTTATACTGCTATTTTGAATGTGGGTTACCATGGTAATCAGCAGAATCTAGAATGAATTTGTTTCGTCATAATTGCTGCATAATTTTGTGCAAACAGCTAAATACTATCTTACTATTTCTACCAGATCAACTCCGTAGCTGGGGCTTTCATGAAGCTCATGATTTAATGAACAAGCCACGACAAAATATGGCAAATGAAAGCAATTATAATTATTTAGAACAACTGAGCCTGAGTACTGCAAGTGTGCAGGAGTGTTTATTAGTGTTCTCATGATTAAAAACAATTCCATCTTTACAGCATCTTCAAGATTTTCCCTGTGCTCTACGATGTTGGGGGAGAAAGCAGAGAGATTTGCATGTCAGCATACTGTGTTTGGGGCTCCAAGAAGACAACAGCAAAGGAGGAGCCAGCTCCAAGATCCCCCCCCAGCTTGCCCAGTTCTACCAGTCCAGGAGACAAAGAGAAGATAGCCCTACCCCATACTCCCAGAAGATGCGGGAAATGCTACAGGCTGCCCTAAAAATGTACAAACATGGACAGTTGGAAAGCACTTATCAACAGGGCTCATGAACTCCTACTTGAATAACCTTTTATTGAAGGGACTAGTTGGTGCCCAAAGCAATAAATTACTGAATTTGAGCCACCACATTACTCTGAGGCTTCAAGGCCGTGATATAACCCAGCACAATAATGGCATAGATTTTTGAATTTAATTATAAAACTATAAAGTCATCATGCAGAAGACCTCAGGAGACCTTCTCCTCTGCTAGTTGCCATGTGCACTGTCCATGGCCAAGCAAGCTTGGATATAAAAACAAACAAACAAACAAACAAAAAACCCCAACAAAACAAAACAAAACAAACCACCAAAAGAAAACCCCAAAGCAAAAACACCTGGTCAGGAGTAGATAGCTAGATATGGAAAATTTCAGGGCAGGGAGGGGGTAAGCTGTGATTCAGACACAGCAACGTGCTGTTACCTTGGCTTCCAGGGTGAAAATAAGACAGTGACACCCTCTCCACAGAAATACCAAGCACAGCATGGTGGGAATAACCTCCTTTTCCCTATTAAAGATCCTTCAGTACAGCACATCAAGGGATGGGCCTGCAGTCTACTGGGAGAAGTACACCTGTTAAGTACTGTTCTTATCCGATTTCTCACAATTTTATATTGCCAAAACAGCAGAAACAGGGTCATTTGCATTAGCAAATCTGGCTGCTTTTACCAATTGTTTTTTTTACAATTTAATCTGGAAGAAAAGCCAAGAGCTTATAGTCTAAAAAAAAAAAAAAAAAGAAAAAAAAGAAAAATCTGGTTTTAATTTACATAACTCCAAATCTCAGCAATGCCACCATACATTACATCTCCCTACCACATTGCCCAGTGGGTATTTATATATCTAAGCATATCAGCATATCTCATTGCCGTAAGCTAAACAAACCAGGCACAAGTGCTGCATTCCAGACCCTTGCTTTTTATGAGCTTCAAATGCAGAGGTTTAACGGTAAATTAGGTGTATATTTGTGGTCTGATAGCATGTAATTTTCTTCCTCTAAAAGTGTGTGCTGTAATTCCCATCCTTTACTCTCAGGACAAATATTTTTATGAAACTGTGTCAGCCCAGCACCAATGTGCTCTGTGCAGACACTGTTAAGGTAGCGAAAAGAAATCAATAAGCACTTTTGAGTAAAACCCATCAAAATTAAACAATTATTAGCTGTGGTGTAAATAGAAAAGCAAAAGCCAAATGCTTGGACATGCATTCAGAGGACTACACACCAAAAGATTATTCCTCAGTTCCCATTCATCAGTGGCTTAAACATTGCAGGTTTTTGCAAGTGAAGCTTTAGGAGGTTGAGAGCTTCAGACAGCTGCTGATACAGATGTCAGCTGTCTAAAATAGAGTGCTAGCATTAGTCGGGCAAGTCAGCAGAGTGCTGGACATCTCGTTAGGAGCAGGACTCCCGGCCATGAACGAGAGACGACAGACAATGTAGGGACAGGCTGCGAGGAGCCCTCGGCGTGAAGACAAGTGGGTTATATTTTCTTGGCACTGAGAAAGAGATGTACACAGGAACATGTGTCAGTGGAGTCCTAAATGAGGAACTGAAGAAGCAATTTTTATTGCATGCCCAAACAATGCTAATTCATCACAGAAAACATTTTTTTTAACACATCTCCCCTTCAGAGGACACATTTCAAAGAGCACGCAGCGCCGTTGCTTGTCTTTGCACCTTTTAAAACTTCTTTATCCACCCAGAGGGTTTTGTTTGTTTGTTTGTTTTTAATCTGTGGGTTTGCCCACTAAGTACAGGAAGACAACAGAGAGTGCAGATGACAGAAGGGGGAAAAAGAAAAAAAAAACCAACAACAAAACAAATCAAACCTGTCTCTGTCTGGGAGATACATGACAGTTGTCAGAATCAGGCTCCTTACCTGCTTGAGTTTAGTTAGGATCAGCTTCCTTGGGCACCTAGAAAACAGACCACAGTTTACGTGATGGCCTGTTGTGAACAGTGGGTACCTACGAAGAAAATGCTCGTTCCAGGAAAAAGACTTAATGCGGAGAACAAAGACGGTAGAAGAGTCCACCCGAGTGGCTTAAAAGGACAGAAACTTTCCCATTTGTGCACCAACGCAGGGTTTCTATCCGACAGCCTAACCCGCAGACAGGAGCAAACGGGCTCAGGATGAAGGCAGGCAAGGGGAAGAGGTCTGGTCTAGCAAACATCAAATGGTTGCATGATGTTACCGTCTCTTACAGTTTCCATCATCAATCCAAGATGCCACATGAAAAACATCTTGACTATTTCTTATATAACATTAATACTTGATATATCAAGTCGTTACATATGACTAGCCCTTAGATACTGTTTTGCATATGGAAGGTAAAAATCCACCCTGCTCATACGCAGTTAACCGCGCATATTAGTCATTTGCATGCATTTATTGAGAGGTGCTGAAAAAGCAAAATCTTTGTCATTAGGATCCCCATTAGAGTTGTAGGGGTAGAAACTGAGTCAGAAGAGAAAGGCAGTAGCTGCAGTGTCAGTATTTGTGAGTTATGAGAGCTGGGGAGCTCCGTGTGGCCAGAGCCAGAGCCTGCCTTGGCAAAGGCCAAAGTGTTTCTCACATGGAAACATGCACATGGCTATAAAGGAGCAGTGCTGGAGACTGGTGGAGTTTTTTATTTATTTGGGGTTTTATTTTGCAGCTCAGTTCAAGCAGCCACAAAGTGCTGTGAATCCTGCCCAGAAATTGTGATCAACATCCCCCTTTTGTGGCTTAGTGGTACAGGAAGTATTTCATTTAAGAAGTTAACAGATGCTTTGTAATTGTTGAATGTTTGCTTTGTCTCGTGCATCCTGCAAGCTCAACACCTACAAACATAAATCCAAAGCAAGAATGAGAACTTGTATCTTTCTTACCTGGGCTACAAAAATCAGAAATTCCTGGAAGCAGCACTCCTTGTAGCTCCAACTCACTCCTCTCTCCTGAGATAACCTAGGCATCTTACCAGACATCCAGCACTGCAAATTATTCCCCCAAAATCAGCAGGAGCAACTCTTTTGAAATTAATTATATTGGTCTTGTGATGTTTGTGCCTGAGCCAAGCTCTTTGCTGAAGACTTTGAAAAATATAAAGACCACATTTAAATTAAAAATAAAAGGACATGAAGACTTCAGGACTCCGAACTTGGTGCTCAAGGATTGAAGTATTACAGCAAGCCTTAAAGTAACAACCCCACCCTGTGGCTTTTACCAGAACTGCAGGTTTTTAGCCCACCTTAGAAGCACAGCTCATGCTGTCAAAGAACTCTGTAAAGACACCTGGCACATTTTCCTGCATGCAATTCTGTTAGAAAAGTAGTTTTATACGACTTTATCTGAGACTCTGAAAGAATGGGATTGTGTGTTTGATAAGCGATGAAACACCTTTTAGTAAATCAAGAGGATCTCTATCTCCACCTTAACACTGCCACAAGAATGTAAGAGCACAGAAAAGCCCAGCCACCCGTCCTGTACGGTGGTGACTGATGCAATTACTCTTAGTAACTGTATTTGCCTGTCCAAAACTGTGCTCACCAGACAAGCCAGGATTTGCCAGGTTAATCTTGCCTGAAATACTAAGGAAGAATTTTGTGAAAAGAGGCTTTTAAAATGTAGTAAGCATAATTAATGACTTTCTGTGTAAGTGAATAGATGGCTCAGACACCTAAAACTCTTATCTGAAACACTGTTCCTATTTTTTCTAGGATCAGATACTTCATTCCCATGAAATTCAATGTTGTCTATCCTTATAAAAATACGTCAACTGACGGCATTAGGGTGGAAGGACTACAAAAAATACAAGACAGCATCAGTACAAACTAACTGCCAGCAGAGACCATCTGGGTCTCTGTTGACTGCACCCAGCTTCAGCCAGTCTTCCAACTTCTGGTGCCACACAAGATAAAAATCAGCAACAACAACAGAAAACATTTCTGAAGCCTAAACCAGAATCTGATGGTTTAGAGAACAGCCCAGCTGTTTGTGCTCAGCTTCTGCATTAAATCCGAATAACAAGTGACCGAGGATGAGAACACGGCCACGGCAATACCCACTTGCATGATATGAGCCAGCAGCATTCCCCCCAGCCTTCACCCTATGATTTTGTCTCGACAGCCCAAATGATCCTAGCCCCCATTACAGGGAAGACACAGTATTTATTTCTGTCAAAACTTTACATTTTGGAAGATTATTATTACCGCTGGCTATCGGTCAGAAAAGCAAGGTCATTTGCGTCCGCTCCCCTTCGTGCCCAGAAGACCTAAGGGTCTGCTTACATCCCAGATGACTCCTGCAGGCAGCTGCCCCCCTGTAATCACAACAGGGCACGGACAGATTTGACTCGGATCAGCCATGGCAAGGAGAACGCATAAGGAGGATGGGCAGAGCAGCAAGGACTTCAGCACGGCCGTCCAGTAAGTCGCATGCCTTGTAATGGAGCACGTGGCACCGGCTGCTGCAGCCTGAGCATGTACCCACTGCCTGGGTAAGTTGGTTGATTAAGTGCTGTACAGTAGACGCCTGATGGGAGACCATAACCAAGAGTATAAGGAGTGACACAGTCTATTAGAAATGTCAAAGACTCGTAAAGGGAAGCTGGACTTGCAGTCTTCCAAGCCCAGCTGCTGGATCAGCTGGATGCCACTGGATCTGGGGTCAAATAACAATGGTAAGTATGCTGCAGCTATAAAGCCCAATGGCAAATCCAGCGCCGAGAGAAGCGTGTCAAGGCAAAGCCGGGGACGTTTGGTCCTGGAAGGTGCAGAATCAGAGCCGGGTAAAGCAGCTGTTGCCACTAGTGGGTGCGCAGCTGCGCTCCCAACTCCAGAGATGGGCCAGCTCCCTGGGACGGCGGTGGTCCCCGATACTACCCATGGTGCAGAAGCATCCTGGCAAGTCGGGGAGGCAGACCCAGGAGGGAGCAGCCAAACCCCTTGGGAGCTGCTGTTTAAGGAGCGGCAGCATCTGTGCCTTGCTTCCGTTGTCGCATGAAGGCACAGCCATCTTGCTATGTGGCTTCTCCCTCCAGATGGTCACAAATTTCCAAGAATGTTTTGAAATTTTGGGGTTTTTTTCTTTGCACAGCGTTTTGTTTCCATAGGAATAATGCAAGTTTGTTCAACCGTAAAAAGTTGCTTTTTAGGTACAAACAAAAGTTGCTTTTTAGGTACAAAGGATTTTTCCTCCTACAAAACAGGAACACACAGGTGAACACAGCAGAACTAATTAATAGGCACAGTCCTGAAAGGAGATACTGGAGAGTCAGTAACCATCTGTACAGTGCATTTTGTTTTGTGATTGTATTAAAATATATTGTAGGAAGTAAGTATTCTAATAATAGAACAGAATGAGAAAAAAAATAGGGCTTGAAACTGCTGTCTACAGCAGTGTTATCCACCTGTAAAAGCCGTATTTAGCTGAACTTCAAAACATCCATGGAATTAATGCTGTAAATTAATAGAATGCATTCTCACTGCTCATTAGCAGTTAAGACTAGCATACTTACAGGGCCTGAACTTAATTACTCATATATTTGACAAAGACCGTGCTGGATGTGGAAGCGAAACAGCACTGGCTGGCATCCCATGAGTGGCCATGCCCTCCTTCTGCTTGCTGTGCAAACCCAGCACGGCCCCAGCCCGGAGCAGATGCTCGCTGCACCTCAGCATCTTCCCTCCAACCCTGGGATCAAGTGAGAATAAGACATGAATAAAAACACGGGAACAGCGAGGAGCAGGGAACGCTCAAGCCTAAAACTGCCTGAAACGCATCTTAGGCTGGAGACCCAGCCCAGCCTGGGGAGGATGGGGAGTGGGAGCAGCAACTGGAAGCAAAGCAGATAAGAAATCGTGAAACCAACGGCCAGAGGTAGAGGGAACCCACACAGAACTGCAGGCTGTAAGGAAGGGCAAAGGTACCAATTGGCCAACCTAGGTTTCAGAGCAATTTAAACATATATTGAGAACAGAAATTTAAACACATTGTAAAAACAACTTAATGTGTAGCCTTAATAATAGTAAAAGTGGTAACGGTGATGCTGTGGTGCAACAGAGCCCTAAGACAGAAAAGATATGACTACTGAATAAAAACTACTGTCTTGTATCTAGAAATAAAATATATGATGTATTCACATCACAGAGTAAAAAATTCTTTTTCTCCTCTATGAATAACTAGGAAAGGAGTGAAACAACACCTATTACTTTTTAGGTAGTTGGAAAAGATTATTTTCACCCAAAGATATTAGTAAAATTGGCTAAAAGGCTCTCTGAATTGTTAAAGGCTGACTGGTTTTGTTGTTTTTTTTTTCTTTTAAAATAAGTCTTTAAATACTGAGGAACTTTCTAAGTACTAGGAGAAAGGTAGCATTGTGTAAAGATACAAACAGGGATAATTTCCAGAACAGACGAAGGGAATCCTGAGGTGCAGCACTATCACTGAAGAATTGAAGAGAATTAGCACAATAATGTAAATCATCATAATTTCACTGAAAATAAAACAGACTTGGAATGGTTTTCATCAAACAACATGTAAAAACAGGTTGATAACATTTTCTTTCAGATATACTGATATTTGATTGAGATCTGCCTGACATTTTGGTAAAAGGGCTGCTCTATCCAAAAATCAATAGAGTCTAATATTAAAGAGATGAGAAATTGGTTAATCAATAGGTCTCAGTACCGTCGCTGTTAAAAGTTACTGAAACACTTACAAGGAGAGACGCTGCAGCCATGGGACAGTGCAAGTCCAGAGCACATTCACCTCTTCCCGCTCCAAGCCTTTGCCTTGCCTTTCACCGAGCACACACGCCTCAAGTCAGAACAGCCCTCCCCATAACTTCACTTTTTTAGCATCCTCTTCATTAATGATGGCCATACATCTTCTCTTCGTACTAAACACGGGTCGTGACAAAAATATTATCACGTTCCATTATGTGTAAACTTCCATAAAATTACTTAACGTAAGTATCAAGCACAGGGCGAATGCAGTTTCCAAGCACATGTTTTTGTATGAGCAGGCAAAAGGTCTACATGCCTTCAAGAAGTAAAATTTGCCTATGTAACACTGGAGACAAACTCTAAACTACAGTGACACTGAATGGGGGGGATTTGGGGAGTAAAAGGCTAAATAAGCAGCTCCACAACAGAGGGAAATGCAGCCCTTGGGGGCCTGAACACAACCAAAACAACAGCAACAACAAAACAAACAAGCAAAAAAGGAGCATCAAATAGCCACAGGGGAGACATGGCAGGACCTTGCTTAGGGCACTGCTGAGGTTGTTCCCAGATATGCCATCTTCTATTATCCACATTGGGAGAAGGATGTTAAAAATTGGAAGGAATTCAGAAATGAACTACAGAAATAATAAAAGCTCTGAATATATGCCCTGAGAAGAGAGGTATGAAATACAGTTTACTTACTTTATCAAGAAACGTCTTTCTTACACAGGGAACAAAAGCCACCTTAGGCCAGATGAAAGATCTGCCTGTCCCAGTCCCCTGCCTGTACTGGTGATCATCAGTGCCCTTCCAGGGAGAGCGTCGGAAGAGGGCAAGCACGCTGCTGTGTGCTCTGAGCGCCCAGGATTTTGCTCCATCCCAGAGCCGGGAATTATAGCCAAGTACGTGACAGCCTGTGAAAAGATTTCTCTCCTGCTGGTTTGCCCACTCCCTTTTTGATTTGATCTATTTGGGTTTTTTTTTTTTTGCATCTGCAGCACCCTGTGGCAAGGAGTTCCCCACATGAAGGACAGCGCTGAAATCCTAAAGATAATTATACTCACAACCTAGTAAAATGGTATATTATCCATCCACATGGAGCCCTTAAAAGTCAAGTTGCAAGAGCCAGCACTGTTTTTATCATACAGATCATCAGCAGAAGTGTTTATCAGCCTAGTGCTACCTAAAAGATGAGACTATATGAAAACTACTTTTTCTAACCACATCACGTTTGAAATATGAACAGCCAACTGATGTCATATATCATTCCCCCAGGCCGATCATATTTCATTTTTCTGTTGGGAACCAAATTGGTTTTGGTGCCATTCCCACAAGTGGTTTTGGTTTTTTTTTTTTTCATTTATCAAAATGTAGACATGCAGGGGCAACAATCTTCAATTTACTGACAATGGCAGACAAGGGAAAAAAATACGCTTGTGTTATTAGCTCACGCAATCCTTCTTGCTTTGCACATGGAAGACCCTCACTGATTTCAGCAAGAGCAAGGCAGAGGCAAGAAAGATTTGGCCCCAAATACGCAATCACTTTATGCTTAGACACATCAAAGGAAGATAAATAACCGTGCTTAAAAAAATAACATAAAACAGGGAAAAAACCCACAGAAAAATCCTCAAGAAAGCACACATGAGATCAACTATATATAGCCTAGGCAATCTCCTAACATATGACAACAAAATGTACGAAGAATCTCTCTTTAGCATCTCAAAATTCCTTTTTCTGCATCCATGACAAAATCAAAATGGTCTTCCGTGACTACCCCCACCTTCCGCACCACTAAAGCCTTTGCTCCCTTACATCTCTGCTCCTCCACTCCAGTCGAAGCCTCGTGCCACCCCCTCTCCCAGGCTTGCCTACATTGGTCCACCCACACCTTTATTATAATGAAAATCACACGTCTCTTCGACTTGTTCTTTCCATAACATTCTGTATCGTTGTAGCAAGCTGATTTTAGGTCCAAAGCTGTTCCATCTTCTCGTGTTCCAAACAACCATTCTTCACCTTCCAAATCCTCCTCAAAGCACTTTTCTTCTCAAAGCCCTTCCAAAATTGCTTCTTGCTGGTTGGTGCTCTCAGCACTGCTGTCTCGTAGAAGGAGCTTTGGCTTTGCAACTGCTTCAGGGGTGAAGGAGAAGTTCAGACCACAGCCCTCCTGCTCCCCAGTTATTACTCACGGCTAAGTGGCTAAGGCTATATGCAGTGTTCCTCTAACCATCCCCAAGCTTCACTAGCTTATGGCAAAATAATTATTATATTTATATATTATGCCAAGCAAATATGATATGGTGGACAGCATCACACTTTGCTTTCTCCATGAATTGTTCACAACTTCTTTACTTCTGTGCTCAAGTTCAAAGGTTTTGCATTGCCCACAACCTAGGCTTGAAGGCTACAGCTCCAAAGACATCTATATCCATGGTTTGCAGGGTGATGACTGCACACAAGAGCAGGCTGCATCTTCGTAAGCACACATTTATTCACATATATCCTTACTACAACAGCCAAGGGATCTCTTCAGAGATCTCCAAAGCATAAGATGTAAACTCTCACGTGGGAGGGCTCTGGGAGAAGTAGTAAATTTAGGAGCCCCTTTTCAAAACAGGGTCTTCAAAGAACAGGTCTGTTGTAAGGAAAATAAAGAAACATCCGGAACTGCACGTTCAGCAAAAGTTTACAGATGATCTAAAAATAAAGGTGGGGCAAAAGGGAGACATTTGAGTCAATGTATGTACTGTAGAAATTTAGGGCATGATTCATTAGCAAAAAAAATCCGAACACCCTCTGTAGCTATTTTCAAGGAGGTACATGCATAATTTATGTGGAACAAGAGTGGGCTGCAATTTCCCCCACACTGCTTCTGCATAAATTACACCGGCTTGTAATTCATCACACTTCTGTTTTTCCTGCATGTAAGTGGTAACCTCTCATTTAACGATCACAGAAAACAGAGTCATCTGCAGAAGGGAAGGTGAAGTGTTTACAGGTGAAAGAATTGCAAGTTTGACACATACAGGTGGTCCAGAGAACTGGAAAAGGTACCATCTTCTGGTGAGAGGTTGGCCATGTGATGACTTTTCAGTTGTTTCCTTTTCAATGACCACAGTTATCAACAGCATACAGAAGTCTTTCTAAATCCCCAGCAGTAATCTCAGAGAGGATCCAAAGCACAAGATTATGCAGAAGTTTAAAATATCAGGAGATTTGTCATGGATGGATATAAGCTGCTCAGTTACTTGTTAATGGTCTAAAGCATAAAAATCCTTAAGTGCATTAAAAGCATAAAAGAATAAACAAAACACCTTTGCTTTGAACAAGAATAAAATGCACATGAATCCGATACACAGAATAAAAGCTCCATTACGAGCAATTTCCCAGTTGACCGAATGGAGTGCAAACTGCACAGCCATTGCCTTGCAATACGAGCAGCATGGCCTCTGTTGAGTCCACCAGCCTTTCCTCTAAGCAAAGATGGGGAGAAGAGAAAAATAACCGTGTTCCAGTTGCTCAACAAGAAGCTGGGCAATAGATAGGCACTAATAAGAAATACAAAGCTTGTACCAAGACATACACTGGGGACATCAGTAATACATTTGTACCACCATATCTGACAAGAGGACAGTGCGTTAGAGATGAACGGAAGGAGAAACAGATGAGGATGAAGGAGGAACACTGCACAGCAGGAGCACACCATGTGCATGCTACTCTTCATACTGTTCTTCGGAAGACAAAATCAGCCTACGTAATAGTTATTTCAGCATTTACCATGAGAAGGAAGTTCATTATAAAAATCATAAGAGGGAGGGCCTGGATATTCAGTCAAACAGATGGGTGTGCTCTGCTCGGCAATGCTTACATCTTTCTTTTTTCCCTTTTTTTTTTTTTTTTTTTTAAAGTGTACTTTTCAGCTCTGAAAATCATCTCTTCGACAGCAAATGCTGTCTACCTCCCAACTACTGAATTATGGCTAAGAATAAAGCAGCCTTTTCTATTCAGTCTCCTCTCCTTGAGGTTGGTGGTTGGGGGCTCTACATTAAGATTGGTAATTGACGCTTTTGCTTAAAAAAAAAAGGCAGGAAAAAAAAAAAAAAAGAATTGCAAAAAGGGTAATACAAAGAGCAACAGTTGTCTCTCTGTCTTGCATCTCTTTCTGCATCTTACCATTCTGCCATGCAGCCTACTGCAAGTCATGCAGCTCACCCTTGGATCCTTCATGCCAGGACTGTGCCAGGACAGTATATGGCTGGAACAGGCCAGGACTCGAGGATTATTGCAATAGTTTTGTAAGAGTTATTCCATCTTCATTTTGTTTCATAACATCTCTTTCTGTGGTAAATAAGGATCTTATCCTTCACTGAGTGGTGTCCTCCCTTCAAGAGTTGAAGTCCATATGGAATAATTCATGCAAATCCTCAATGCTGCAAGAGCAGCAGCACCTAATCCTCTGGGGTGTCACTCCCAGAGAAAATTACTTATGTTAATTTTACCTGGAACAAGAGATGCGTGACAAGGCAAAGAGCCTGAAGCAAAACCAAATGACAATCTTCATCTGAGAAGAAAGGAGACTTCTGCTCAAACCGACACCTGGCACAATGCACCAACATGGAACCACAGCCAAGAGGGACAGACCCCAAAGGGCCACAAGGCATTTTTGTCATCCCAAGAGAGCTTCATGGGCGATCTGAACGAGTGCTTGAGAAGGCAGGCATGCAATAAAGGCACATATTGTTTGGAGAGGGATGATTTTGGTAAGGCTTTTAGGCCAAGTAAACCTTTCTGGAGGTTTGGTCCCTGAGTAAACTTGTCATTACCACTGAGAAAACAGAACTGCATGTGCTGAAGTCAAGACTGCCAGGAAAAATCTCAGTGCCTTGCAGAAGCCTTACAAACTGCATCCCAGGCCTGGAAAAATACCTCAGAAAAAAAGAGAACGGCAGGGATTTGACATTAAGAATTCCTTTAATAAAGCCCATCACATGGCAGAGAGGCAGCAGATGACTCTGGTCTTCCTGCTGTCTCCTTTCTACCAATCCTCTCCCTAACTCTATAGGGAGAAAGAAAAAAAAAGGACCAAAAAAGAAAGAAAAGAGAAAGACAAAAAAAAAGGGATGAAAACAGAGGAACCTGCTATAGTACCAGCTAGCACAGATAGGACATGTCTAACTGCCCCCTGAAGGAAAAGAGAAAATCTTCCTTCCAGAATACCTACAAACAGGGGTGAATAAAGTCATAGAAAGCGACAGTTATACAAGAGTCATCCATTCTGGCAAGCCGCTACTAACATTTTCAGTTCATATGCTCTTTGTTCTGCAAACCAGCTAGAGACATATTCCACATCTTCTTTCTTAGTCTCTCCTTTTTTTCCCCTTTTCTACTTCCTCTCACCTTTTCATCTGCCCCTGGTTTTTGTTGGGGTTGGCGGGGTGTCTTTTTTTTTTTCTTCTTTTTTTAAAACTCTTTATCTCTTCACATCACTTGGCTAATTTGATGGCTGCCATCCTGTATACCGGGCAGCAATAATAATAGCTGGGGAGCAAGTGTCATAACATGCTGAGTCTATTGTCAGTTTTAAGAGAGAAATGCAAGATGTGACATACAGAACCTGAGATAAAGAGAATAACAACATTCCTAGGAAAAAAGCAAACAAAAAAATCCCACATACTGTCCTTAGTCAAATTTAAATCGTTACTTAAGTAAAAATTTGTCATTTCCCCTCTTTCTACTCTTTTTGTCTTGTACAAAACTGGGTAACAAGGCAGCTGCTGAAATTCAGCATGGAGGAATGAGAGGCACACAGGGTGAGAAAGGAGAGAGACAGGAACAAGGCCAATGACCAGAGGGAGTTTTCAGAAGAGGACAAGAATGCCAACAGCAGAGTTGGAAGAGGACAGAGAAGAGAAACAAGGAGGAGGCAGCACAGGAGCACTGCAAGGAAAGCCGTGGAAGGACAGCAACTTAGCGATGGGAGGTAAAACAACAGCAGAAGAGGGATATTAGTTAAAAAATGGTGAATGTGGCAGGAAGGAAAGCATCATGCAAAGGTCTGTTCCAGCACATGGCGATGCCCATTTACCCGTACCTCCAGAACCTCACTTCCAAACCTGCTCAGTCCTCCCTTCATTTCACAAATACCCTTTCTACCCACCACTCAAACCATGCTCTTAACTGTGGTCCTGGCTCTCCCACCTCCTCTTCTTTCACCTTCCTGATGCTTTTTTAACCCCACCTCATTCATTTCTCTGTGTTTCCGACCTGACCTTTTTCTCTTAGGAAGTAGGTTACACTCAGCAGTCCTGGATTCCCTCTCCTCCTATCACAGTCTGCAGAAACGTGAAGATAAGCTTCATTACGGCTGCCACCCAGCACTGCCACCACCAGCTCTCCCATCTAACACCCCCAGGTCACACATCTTATATATCCACAGCCAGCATGTTGGAGCAGCTCCTGTTGTCGCCCCGCGGGAAAGATGTTTTCTCCCCGTGACCCCAATATGTGGGGAGGGGGGAGAGGGAGGTGAAGATGCTCCTAATGGCCCAAGATGATCAAAGCCAAAACAGGAGAAGAATATTTAAGCTGTAATTGCTGCCGGGCTCTTTGAAGATTAATGACTGACTGGATGTTTAATATATCTCGGGACATTAACCCCAATTGGTCATTAGGCCCTAAGAAATTCCTAGTGCTGAGGTAATTTTTATCACTCTAAGATGAATAAAAGAGAAGAAAAAAATCCCCAACAGTCAGCTTATGAAATGTCTCCTAATGGGAAAATCAGTTTCAATTGCTAATAAGAGATCACCTAAGGAACAAATGCCCCTCCAGACAGAGCAGATCAGGCCAACCAGTCTATAGCAAGAACTGAGTTTGGACTAGGTTACCTTTCAGTTCTCCGCATTGTCTGTATTTAAGAAGAAACCATCCCTTTTGTGGCTCGGTGTCTATGACCAGTGCTGTGCTGCTGGCTGACCATGGAGAATCTGCCTCTGCAGGGGCTCAGCAGTATCTGACCTGTCGTATTAACTGGGGGAGGCGGGGGAAAGGGATCTCCATTTCTAAGCATAATCACTTCACTTCTGCATTATTATAGATATATTCTTCATTTCTAAGCATGATCACAAAAATGGATGTAATACACACAGATGCTTTAGCAGAGCTTGCAGCCCAATTTTAGCAGAATTTTATTTCAACTAATTCATAATACAAAACTTCCACTTGTGAACTTCAAGGTACATAGTGCCTTTGTCATAAAAGGTTGCCAAAACACTTCACAAAAATCAGAGTAGAATATTTCTGCATGACATGCACGTTGTCACCAAGAAGGTCTTGTACAGGACAAGGTACCACTAAACCCATAAGGTAGGAAGTGAAGTACATATCTCACAAGAATTTAGGCAAGCAAAATCCAAATCAAAAATATAATTTGGTTGGAAAATCATAAAGTAATCTACCTTCCTCTTCGGAAAGAGACATGTAACCCTGTAGTTATCAAGGCTTACTGAAGTCACAAGTGAGGAGCTTAACTTTGGTTTTCTGACATAACAAGGTGGATGGGATTCTCCTGCTTAAACTCAGGGGTCTAAGGTTGTTTCAGATTACCCAGCAAATCCTGTGGGGCTGCAGCAGGGTGATGGTCTCCCACAGGTGCCCAGATCCTACCTCCTACCTGCCACAGCATGCTGTCCTTGGATGCTTTTGGCCGTGAGAGCCTGGGATGTCCAACGTGGGACCAGACACCAGAGCTGAGGCGTGATTCCCACCTGTAGTGTCCCACCATGAAACAACTTCACTTCCCAAAACCACACCAGAAGTGCCACCTCCTCTTTCAGCATGCAGATGGATGCCCTTACAAGTCTCCTGCCAACGGTAACTCAGGTATAAGCTTGGTTTTAGTTCACAAGACATATTCCCACCCAACAAGTGGTATGAGAGCAGCTCTTCATTTAAAGCGCAAGAAACAGAACCAAAGGGCCACAGGAAGCACAGTCAGCAATACTGGGAATGTCCCTAAAACACCCATTAGGATGTAAGCTGAAGGACACACAGAAAACCCCACAGATGCATTTTCTTTGTAAAATGCTTATAATAATAAAGAACTAATTTTTGTAAGCATTACACAAAGAGAATCCACTATTTTGCCAGAAAGCACAGACCTCTACAACTTCAGCTGAAAGACAATTCCCCCCACAAAATAATCACCGCAGGAGGAGTGCTTCAGCAGGACACGTTTCTTCCAGATCCAATGGGAATTTGATTACAGAGCTGCCCACATGCGGCTTGCTGCTTCTTCTTCCTCCCAGAAAATAAACCACCGGAAATCTTTCTACAGGTGAAAAGTGCAAAATTAATGTAACATCACTGGGTAGAAGCTACCGGATTATCTCAATAAAGGGATTATCTTGACTTTCAAGAACCAAGCATTTTCAGAATTCTGACCTGTAATATTTTACTACATTATCCGAATCAGGATATGAAATTTTGCAAGGGATATCAGAATGCATTAAGTGTATTAACCTAAAGAAACATTGAGACATAGGGACAGCTCCTGCTGTCTGTACATATAAATGGAAAAATAATATATTGAATAAGCTGGGAAAAAGAGTCACTAGTTAAGCACTGAAACCATCAGTCTGGAGAATGACCATCATAAAAATACAAATGATAGCAGAAACAGAATACAAGTAAAACCAAATGAAGATTACAGCTAGAATATTGCTTATTCTGTGAAAGAAAAGATGTCATAACCCAGACCCAAGCAACACAAAGCTGTGAGAATCCAGTATTCAAAAGTGACTCTTACTTAAGGACATTAAATCTCTTATTTAGAACAAAAAAGGTTTTCCCCAAATCTGTGATGCTCATCGTAAAAAGTGTCAAGGAAACAGAGTGCAAAGAGGGTTTATTATTAAGAGGGAATGTGATTGGAGTGTAACTACTAAGATGTCTTTTTATCCTAGTACCTTAAAGCATTTAACACGTCATGGCACAGATCTCACAAAAGACACGTGCAAGCCGCTTTGCAAAAAGCAGAAACCACAGAGATCGGTGCAGGGCTGCTCACATACAAGAAGTTACCCGTGGGAATGCCGACACTGAAATTCCCGACAGCTGTACAGGATCAGCACTCTTTTAGACGCCGTGCGATTTGTGAAAGCTTACAAAGTCAGTTAGTCGCAAAAATACACTTTATTCATACACATCACGGAACACTTGCAGGGGCAGAGAACTGGGGCAGGAAGGGATCTCCGTCCTTCCTCCCCATATTTCAAGAAAGCTGCCAATTTTGATTCGAGAGATAGGGGAGGTGTGCGAGTCCTGTCTGTTACCCATCCCACTTTGCCCCAAAGCACCAGGGACCGCTGGAGACCTCATTACAAGCAGCCTAAAATTCGACAGACAAGAGACACGTTGTTATGCAGACTTTCTAAACACGTTTCTGACATCTTTTCTCAACTGCCAAATTATCTGACATTGATTATCAAAATCACATTCTGATTGTTTTTATTACATTTGACTGTTAGCCAAAAACTGTCATTAACAGGACAGCTTTTTAACATGGCAAGTGGCTGAAGAAGTTCCCATCTAAATTTTATTCTGCTGGAGCTCTGCTTTATTATTTTTCAAAGCAGAATTTTTAGGATTATACACATCAGGCTTTCCCATATAACCTTGAAACCAACAGAAAGGAGTTAAGAAGCTATTTTTTCCAACTCTGTTGGTCACTCCAAGACATAAGGATTTTAGGAAAAAGCTATTTCTGTCTCTACCATATTCTTTTCAAAGCAACAGAACATATTTTAGCAAATACAGGTTTGGAGTCCCATGTAATCATCTCTGCTTCCTCCATATTCAGCACAGACAATCGCCTCGAGATTGCATTTGACACAATCCACTGGTGTCCATAGAAACTGCATGACAGCAAACGCAGGCAGAGCCCATGCGTGGCTTGAGCTCCCAAAATCTGCTAAAATGGCTCTAGTGTGTGGTGTTACACTATAATCACACAACTGGAGTTTTGCACATTCTGTTCCCGTACAGTAAAAACATACTGGTAAGACTGTGAGAAGGTGGCAGGCGTTGGGAGGTGGGAGTGGAGCTGCCCAGGGCGCTTGAGCTCCAGATTTAACACAGGGTTCATCAAGTCACATCGCACTTCTGCCTCCAGTCTCCCCATTACAGAAAGGGGGACAGTAGGAGCACCTTGCATTTATACCGTTATATGCCGTGCATGTTTGTAAAGATTTTTTTCAAATGGCAACTTATTAAATATTATGCATTTGGTATTATGCTAGTATTGTAAGTGTTACTGTAATCATGTAAATATTTCATTGTAATAACATTGCATGAATAAAGAGAATTAATTTTATAGGTCACACTAGAGAAATACATTTAAACAAACACCCACAGTATGTACAAAGAGACAGACAACTCCCAAATACGAAAAATTTTGGATGAGGAATAGCCAAATCCTATTTTTTATTCGTACCTACGCTGCTTATGCTATTAATATCTGACTTCTCTTTTGTGACTTTAGGCTATTTTAAAAACGAAACCTTGTTACCATGGAGACAATAAGCCGGTCAGCACATCTGCTGAAGAGTAGGACCTAAAATTTTTAAAGTGAGAATTTCAAAAGCTCAGACTTCTATGAATCCACGCCAATGACTCCATCAAATACGCATAAGGGATCCTGTTAATTTAGTTAGCTGTCACCTATCAGATTTCAGACAATCTTATTAGCTCTTATTGTGCACCAGTACCCACTAGCAGAGACTGCAGCACTACGAGCACTGGCATGCTGAGGAGATGAATCATGTTCCACTTCCACGTGCTGCACTGACCACACTTGTGGAGTGGTGAGGACAACAGCTTATTATGAATATAATCCAGTGAACCTGCCTGAAATGTTGATAGATGGCTCCAAGCAAAAACAAAAAAACAACTGGGTGACCTTTTTTTTTTTTTTTTTAAAAGAATGCAATCACTATCATTTGCTTGCAAACAGACACACACACAAAAAAGATCTTTTTTCTTTTCTAATACAACACTAAGTGGGAACATAATTTGAGATTCAATTAGTACATTAAGAAACATTCAATTAAGCTTCCCAGTGACACAGAGATACACAGCTACACTCGCTCTCCAGATGAAGAAATGAAACTTGCAGAAGTCTGCTGGCTTCTTCACGGTCAGATGAAGTGATGGCAGAATTAAGGAGAGAAGCCAACTTTCCTACTCTTTGTTCTATAACAAAAAAATCCATTTAAGTTTCCTTCTACTGTTATTTCAACCTTGTGAAGCTTGTCCCCCACCCACTTCCTCCTTCCAACCGTGCAAGGAGAAACCCAACCAAGGCAGGATTTTGGGGTGCCTGGGATCAAAGCAACACCATTAGATAGGACAAGGCAGTTTTCAGGAAGGCAGATGTGCACATGTACGTGACAGCCGCATGCCACCAGCTGTTACCAACAGGGAAGCCGAGAACAGGGGACACGCTCCAAGTCCATCAGCCTCTCAAGCCGTATCAGAAGACAACTCAGGAAAAGCCATCAGCTGCGTATCCCTTGACGCTGACTTAATCCACATAGGCAGCATCCCGTAGGAAGTTATGGAGAGATGTCATCTAGAAGTCACCTATGCATTGGGCTCACCAGTGCTGAAGCTGCTCAGATATAGCACCTTCCATCACTGAAACATGTGCAGCAGTAGCAAAGCATGGTTCTGTTTGACAGCCTTCATCGTTTCAGCATTTCTCCTCATCGCCATCGTCATTATGAGTCTCACCGAGGGTCACAACAGACCTTCTCTTCCAAACCTAGCTGGGTCCATTGGTTGGATGGTCTCTCTCCAGCAGGCAGGAGACAACTCCAGGAAAGCTCTCCAACCCATCGCAGGCAAATCCCGCGGTGGTGGCTCGGATCATCCCAGTGCCAGGCTGCACCACTCCAGACTGGCCATGGGCTCCTTCAGGGATCCAGGTACAGCCCCTGCCTAGCACACAGCCTACACAGACACAAGGGATGGCCTCATCTCTGCCCTCCAGAAGGAGGCCATCTTCAGAAGTCACCTCTGTGATTTGGAAATGAAATTCAGGCCGCAATAACACTGGTGGAATACAGCAATTTCTCCCGAAGCTCATAGGACCTTTTGCAAACTTACTGCATGGTGTTGTATGCAGGAGGAAACTGCAAACCAGCCTGAAAGTCAAATGGCTGTTGGGGTACTACAGCAAGACGCTCCGAGGACATTTATTGCAGTTCAAGCATGCCTTACTTTACCTTATTGATTTAACCTAAATATGTAGATTTACAAAGTAAACTGGTCTTAAACACAGTTTAACTTGAGAGATGCAACTGCTGTATGAGCTAAGTACATCGATTTAAGAAGAAAGGCGAGTTAAAACAATGTCACTCTGCTGTGCAGGCAAGGCTTATGTTCTTTGGAGAAAGGGCTGAATCTTTTATTCACCTGTCAAATTCTTTAACAGTTTCTAAACGCTGTATAGAGAAAAATAACGATCCAGTCCTGTGTCTAAGGAATAATCATATTCTATGACAGTAAGTTATATTTTAGAAATTAATGACTCATCGTAGAATTGAGCTCATCCTGGTAAATTACTGAAATTCTAATCTGCTCCTTTGCAGATATGTATTTTACCAATCTAACCCACATTTGATTTTGAGGAATGCCTGGTTCACTGCATACTCCAGTTGGAATGGACCACACTACTCGGCATCATCCACCTCCTGCGTACCAGAATACCTCTACTACCGAAGACCAAAGTCTCAAGGTCATCAACTGAGGTCTCATCTTGTTCTGAGGAAAATTATTTTAAGACCAAAAAAATGCAGAATTGAAGGAAGAAATCAAATGCACATTAAAAAGTTTGTTAAGAAATGGTCACTGAGGCTGCCTTCACACATCACTGACGAGCAAAGACCAAATGTTGATTCCCCCTAATTCAGGTCATCACTTTACAGGACAGTCAGCAAAAAACATCAACTACAAAACTCAAACCCATACTTCACGCCATGCATTGCTCTTGAAAACATCAGTGTACTTAATTAAGCTAACATCTGTGAGAGTCGATGAGTGACCTTGTCTGCTTTGCATCTATGAAGGCACACCTGAGATGGCAAATGGGCGGCTCGATGTCCCATGTACCAAGGGAAAGGTTTTTAGACTTTATAAATGACAAACAAAACTCAGACACCCTTAAAGCTTCCCAAAACTGATCTACAACTATTTTTGCTTGACTAAACAAGAAGATACCCGAATGCTGATGCCAACGTCCAGCTAGAGTACCCCGCTTGGTCCTGCAGGGAGGACACCACAATCCCATCTCTACACACACAGAAATCCTCATCTGAAAACAAGGCTTGCAAAAAAGTTTTGTAGATGTTGCCTTTTTTTTTTTTTTTTTTTTTTGTCAGAATGTCACTTTTTAAAATGTTGTTACGCAGCTTGCGAGCTGGTCTAGTAACAGAAAATGCTGTTTTTCTTTTCCTCTCAGTAATATGTAGGAAAAATGATATTTAAAAGAGGGAAGCACAAGTATTGCCAGAGCTGCAACACTAGGTGTAACTATGTCTTGAAGGAAAATTGACTTTAACTTCAACTATCTCTAAACATAAGCAGCAAAAAACTTCCAGAAATAAACTGCATTTCTAAATGTAATTTTATATAAAGTTAAACATGCTTGGATTGAACAGGTACACTCGGTGGCTTTACTTGAAGTCTCTGGCATGAGCTGGAAAGGATTTCCACTGATTACTATGAGTGTTTCAAGAAGATTTTATTACAAGGCCCTGCTGATACTGAAGAGCAGATAACTCTGTATTTCACTTCAAGCATGTAAGTTATAGTAACATTACAGCCTGAGGCAATCTGGCACACAAGCAGGCAAGTAACAGCCCCGTTAGGGACCAAACCATCAGTCCATGACCCGACTGCAATTCTGGTTACGTCTTCAGAAGCGGAACTACTTGATGCCTTTTCAAGAAAGACCACCTCATGAAAGTTAATTGCACAAAACTTTCTTTAAATGAGGAAAAGCATGCTGAAGGGAGACCTAGAATAAGGAGACGTTCAATTGCACCTGCACTAAGGGCTGCAGTTTGGTCAAGAAAAAGCAAAACGTATAAACATTTCACGCACCCCTGGTCAGAGCAAGCAGATGGGCATCACCATGGGGAGCTGCCCAGCCAAACTGAGAAGCAAGGAGGAGGAAGAGGAAAGAAGGCTGAAATTCCACCTCCAGCACCCCAGGACCCCTGCTCAGACCTTTGCCAACCCACCCCCAAGTGTAAAAGTCCCTCTCTCAGATGCTGACCTTTCCTTGGGGATCCCCAGTCCTGCTATGCAGATGAAGCCATTTACCATGTGTTGTTTTCCCTCCCCAAATCATATTAGCATATGCATAAAAGGTTTTAATGACTTCTGGCACACATACCTATAGCTGCAGCCCCGGCCCCGCCAACTCACCTGGACCACCTGCAGTAAAGAGTGGCTACCGTGGTGCTTTCTTTTGACAAGAAGTGATGCTCTAACACAACCTTTGGGTGACTGTTGTTGTTCTTCACAGGTCACTTAACTTTCCTCAGTGAAAGAAATGACACTAAAAAATCACAGGCAATAAAACCAATGCCCCCGGAAGTCAAAGGAAAAAAAAAATTGCATATACTCGTAAATCACACCATGTCAAAATAAGTGGTGGAAACACAAGATCTTCCAGAAAAAAACAATTAATTATTATGACAGCATTTTGCGAAATTATAAGCATATGTTTTCAGCTGACCTACTTATTGCCTTATAATTGACTTCTGTCCCTTAAGGGGGTTCTTAAATATAACTGAGCAGTACCTGCCACGTAAGAGGAACAATTTTGTACACCCATTCCTTGCTCAAATACAGCACTTAACAGCTTCAGCGCCAGGTTTACTCGCAGCCTTGGCCATGCCACTGGAGACAGAGGTGCCCATCCAACAACCTGGGAACCTTCCGCACACCAGGTCACTCTAGGACATGAGTGATCTTACTGCATAGGTCCTTTTTTTGTTGGGGTATTTTTTTCCTTATACCACCCCATTGATTTTCAGCACATACCTACCTATTCCCGCTTGTACATCACTCCCATCCATGTCTTCTAGTTCAGCATTTCCCACAGCAAGAGGCAATTTCAGGCACTACCATCTTCCCATGCTGCTGATGCTGGAATTGGTAGCTCTGCCCTTGCTGATGCACACATGGGACTCAGCACAATGGACCATCGTTGCTTATCACCATGCGGTGTTGACAAACACGTGAATTCAAAAGGTCGTCCAAATGTTATTCCCCTGCTAAATTAGATTGACCAGTGGATTGAAACCAAAAATTAAATGCAACATAATGAAAAAAGTCAAGTAAAGGGTTCAAATCTGGGGGACCTCCACCTCTCCTGACACAAAAGGAAACCAATGATAAAATTTCCATCAGTACTTTAGACTTGGACAAGAAGCTGGCGCACAATTTTTAACACATACAAGATTTTGGGACATGTACTGCAAAACTTACTGACAGAATTTCTATTTTTTTTAAATTATACCTACAACCACCACAATGTTACTTGAAGTTAATCCCTGCTGTTAGGACTTTTCTTTTTCCCCACTTATGCTTCTAAAGCCTGATTGCTATTAGCTAAAGCTTCACAGCAGGAGGAGAGGACAGCAACACTGGGTAGCTGGGACCGTTCTGCATCTGCAGAGCCAAAGACCCCCATTCTCAAAAAAACCCCACTAACTGCAAAGGTTGAGAAAACTGTCTCATTCTAGTACTAAAGGAGCAGCAGAAACACCGTTGTGCAATGGAAACATGGGAGCTGAATCGCCCCATGGCAAGGAACATCACACGAAGCCCACGGGAAGGAGCAGGGAGACCCGCACCCTGGCACGTCTCCAGCTCAGCCCCACTGCACTCTCCCCCAGCAAGGGCTGGGGGGAGGCAATCCCAGAGTCGGTTTTGTTGCTCAGCTCACAAAATTCAAATGAAATCTTCTCGCCAATCTCCTGATGAGAGCTACCACATTTGCCTGTTTAAAAGGTCTCAAGGTAGTCACCTCTGAAAGCAACAGCAATTTGTCTGATGCCTTCCCATTCGGGATAAGCAAGTTCTGATATGGATCAATTCGCTCTGCTGCATATTACACAGAGCTGAAATTATATTGATGTGGTGGCTTCAGCCAACACAGCATCGTCCTCTGACAGGGCAGCGCAGACAGTTTATCGTGCAGAAAGAGCTGTGGTGCTGGCACCAGTGCAGATACACTGCCGGGACCCCTTGGCTGTCATGTGGCAGGACTGGAGGGTCTGCAACCGTGACGGAAGGAAAAACATCCCGCCACCCCATTTTCCTATTATTGTTTGGCAGCGCCTCTCAAACATGTCACCAAATGTAAGGCAAACCCTTGGAGTGGGGCAGGTGGGGTCAGAAGTAAAAGCGAGTCTCCCCATCTTCCTCAAAAACAGACAACAGACGAACGGATGTTGAAGCACCCAGCACTTGCAGAGCACACCACGTCCCAAGACAGAAAAAAATGCAAAGTGCAGGAAATGTGTCCGTGCCGCTTTGCAGGCGAATGAGGTGTGCGATGCCAACTGTGTAATTCGGCTGTGACACCCAGCGCCTCTGTTTGAGGAGCCAGGCTCTTCCACATGAGCAGCAGCTTTCCCCGGGTGCTGGTGTGAGCGCTTCCACGTGCAAGGTTTTCAAAATCCCACGTCACATCCTCGCTACCTCAGATACCAAGTGCCCCAGGTGACGCCGATCACCTCCATTTGCCTAAATCACAGGCCCTCAGTTTCCGCGTGAGTGCGGCACGAAACCCACCTCTTGAAACAACACTTCTGACAAGCCGAAAGATTCTCCGGGACGTCTCCAAGAAGGGCCCACAGCCACCTGCAACATGTCCTCAACTGCCACGACAGACTAACACAGGCTAAAACTACTGTTATATTTCTTTATCCTTGTTTCAACTCTTATTTCCATGGCTGAGAGCACATTAAACATCAAATTCTTACTGTGACTCTCACATCTCATTCTGCTGGTGCTGGAAACGGGGACTGCCAGCCCGACACTGCTGCGGTTCCGCTCCAGGCTGGAGCAACGACAAGGAGACACCGCAAAGCAAAATAAAACTTCCCCGGGTTATTTAAATCTCTTTCTCTGACAGACCGACCTCACAACTTCCAGGTCCTGAACAAAATACGCTTTCACGCACGACAAATGTCCACAAATTTGCCAAGGACCCGGTTCCGCTTTCCTTGCGCTTCCTCATATTTCTACTAAAGTCACTGAGGAATCTGGGGGTGTGTGGGATACAGGTTTGTGCTCCAAGAAATGTTCTACCTACTCTACTTTTAAAGCAAATTAGTAATATTTACTTTAAGAAGCATCTTTTAGGAGAGAAAGTGATGCTTCCATGAGACTCAGGATGTTAGTCTTTATTTTACCAAGGGAGAGCTGGCAGGCAAGACTGTGAGCCTGGAAATAGAAGAGCAAAGGGTAACTATTAGCAGGAGGTTTCATCTAGATTGCTAGCTAGCACTACTCCTGCAGTGCCGGGAGAAGCGGGGCTGCTGTATAATTAGCAGCTACGAGCCCGAAGCCCCAAACTGAGATGCCAATGCTCTTGACACCTTTACAGTCATTTCTTCCCCAGGAAACCTTAAGTCAGAAGCTCACTCAAATCTCAGCTTCCATTCTTTAAGGAAAGTGCGTTTCTTGCCCTCAGCGTTCCAGGGAATAACTAGAAAATCAGCCCAGCGTAGAAATCGCAGCTCGGGAACCGAAGGCAAACACAATACGTGGGTTTATCAGAACAAATCATGACTTCAGCGGGATTTTTTAGGCCCCTCTCCCAATTCTGGAGCTCTCTGGGTTTCTAGTTTTAAGCCCAGCTCCGACCTGTCCCCCAAACTCCCCGGGTTCTTCGGGCGCGGAGGGGACGGGCAGCAACCACAACTTGTGTGGAGCCGGAGCCCCCGCATCGCCCGGCGGCGGCGGCGGCAGGGAAACCACCACAAAACGCGGTGGTTTATCACAAAACCCCCTTCCACTGGCGGTAAGGAGACCGGCAGGACACCCACCCACCCCCCCGGCCCCGCCGCCCCTCACCTGCCGCAGGATGAAGCTGGTGGAAGTGGTGCTGCCGTCGGAGCGCTTCAGCCGGCTGCGGCGCGTCGCCGTACCCCTCGTCACCTGCCCCGGGGGAGGCCAAGACATCAAGGTCGCGTCACCGTCACCGCCACCGGAGCCCGCCCGCCGCCCCCCCGGCCTGCACCCACCGCGGCCATGGCGGCGGCGGCTCCCTCAGCCTCAGCTTCTCTCAGCCTCGGCAGCAACCCGGTCGCTGGGCGCTGCCGGGCTCGCCTGCCGCCGAGCCGAGTGCGCGGTGGGAAGGGCGAGGGCGGGCGAGGGGCGGGCGATGGTGAGGTGGGGAGGGGGGGGGCCGGGGAGGTGCCGGGCGGCCCCCGGGGCGGGGTAGGGCTGGGACAGGCGTAAGTGTGTCGTGTTTCCCCCCCCTCCCCCCTCTCCCCGCGGGTGCTCCGGTCCGGGGAGACGGGGGAAAAGACGGGAGGCGAATGTCAGTGAGACCGTAGCCCACCACACACGCGGGTTCCGCTCTCCCCACGGCGGAGAAACTTGAGGGGGGGTCGGTCGGTGAGGGCCATCCCAGGCGTCCCGGTTGGAGAGAGAGGACCAGAAACTACCGGGGATCACCGCCGCTCCCGCCGCGGCGAGCCCCTTTCTGCTGGAGGGACCCTCGTGTTCCCCCGTCCCGGCTCGCTGCGTCCCACGCGGGACCGTGGCGGGCCGGAGCGGGCTCTGAGGCCGGCTTAAGGTCCTCAGGCTGCAGCCGAGCCACCAACTGCCAGGACCGCGGGTCGATCGGCGTTAATTCGCATCAGCTACGGGTGAGGGAGAGCGGTGCCGTGTGTAGGAAAGAGGTAAATCGCGAGGTTATGCGATTTGTTTGAAGTTAAAGAGGAAATCTGGGGAAGAAGTAGAAGCAGGACCTGGATTTCCTGCTTCCCACTCCTGCGCTTCAACTCCGAGCGCATTACACCTCCCACTGCCATGAATAAGAGAAAGGTGTGCGTCTTTGAACCGATCTCACTTTCACACCGGAAAGCTCTGAACACACACATACCACACGCAGCCCTCTCCGGTGACGGTCCGAAGTACAACAAAGGTTTCTTTCTCTCTCGCCCCCGACGCAAACTGCAGATTTAATTCCTTGAGTGAAATTAGGCAGCCTGGTTCCTTTGTCAAAGATGAATGTGGGTCATGAATGCTGTAGTCTCAATTAGATTATTTTTAAATTCAGTTTAATCATTAAATTGGTACTCAGAAGGGTATTTTTCTTTAAACATTCATCTTGGCGTGACTGAGTACGTGGCTGACTTCCCAAGTTAAGATACTGTCCAGAAGCCCAACACATCACTGTCTCGCTTCAGCAAGAGGTAGTAATGTTTAAGATGAGATTCAAAATGAAAAACAGACAAGCATTTGCCAGTGATTCGATACAGGCTTTGGCTTTGTAAGATTTAGATGTGCAGCCTGAAGTGACCTGAAATCAACCCACTGGGGTTAGTAACTCAAGAGGGCTGTAAATAAACAATGAAATGCCACAATTTCTAAGTAACAATTTACAGAGTTGCTCTTGGGTACATTCGCCTGCTTGCACATGGTTTTTCGGTGTGCATTCACAGCATTAGCAGAAGGTACCTTGAAAGCACAAGGATTTATTCGTATTTTGATGAGCTGGGAAGCACTGGACACTTTGAGTCACCATGAAAACCTACAGTAAATCATAAGCAATCACAGCTCTTAAGACGTGCAAGGCAATCCAGTTTAGACAGCAGCAGTGTATTTGCTTTCCTTATCATTTGTGGCAAAGCGTATTATCATTTTCTGTAAGATTATTCTCTTCAATGCCCCAAGAGTTAGTTAACACCCCAGACGTAGCAGCATTCTCCAGCTAACCCCCTGATCCCAGCCTACAGACGCTTCAGGCAAGAGCGCTGGCTACCATGGGGAAGAGAGCTCCTCAACAGGGGTGAAGCGCAGCACGGATGTGCACTAACGGTCTCTTCCAGAGCGCTGGCTTTGCTGACAGCACGTGGGAACACCATGAGCTGGAGGGAGCCAGGCTGGTGGCCGAGCCTGGGGGTCCTAGCCCAGGATGGGCTCCCACAAGGGAGCAAGGCTGAGGGCACCCTGGGAGGACAGAGGGGAGCAGGGAAGGGGAAAGGCTGCAGCAGTGACATTCAGACGACTCAAGGTGCTTTTGCCTTATCTTTCTGGGGAGGACTTAACTACGTAGTAAATAGAAGACTCTTCACCCATGTTTGTTAAACAAACTTTTCTTTTATTCATACAAGGCAATGCACACATATTGCAGACAGGAGGCCAAACGGCTATTCCAATAAAACAGATCCCCTATTCTTAATACTGCAAACTCTTTAAAATCATTTTCTGTAAGAACTGTGATACACCTATTAACCAGTACACATTCACCTTAAACCCCAGACAAAACAGAAGTAGAGCCTTGGTCTGAATTCAAAGTTCAGGCGTGCCATCTGTTGGTGGCCACGTCACTCGCTGGCCGACCAGAAGACGTCACAGTGCCGGTGAAGGAAGCAGAGGTGTGAAAGCTCAGATGTGCTCAGAACCTGTCCCGGTTGTATTTCCTTTCCTTCATTTTTCATTTTCACCAATTCGAAACAGTTTGAGTCAGCTTCATGTAAAATTTAACTGGTAAGAGCCATAAATTCTAAAAAGTTATTTGTTCATTCAACAGATAGATCACAGTGTTCAATGTAAGCAAGAGTAGTGCCTATTATTTCTTAGAAAAGATGCATAGATAAAAATAAGGAAAAAAAACCCCTCCTTCCTATCAGAAAATAATTCCTGTAAGAGATTGCAGCTGCAGCCATGTCCCACTCAGCTCTCCTTTCTAAGGGACAGCCTTCGAAAGAAATTACACTGTTCCACAAGTCCATGAACATCTCTACAAACAGAAGCTGGAGTAAAATGAACACAGAACATTATTTTTAATGTTTACTTGTTACGGAAACAATCTGATTTTTTAACATTTTAATTTCTGTACCAAATTAAATTGACAATGCATTTGTCACATCAAGGCTGGATGAAAGACCACAGTTTCTTAAAAAATGTCTCTGCATGGTGGGTGATAGTATGGACAAATTCAATTGTTGCTTTCAGCTGACTGTAACTCAGACATAATAGGTTGCCAACCCATACTCGAAGAAAATTTATCTGGTATTGATATTTTCAACACCCATGAAACAAATATATTACAATAAAATTCTCATTATAAAGTTGCACAGATTTCTATGTTAACCATTAAGAGTTTATATGAAAAAGCAGAAGTTATCTACTGTTGATTCCCGATATAAAACAGTAGGTAGAAACCTAATGTAGAAATCTGAAGTTAGATAAATCCTTTGGCAGCATTTTCAGTTACAATCAGGCCTTAAAAATAAATATGATAATGTATAGAAGTATGAAGAGAAAAAAACCACATCCTGTTAACACCAAACCCCTCTAAATACACTATTTTAATAATAATTAAATTATTTTACACTATCTACAAGTTGCATATCACAGAATTAGGAATATAAGAGATGACAGAATGACAAATCCTGCTTTTATAAAATTTCAGGCTTTAACAGTATGCATATATGTAGCTGTGTAGAAAATCTCAGACAAATGAGTATATACATTATTTATACTTAATAATTACTGAACATAATCAAATCACATCTGTCTAGCCATGTCAATTTAAGATACTCAGTATTTCTGCTGGACCAAAGTTTTGAATCCAATAAAAATACCTACCTTGATCTCAATTTACTAACAAACATGGAGAATCTATATAAATGATAGCAAGGTTTGACTACATACCAACTTGAAACAAAGTAAACTCTTACCAAAAAATCTCCAAGCAATAAGAATTTTGAACAGCAGCACTGAAATTAATTATTGTTCTTAAAGAACCCCAGGAACAAGTTATCAAAATACTTCAGTATTGCAACATGTGCTATTTATACTAAACTACTTCAAGGGGAAGGATAAAGACAAATTAAAGTCATGTCAAAAGGAAAGACAAAAGCTTCGTTCCAATTGCACAAATTAAAAAAAAAAAAAAAAAAAAAAGATTTAAATAGCAGGTACTGAATACC
>JAVJGG010000001.1:52169642-52195198 GCA_035590195.1 Aviceda cuculoides
TGTCAAAACGAAAGAAAAAAGCTTCGTTGCAATTGCACAAATTAAAAAAAAAAAAAAAAAAAAAAAAGATTTAAAGAGCAGGTACTGAATACCTTATTGCATAAGCATGAGGCTGCAAATGAACAAGGTCATGACACTAAATAATTAAATAAAATGTAAAAGAAATGGAGGTGGCGCTGAGTGAAGGGTGGTTTTTATTACTCAACAACAGTCTACAATCTGGTAGTTCTCATCTGGTAAAAATTTATACACCAAACATACTTATTTAGACAATTGGGAGTTTCATGCATTTAATCAAGATGATTTTATCAGTTATTTGCTTCCATTATTTTCCCAATTTAAAGATTATTACTCATCATAAAATTGTTAAAATAGGTATAAATATGACTATGCTAAAGTGAGTAGGTAAATAGTGATTTTTTTTCAGAGGTTGAAACAATAAAGAAATCCCACATTCCTGAAAGATAATTCAGCTCATCTGCTCCTCTTGTACAAACCCCACCCATTAAAAAAGTGCATCAGGGAAGAAATTCTTAGATTTCTTTTCTTAGCCACCAAATGCTATGCTTCCACAGTTCCAAGGCAATTCCTTTTCTAAAGACATGTCTGTCATTTTCAATATGCAACTACTCCTTGTATTAAATGAGGAGCACAATCCCACTCACAAAGCACGTGTATTCTGCCTATACAGATAGTGTGTTAAATATACCTTTTCCAAACAGTTTAAGAGTTTCTCTGACTGTAATCGGCGTTTATTTAGAGATGGAGATGGTGGCAGAGAAAGGAAATCCAAGAAAGGCAAGAACCCCCTGGTCCCATAAAGACAATTCCTGTTCCACTCAGCTCCCTGTTGGAAAGGGAACAAGGCAGATTCTCACAGTCTTAAGCTTCAAACATTCTTGAGCCTCCTCCTTTACCACAAGGAACTACAATACTCCTTCACTTCTAAATACATCCAAAAAGGAAAAGAAAAGAGATTCTGTACAAGTTTCTGGCTCAGCACCTTGTATCCACAGAGTGCCTACACAGTCAGCTGGGAGCATCCCTTGCCTGCTCTTGCAAAGGAGGCTTGTGCTTACAGTACCCCCTCTGCCAAAAGACACAAACGAGTTCTAGCAAAACCCCACCTGTTTTCTTCAAGAGAAACACATCAGAAGTTCTCTGTAGTTTCCAAAAACCTAATAGGCAGCACTGCAAAAATCTCATTTCCCATATTTCTGTAGGTGCATGGTCCTCACTGTCACAATATCAAATCATTTTCTCTTCCAGCTCTCATCTGCTGAACTTGTGCAGTTGTTCCAATTAGGCAATGCACGTCATAGTGTAAAGCTCACTACAGCAGCACAGAGAGAAGGTGGTCTCTACATCTGCAGGGATTCTCTAAAGCCACTTGGATGGAAGAATTATAGTGAGATACCAGGGGAGGCAATGCATAACGAGAGCAACACATAACAATGATTAAGCACTCTCAAGTTTTCAGAAACACATTTAAAAGAAAATTATTTTTTAACAATCTTTTAACTTAAGATTCACAAGTGGCATTTCTTGAAAGCACTGAAATAAGGGCTCAAAGTAATGTGAAATTATTTTAAACCATCAGCTAATCTAGTTCAAGCTATCTTTATGCAAATGCTTAACAATCAGATCCAATGCGTATTTTTACTCTGCATCACCCTAATGCAGTAAGTTGGGTTGTTTAAAAGGAAAATGTATTTTGATATTTGTGACAGGTATTCATAAAAATCATTAGGTCTGGCAACCTTTAGTCATTAATTCAGAAATATAAGCTGGTTTGTTTTTAAAGGAGAGGCTGTTGATGGTAATTTGTTTGTTGCTGTAGAACAGAATGAGCAGGAACTGCCACGGGATAACCTGGTCCTTGAGGCAAACTCGATGTATTATTCTGGTAAGCTGACATATCCACTGACATTCCCATCTGCTGCTGGGTGTAAGCAGCTGTGCTAGCAGCTGATGGAAGGCCAGGGTTCTGGTTCATGTATGTCTGGTTTAACACAGAATCCGGTCCTGGGCTGTAACAAAACAAAACAAATCTAATTCTGACAGGTTCATGTCTATTCATCTGACAAGCAGATTTGCAAATAAGAATATTGCTTAGTTCAAAAGCGATCTGTATATTTTCAAAATGATTCAACAGTATAACATGTCATTGTAAATATGCCAAGAACACACAACCTCTAGACAAAAGTAGTAAAAGTTACCATCAGGGAGAAGGTGAGTTAACAGTTTGCTGAAGCGATACCTTAAATACGCAGCTTGAGCTGGCTGAGTTGCTCCAGAAGAATTTATACTTTGAGGCAGAGACCTCAACTGCCCCATCTGATCAGGTCCTAGGCTATAACCTGGGGAAATGGTGACTTGATGAACACCCTGGATCATGTAGTTTCCACTAGGTGGCTGTACAGGATATGACTGTAAATAAAAACATTGTATACCTTTTATTTTCATTTAAAGTAGCAGCAAATGTGGCACAGAATACCATTATAATGAACAAATATGTTAGGGTTCAAAGGCTGAATGAATATAAATTAATTTTTTCAACAAGGTTCTAAAACCGAAACATGTAACTTCTCGTAACACATTTTACATAGGCATCCTTTATTTCAATCAAAAGGTACCTTTTTCAGAAATGTACTGCTAACAAGATCAGTGCTTAATATCTGAAAGAATGTCGTGGTTTAACCCCAGCCAGCAACTAAGGACAACCAGGACAAAGAAGAACCTTTTGTGTCACATACAAGACCTCTGCCCCTCCCAGAAACCTCATTTTTTTCTCTCTAATTTGCCTCATCTTTAAAATGTTCAATCCTTACATATTTTGATGCACAGAGTTGAGTAGGAAGACAGGCACCATACAAGATTTGTTATTTAACACATTTTGGAAATTAAAATACAAGAATATTCTAAGACTGTAACACAAAAGGAAAGCAAAAACTTTAGTTTCTTCCATTTATGGCTTAAGATAATTCAAGTCTTTACGCAAAATGCAAATAGAACAGGTGGTATAAGAGGCTTAGTCTACAGAAGTCCATGCTGCTCATTGGTTTTAGACATTGGGTACCACATGGACACTGAAGGAATAGACAGTTTTGTACAAAGTCACTACACTAAGCTGAGCATGGTTAGCTTTATTTTAATTGTGCATCTTATATGCTTCCAGTGATGAAAAATACATCTTGGAAGAAATGGTGAACTCCAGTTGCCTTTTGGCTTAAATTACTTTTTAACCTCGAAATATAATGAATTTTCCATCGTTACCAGAAGTTAAGGACACGGAATTACTTTTAACTGACATATTTTCAGATCTAGCAGTTGCTATGGCAACTATTCTTTTCCCACTGAACAATTAACATTAAAGTAAAATTCACCTAAAGTAAAACCACTCATTCTACGCTTTCTCCAAAAGGATCTTTAATATCTCTCTTTCTCCTCCATTTTTGTTTTCTTAAAACATCAATATGGCACATTAGAGATACTGTAAAACAGTTTTGAGCAACTACACCCCCTAATACAACATGTTCATTTCTTAGGGGAAAAAAAAGCTAAAACCAGACTAGTGTTTCTATATTTAGGAAAAGTACATTGCACTCATGATTAATGCACTAATATTAAAGTTCACTCCCATCCCCGCTATTAGATAAGAAGGTAACATTTTACTTTAAGACTGAGGACATGACTCACAGCAAGAATATCCACCAACCTGCTGAAACACACAATTCTAACTGTAAAATAATTAATCATGGAAGGAATCCTTTAGTATTTTCAATACAGTATCTTTCTGTTAAGTAGAGCAAAATTAACAACTACACCTTATTGTACAAGCAGGTAACTGCAAATCGAAGTACTCTGTTCTAGTGCGTAAATGGTATTTTATTCTAAAGGCTATAAAAAGCCACCAAGCAATGTCAGATTGTTCGTAGGCTAGCAAGAAAGCGTACACTTCTTTTTTGCTGTCATCTTTTTAAATAGAAGTCTATATTAGGAAAGTTTCTATTTCCAGAAAGGGATACTGACCTGCACTGAAACACCCGAAGATGTAGGCGGGTATTGTGCAGGATGGTGGAGTTTTGAGTAGGCCGAATACATCGGTGTTTCATTCATCAGTTTGTTATAGAGCTCCAGAGCTTCTAGAACCTTCACATTCAGTTCAGATAATTCTGAATGTTTTCTGTTTGAAAACAAATATATGCAAACCCTAAGTTTCTCCAACATCTAGTGTTAGATGGCAAAAAAAGAAGAGTGGTTCATTAAACAGTTTTGAATATGCAAGAAAAAAAACACCCTTAAAAAGGTAGATGGTCCATTTCTTACACATCTATCTTGTAAAATTACGATTCTGTTTCTTACACCATTCTGTTTCTTATACCAGTGGGACTGGAAGGAGTGTCCAAGTGGTGAACAACTGTTCTTCCCTAGATGCAATAAGGCAAGCAACTCCACAGGCGTTAGTTACCTTTTCTTTTCACCCTCAAATATCTCTAGGAGTCTGAGGGGGAAGAGGTGAAGATAGCGTTGAATAGATTTTCCTGTCATGGAGGACAGTCAGCAGCAGACTGAAAATACCAAGCTCTAGACAGATTGCAAAAGGCTACAGTCAACAAGTGCTAAGACAAAACGCACCTAGTAACTTATGCAGTAAATTTTGGAGGCTTGCAATCAAATCTTTACACACACACTGGGACCTTGGTACCTAAGTGTTAGAAAAGCAAAGGCAGAATTGTTAAAATACCTTTCTTGCAAGATTTTCTAGCTTGCGAGATGAAAGAGAAGGTTTCAGAAAAAAACCCAATTAATACAACTGCGCAATTTAAAGTCAATCATAGTAAATAACACAGAAGCTACGTTAAGGCTCACCTATCTATCTCTTCTAGTTTTTCATCTATCATTGGACCCATCTGTTGACAAATATCTGTGAAGACAAAAGTGTCAAGGTAGTTAGTGTCTTGCACAATTAAAAGTTTAAATACAGCCAAAAAAACCTTTTTCCAAGTACACTAACATAGCATATGAAATTGGAGGGCACACCTAGTTATCATGTGTGTCCCATTCCTCCAGCCCGAATAGACAGGAAAAATACTGTGGTTATTCTGCGTTGTCATCCTCTCTCCTCTTTCCCTTGACCCTCTTGAACAAAAGACTACTGATGAAACACATGGAAAATTTTGCATTTCTGCTTGCAATGTGCAAGATCTATGACTTTCATCTCCTACTGGAATACCCAATCTAGAGTGCCTATGAATCTATCTAGATCTGCTGTACTGCAGACCTTCCTTTACCTTTACTTTTTCCATTTTAGGAACACCCCGTTCTTAATGTATGCTCCATTGTTATTACACACCTTAAACTAACTGGCTCTTAAGGGAACTGAACTTTCTCTCCCCTCCCAGCCAGCAGTATTTTGGACAAATTTTGACACAAAATTAATTGCTTATTTCAAGCAGAGTTTTGATAGGTGGATGGATCTTGCAAAGATCGGGCACTGTACGCTAGCTGGAAGTTATGCAAATTACTCTTTAAACATGGAGTTGGCTTGGCAACTATTAGAAAATTCAGAGTTATACATATAGCCCCATGCTCCCATTGTGAAATAAGCTATTCTACAGCACACTATTAGTGCAGACCACAGTTTCACTAAGCCTAAAATAAATGCAGAAGAATTAGCAGCTCAATCCACAAAAGGTAATTCTGAGAAGAAATACAAAAACTAGCTAACTTAGTGCTCCAAGTACCTTCTGAGTCTAGAAGATCTGGAGAATCAAGCTTTAAATCTGTAGGATCTATACTCTGAAGTACCTGCAGTGTTTTATCCATCTTATCCTGAGAGGTGAAGAGAAGATTAAGAACAGTTATTTCTGAAGCATGGTAGAGACTGTTTTAGTTTTCAAACAAAAAAAAGTTCCTTTTTCTTAAAGAATTATTTGTTAACATTCGGAAACAAAAGAATGTTTCAACCAACATAAAATCTCAGTAATCTTTTATATTGAAAGTGACCTCATACCTCATCTATATAAACTGGCTCAGGTTCTGCTTTCTTAATTTCTTCTGCAGTATCCTCAGGAACAGAATTTTTATCCACAGTTGCTGAAAGAACAAACATTAGTTTCTTTTCTGCGGATGTGTTACTATGTTAATTTAAAATACACCTTTTCTCCTTGCCTGCCATCCAATCTTTAAGGAAGAGAGAAATTTGAATAAGTACTTTAAGCAGTGATGCACGTAGCTGCTGAAGAAGGGAAAATGGCTTTGTCTAGAAAAAAGTTCTGACAAGCTGCTTCCTTTGGGCTGTTTGCCTGATTATGAACCTAGGCCCAGCAAGGGAAAGACTCTTGAGTCACATTAACATCTAAAAACACCTCCAACACAAGTACAGTTACTTTCAGCCAAGTTGTAAGTGTTAAGATTTATTTTGGTATCATGAGCATGAATAAAGCTAACAATGTGATTCTTACAAACCACTGACATGGGTATGAATGTTATTCTATACTAGGTCTGATGTCTGAAAAGAGACTTTAACATTTTAGATGGCAAGTTACTGCATTCGTATGTAGTGTGGTACTGACACAGAATTATGGTAAATTGAACTGAATTTCTGTAACAGGAAAAAGGTAACAACTTAGAAAAGTATCAGAAGATTGAAATCATTAAAGTAAGCTACAGCAATGGTATGTGCTTGCTTGCTTGTTTGAAACAAGGGCAGGATTTGCCTCTCAATTCTTTCCTTGGGCTGATTTCAGGAACTTATTTTGCTGACAGGCTAATCAGTAGTTCCACCATAAGCCCACCTTTCAAAATGATCTGTCAGCTTTTAATAGCTAACTTACCTGCCTCAGGTTCCACACTTAAGTCAGAAGTCACAAAATTAGATGGAAATAGTCCTACTCCTCTATGATTTTCACCTTTCCACCAATTGGTGTCACTGGGGAAATAAAGCTGTATTACAAAACTCTGAACATGAATGCTTTGTGTCAATGACATATTTTGGGCTTTTGACAGAAAACGTGTGATATCTAATACACTGTTTCCCTGTGTATCCAATAACAAAGGCAAAGGAGAACATTTGGAGAGATTAGTAGCCTAGCAGCAAAGCCAAAGAGAGGAGCTGGAGCAGAGGGGTGGGGAGAAGAGGAGGGATCGGGGGAAGTAAAATCATTCAGTAGCAATCACTCAAAGTTTAACAGAGCTCTTCAATTTTTAGATTGATTAGATGATAGCCCATTATAGCTTCATCTAAAAGTTTACAAGAAGTACACAATTGGGGACTAACATTAGAACTATAACTCATCTGTCACAGTCTATTAAATTAGAACAGCATTAGCAAGGAAGAAGTTCTGCTTCGTAGCTATCATTGGGGCAATGGTGATAACAATTATCTTAAGTATTTTTTCTTCAGTTTTATTCTTAGCAAATGTGATGCTTGATAGCCACAGATTTAACAGTTCCTTGAAGTAGCTGAAATTTAGCACTGTAATGCGTATGTATATTCTTATGACATATATTACAACCAACTAACATTCATCTTAAAAAACACAAACAAATTGGTCCTATACCACAGAATGAAATACCCAATGTAACACAGTGAGGTTGTCCCTGCACCAAAAATGACTTGAGGTCAAAAACTTGGGGTATGGAAAGAACAGTGAAAGATAAAGGGATTTCAGGGAGGTCAGAGTGATGATATACATTTCTGTGCGGGGAAAAAGCATAACAGGAAAAATTTACTATCCTAAGAAAACAACAGTTCTGGAATGCAGACACCTTCATCAGAGTATATTATACCTGTCATCCAACACAAAAATAATTTCTCCACTTTTAAAGGTGAGCTCGTTGTCCTCGACAGCTTCAAAGTCATACAGAGCTCGCACCTTCCTTGAGTTCTGATTGTTTTGCTGAATTTCTGCAGATGGGTACAAGGATTTAGTTTCCATTTGTTGCTGTTTCTGCTCTTGCAAAGACAATTCAATAGCTACAGTTAGGGGAGGGAAAAAAAAAAAAGGAAGTTTGTATATTTTAACCCTGTAAACAAAGGCAGTTTGCTTTCCTAGTAAAAATAAATAGAAAATTATTTATTGTTATATTATAAACTCGATCTGTATCTGCTCCTCTAATATTTTAAATTTAAAAATCTTTGCTCCAAACTACTAGTTGTATTTCACATTTCAACAGCTTTACTCTGCCCTGCAACAGGATTAAAAGACAGGACGTAAATCATGCACAAGTTATGAAACATTTAAAAAAAAAACCTCTGCTTTTCGTGGTACAGCCCACCACTTGAAGGGGCGCACACCCTAGTCATGTCAGTAGCATGATTAGCATGATCAGAAATACTGATAAATTCTTCACTATCACTTCTGAACAACAGTAACTATATCCAAGAAAGAGGAGAAAGAATAAAACATTTAAATATTCTGATATTTTAAAGCATCAAGATGAAGGCTAGAACAAAATGCGTGGGTACAGAAGGGAAGTGACCAAGCTCTGTGGAGAGAAAGCAGTCATAAAACAACGCCAATGGCTATGTGATGGAGAAGAATACATCTTACCCCAAATCCTCATCCATGAGGAAAACACCTTCATACCATTCTGAATGATACAGTATATTAGGTGCCAGCCTGCTGTGCCCTTGTTTTCAATTCTATGCAGTAGAAGAGAGTGCAACTTCCTATTTCTGTGCATTTTAACAAAACTTCTAGAGCACAAGTCTAACCCAAGGCTGTGACTAGCAATTTACCTTTAGCTATATCTTCATCTTCTTTGTTCTTACTTAATGATGAACCATTCTTAGCAGCATTTGTGGTAGCCTGCAAATGTATTAACAATAGAACAAGCTCAGGTTACAAAGGAAAAAGAAAGTTCTGTAATTATATACTTAAAAAAATTAGTAATAAGTTGTTCCCGGTTAGCTACCTTACTGTAGCATTTCATTACTGAATCAAGATGACCTCCTGGAAGAAAAAACTACCACTCTTCAGAATCTCAGCCCTGTTTTATTTTGTTTTCAGCAAGGAACAAAGTAAAATATATAATCAGATCTAATTTAAATAACTGACCTTATTTAAATAATTATTTAAATCTCATTTATTAAAGTGGGAATACACATTTAAATGACTGCTCTTTCCACCTTTGTCCTCCACTACTCCACCCCTCCCTTCAAAAGGGAAGAAAAGCTCTTTGGAGTCCTATGTCTGTGAAGACCCAAGGTATTAAGCAGCAGCTGGACCTGCTGAAAAGGGAGATCTCTGTATCAGAGCAAAAAGCTACCCTTTATCTCTGCTGGTGGGACAATGGGAAGGAAGAGCCAATGTACATCAAGTTGGGAGCTGCTGACTTAAATAATACAAGTCTCCACAAGAGCATAGTGAAATCATTCTTAGACACCTCATTCTGACAAGGAAGTGGTCCTGCACATACCAGGAATGAAGAACCTAGTTTCAGACACTAGCCGTGTCTAGGACTTATCAACGGTCCTAGAAAACAATTCTGTACAAGTGTACCAAATACTAATAAACCTCGGCTTTGCTTGTTTGAAGTGAAGTGTATGAGGTAAAAACATCAAGATGTCATTTTATATGTATTTGTAGGAAAGGAAGCATAATTGGTTGCCAGTACTCTAGATCTTCCATGTTTCTGCCATATGTTTTAACACATATCCTAGATTTAGAAGTGAAAACATCTTTGTGGAGGAAGGAAAGATTGTAAAAGTAAAAAAAACCCTCTGTGTTTAATACAGAGAAAAGTAAACTTCATGTAAGGAATATGTAATAGAAGCTGCAGTTCTAATTTTCAGGACTGATCTTCACCTGACTCATAATTTACATGAAAATATTTAGAAGTATCAATAATAAAGCACAGGGAAAAAAACCACCTGTCATAGTATCTACCAACTAGAATATTAGGCATAATACACCACCTGAAGTAAAATACAAAGGGTGAGGATAGAGATTGGAGCACCCCACCTACTGAAGAACCAGGACAATTCCTGACATGGACAGTTAACTGCATGAACGAGAAATGGGGACTTGGAAAAGGAAAGCACAGCAGAGCTCATCTTCAAAAATGTCTCCATTCCAGATATTGCCCTTTGTTTTGTGAGGCTCTGTGAAGAAAAATGAAGGTATGTGCTCCAAGTCAGCAATTAGAACCATGAAACACCAAGTACAAAGTGTAGGCGTAGAATTGCTTTGATTTAAGGTGGTGACAGCTCAGTGAGGCTCTAAAAATGATTGGAAGAAGAGAAGGATCTAAAATGAAGCAACTCGTAAGGGCAGCATGAAATAGCCTTTAGTCTGTTCTTATTTTTCTTAGGAAGGCAAGGACATAAAACAGCAGAATGAATAGAAGTGAACCTCAGCATAAAGAGGCAACCAAACTAGAACAAGGATCCTGCTCTCCTCTGATCAAAAGTACAAAAGATGTCATCTGGAGAGCTTTTCATTTTGTGCTTCACCACCAGGAACTGTGAACCTAACAGTACCATGTATCCCAAATCAGCTTTTACCTGCAATCCAGCTGCAGGAAAAGTTACACCTTCTTCTTTTAAGGATTTAATAGTTGCAGATATTAAGCTACATTGCGGGTCTTTCTGAAATTCTTCCGACCACTCCACCATTAGAGTTTTTAGCTTTTCACTTACTTTTGGATGAGCCTAGAAGAAAAAATTGCACAGAAAGGGATGTTTGTACCTCAAAATGAACAGAAGGAGTTGTTCCCTCAGTAAAACTTTGTTACCAAAAATATTTTACTATAAATATCCTTAATAATTAATAATTATTAAGAAAATTTGGAAAACACAGCCTAGAATATATATGGTCTTTTATACACTGATTCTGATACTACAGATAACATGCTTAGCTTCTGGAGCATCATCCTTTCATTTGAAAGCTGGCACAGCAGCTTCCAACACCATTACCCCAGTGCAGCACCAGACTGCAGGTAGCTCAGATTTCCCTGATTCTACCAAACAACTGTTGTTTTTTTTTTTTAAATCAGGGTTCCTTCAACCCTTACAGCAATCCTCTGAGGCAAATTCTCTTGCATAGCCAAAGCTTAGATCTTGCAGGCAGCTCACCTACCTATACTGCTGTTATTTTAGTGGAGTCAATTTTAGGTGGTTAAGGAATGGTTAAGGAAAAGGACTGACAAGCTTTCTGGCTTTTCAAATGTTAGCCATATTTCTACATCAATAGTTTTGGAGAAATTCAGGCTATCTACCACACTTACCCCAATTTTTCTGCACCTCTATGTTAGTTACCCTCCATTTTACCTCAATTTTCTCTTCATTACTTCTAATTTGTATCGTTACTCCCCTCCCAACCATGTAAGTTGGTCTAACATAAGATACTGTCTTTCCCTACAAGACAACATACCTTCCCTACCTTTTATGACATCTGCTGTCTTCTCAGATGCCAAAACACATTTCTCCCTGTTGACTTCTCAGGTAACAGGATCTCACAAAAACCTGATCTTTGTACCACCTCTGTATACACGTATGTATGTATGTCTCCTTGATGCAGATTCTCTCACAAAAAGGAATGATGCATTATGCATGATGTACAGTGCCACCCTGCTCATAGGACAGTTTATACTATCAGCTCCTGAATTAGGAACAGAGGTGCAGGGACACAGTCTGGCAAAGGAAGATAATTCCTTGGAGTGGGGCAAACCAAGATCAAGTTCATGCTCTGCCTGCAATTCCTCCGGCTCCCACATTCTTCTCCAGCCTCTCGCACAAAAGAACCTCTAGAGCTCCCCTTCCTCCGCCCTCATCCACAGAATTTACAGCTACTCTAAATCCACATAGGACTACTGATTTCATTCAACACTGCAAATTTTATGTGCTAAAACCTCACCCAGAGTGATAATCCACCTTCAGGAAAGCAGGTCAGAGTCATGTATTACTCTACTGTATGGCTAAAGAATACCTTTCAGAGTATACCTCAGTAACATTAAACATCAGCTGTGGTTAATCCTGTAATTGTGCCTTAAAAAAAAAAAATCATTGGAGCAAATAGTGCAACTCTTCAATAGAGCAGCTAATATATGTGAAGGTCACACCAACACTACAAGGGTAAAACATGGACCAAAGCACTTCAAACCCCATACACTTTGCAGTTTTATTGACAGTTGATGAAAAGACTGTAGTTTGAACCCAAAGCATCCAAACTAACCTCAGGATACTTGCTGGTGAATAAGGGCTCTGGGGCTGCTGGGCTCACCTACATCTGTTTCACTTGGCTTGTCTGGATAAGTGCCTGGGACTGCACAAATGCAGCACATGGCCGAGATTTCTCATTTGCGTGTAGTTCAGATCACATTGTAAGCCTGTGCCTCACATGTAAACATATGCTGAACAGTAAGAATGTTGACAAATTTGGGCTCAAGCATGCATTTAATTGAAAGAAGAGATGTAGCTTCATAGGCTCAGTATCAGCACAAAGACATTTGTTACACTTGTCTGAACTAATTTTCTTTTGGAGAAAAGGGAGAAAGTACAATTTTATCTGCCCTCTGAAGATTATTCCTCCAAGTGGGCCAGGGACATGGGTAAAACAAAGTACTTCCCAACAACAAAATAAATTATGCTCCAGTGGACCACTCTTCAGTGGGATTAAAGGTTTGCTTTTACGTCCACAAGTGCTGTCAGACCATGAAGGTCAATAATGTTCTGTTTCAGAATGGACCATGGCTAATGAGAACAAAGGGGAGGACTTTAAGACCTATTTTTCCATACAAAGCAAGAAATAGAAGAGCTGTGAACTCATTTTGCTTCCCAGCAATTTTATTAGTTTCCTTAATTGCTTTGCTCAGCCTCTGATGATTCCAGGCCTCCCATATATTTGAAGACTAACTTCTTTTTAACCCATTAGCCATTTTTGTCTTCAAGTGGAGCAGTAATCAGGGGAAAGCTGTTTCTGTTATTCAATTCATTACATCCAGATTTAGATCCCATCAGCTGCTTGACCCTAACCAGTTAGGTCTTCCTTTCTTGGTTACCTCCTCATTCAATGTTCTGAGTATCTCTAGAAACTAAGAAAGTTTATCCTTTTCCTTGTAAAAATGTAATTTAACTTTCTCAGTTTTTCCTTTGCACTTCAGCCTATTAATTTCATTCAAGCCAAATAAAAACTCTTCAAGAAAAGCTGCCTTCACCATTATCAAATTAATTGAGCTTAGGCAGAGTCACGGATTTTAATTAAAATTGCTCATGTAATTTTGTGAAAATTTGCAGTAGGTATTATCAGCCTGTCACTTCTTTAATACATTATCTTTTCATAATAAAAATTAAAGTACATGAATTTCAGTGATAAGACAAACAGCCAGCAGTACCTGCAATTGCACTAAAACTAAAAAATACATATTAACTAGAACATTAGTTTTGCTAATTCTTTGCTATGCTGAGACAAAGCAAAGAAGTTACCAAAACAACCCTTCCCCAGTACTTAAGGTTATAAAAAATTACCTTATTTATTATACCTCGAGCTTCACTAGCAAAATCACGAGAACATACTTCTAAGTGAAATATTTTTCCACAATTTGATACACAGGCTCCTAAAAGCTGACAAGAGAAAGACAATTGTGAAAATGTATGACAACAGCGAAGATAATCCAAAATAAAAGCATACATAAAAAGAGTTAAATTTAATCCTCTGTTCAGCATGCACACTCTGACTGACTTCTACTGAAGATATATAAAGGCATTAATTGATCAGTACACAATTAACAGCTGCATTACATAAAATAATACAAACTTTTTTGAAAATAGTGATAGTCTACTCACTGTAAGTGCTTGCAAAGCCACATGAGGAACTTTATGATTTACTCTCTTCATGATGGCTTTAAGGCAATCCTTGGCTCTGAAAAAGGAACAAAGAAACTATTAGCGATAAATGTGACTGACGTAATCTGTGGAATGAATGATACCAGATACTCAAGTTGGGTAAGCGAACAAAACCGGGTCTATTGAAAAAAATGTAACTGAACCCAAACTTTTTCCAGAGCTAGTTTGGAAAAAAAAATATTTAAGAACTTGTTTGTTCTTATATGTGTATTGGATTGGAACAAACTGCATTTCTACACTGGCATTTTATATTGATTTCCATAAAACTGCTGACAGGTCATAAAGGGAGCAATTGCCAGTAAGTTGAGGAAATGAATTTGAAATAGACAATGAAAGAAACATCTATATAAAACAAACAAACAAACAAAAAAAACCAATGAGAGGCAGTGATGATTAAATAAATGGTTATTTCCCTGGCTACTGTTAAGGGTCTCTATGGATTTAATTTAAAAATCATGCTCACAGGTTGTCAGCTCTTGGATCCCATTTTCAAGACACTAAGGACACATAAAGACTTTATAATTTGTTTCAGCAAAATCTGAGGTAAGTATAGAATAATAATTAGCACTCTAAGTGTTTCTCTACTGAGGAGTTTCATACTTAAAACAAGCATCAACAGCATGCACCAGCTACATGGGCTGAGGCGTATGTAAGGCTTCATTAACACTACTATTCTGAACCCTCTAAAAACATGAAATCTCTACGAAAAGAGCTGATGCGGCATCTTTACAACTAGTATCACTCGCAGTATACTTGAGCTGCTATATTATCAAAGCACAGAGATGTCTCCGCAAGGCTGCGTTTCTCCACGGCGCCTAGCGAGCTCAGCTCAACCAACTTCTGCTCTTCACTACTAAGGCTGTGGTTCCCTGCTCACTTTACGCAGGCACAAGTCAAAGCCACTGATGAAAGTAGTGGACCAAACACCTACCGTCCCTTCCTACGGCAACGCAGTCCCCTTCCCTTCCTGAGGCATTAGCAGTCATACAGATCAAGGAACTGATCTGGCTGCACGTGATAGTTTTCAGACAGATCTCTGCCAAGATCAGATTCACCAGGAATCCATCGCACAAGGGACTAGAGGAAATATCTGACAACTGTCTTCAACACAAATTCTCTCTCCCGTCAATTTAAAGTCGTCATGGAATTGCAACCTTTGGCAAAGCTTAAAAAAAAGCCTGAGCAGAAATGAAACCAAAACTGTTTCACTGTTAACATTAAAAGAGATGTTTGTTTCAATGTTTGTTTCAAAAGATGTCTGTTTCAATGTACTGTGTGTACAGTACACTGCATCTATATTCACATTTTGGTTTAGAGCAATAGTCTGGTTTTGAAACAAATTTTCTGATCATTCCCACACGTTGCACGTTTAGTTCACAGTGGAGTTTTGTGCACGCAAATTTATTTCCTTTTGGAAGAAACTAAGCCAGAAGCTCCTCTGCGCACACCGAATGTGCTCCTACCTCTCAAGGAGCCATGAGAGTCAGAGCCAGTGACAGGATCTGCAGACAAATTTGTACCAATGCTGATGTGGATATTAAGTTTAGAAGAGATTAAACCTGTTCTGAAGGGCGGAAAAAAAACCCCAAACACCCTGAGCTGCAAACTGGATGGATGCAGTGGCTTCAGTACAAACTGCACTGGTTTACTACTCCAGCCCTATCGTGCTGAGTTACTTGGTGATAGCCAGAGAAGTATGGTTTTAGTCCTAACGTTGAGTATTATAGTATACAAACAATCCAAAGTCAACATACTTGTTGTTAAGCTATATATTTATTTAAGCATAGGCAACAATGTTTGTTCTTTTCAGAAGATGGCTCTTAGTGAAGGGCAGGAGGGAAGAAAACTATACAAAATTGAAGTAAAATGTGCTAGCAGTAGTGGCATTTAAAATTAAGAATTTTATAGTATATACAAAAATATATATTAAGATTGAATTAAGAATTCAGCCTATGCACTAATTCAGGTTTAGTTCAAAATTTAAAACATGTTATCACTCAAGAAGGTTACCTTAAAATTCAGCAAATACTTTTGCCCATTATAGGATCATTGAACGACCATTTATGTTTCAATATTGCCACTTAGGTTAAACTGATTCAAACAGATCAGTGTTTTGATCCCCATTTTTTTCCCCTTTTCTCTTCCATCGGTCCCATTCTTCCCAATGAATAAACACAGACAAATTTCTTATCATAAATAGCTGTCTTTGCTAGATAATTTTCTGCGAAGAAACTAGTTCACTTTTTCCTACTGGCACAGTCTCCTCTTGAAATTTATGCAAGATCATTAAATATGAATAACTTGGTCTACTATACAAAACTCCATAAAAATTGGAATGCACTCAGCATATACAAATTGCTCTACTAGAAATCCTGCTGGAACATTTCTTTCAAAGAATTTTAAAGCCAACTACATATATTTGTAGAGCTTGCAGAAGTGTCAGATTGGTAGCACTTTTTGCATAGCTGACTACGATGAGCATTTTGAGATGCGCTCTCTCTGAAACAGTATTCTTCTTCACATGAACATGAAATTATATGTTGTAAAGTTGAGATACAGCTTACCCATTAGGAGTACTTCCAACTTTGTCACATATATCCATAATAAGACCCCAGTCCTCACTGGTGTTATATTCATTTGTGGCTTTTTCTATAAAGAAAAACAAGATTGATTAAGTGTAATACCCTCTTAAGTTCAAATTCTAGTCAACAAACACTTTCTCGGCCATACCAAAAAAGACGACTCCGTATACAAAATACTGAAAGGCAGTGTCTTCTACACATTAGCATGAATTCTTGCTATCTTGTAGAGTGTTAGGTACAGTTTTCAGCACTGGACTAACAGACGTGATAAGTATTTAAGAGTTCCAAAACCAACTCTTCAAAAACAACTCTTGAAGTGTAATGTTGTAAATGACGAAAAAGAAACTGCTTCTGTACAGTTTGTTTAGCTACTCCAGGTTTAAGTTATAGCCCTAGTTTAGAGTTTGCTCAAGGTCTTCTATCATTTGCATGCCATTAAATATTTCACATGGATGATCCAAGAAAAAAAAAAAATCTCTTTAGGACTCTAAAGGAAAGCTATCTCCTCATTCAACACACTTATTAAAATATTTTCTTCTGCTAGATTTTGCAGGAAATCTAAATGCCACAGCAAGTGCTGAGAAAAAAAAATGGCATGGAAGGATTAATAAAAAACACAGAAGGGGGCAACAAAAAACAGACTGCTCTATCAAAAGAATGTATACTTAATTAATATTTGTAACATTTCATTCTAAATATTAACTGATAAGTCTTAATGTTGTTTAATTGCGCTTGTTATTTTAATCACATGTAAATATTATAGTGCTACTAAAATAGCTTATAAACAGCAAATTAAGTATTTTATACATTGCATCTGCTGCCTTACAGCTTAATTTTAACCTGCTAATTTAATATTTTAAGTAAATTCAAAGGCAAGTGCTTTTAGATTTTTATGTTATATATTAATCCCATCAGAATGCACTTCAGAATCATGGCAATATCATAATCAGCATTTTTACAGAATTTTACTTTGGTAGGAGAAGCCACTAAATCCCTTTGAGATGCGTATTTTAAAGAATATTTAGTAGATTAAAGTAGACCATAACGGTCACTCACAATTAATGTGATGATGTTCTGTGATAGCAGCTGTTCCAAAATTACAAGGTTTGCTGACAGCAATACTACCGCAGGATAAACCCAATTTCACGTGTGCAATTAAGCATCTTCTCTGATAATCAGCTCCACTACTTAGTTTTGCAGTTAAAAGTTGCAACAATACCCAGGCTGGCTCAGCAGAATGGCTTCCACAAAGAAAACGCAAGCATAGCAGCCAACAGTGCCCCTAAAAACCCTCTTGTTACAGATGTAAAAGCAGACCAAGAAGGAGTAATGGAAATTTGCAATTTCGGGCACAGATTATCTTCACAAGCTTAGACTAACTACTTAAGGGAAGAAAATACTGTCTTGAAAGCATGTTCCTACAGCATAAACCTTCTTCAAAACTTACCTGGAAAGGACATAATTGTTAAATTTTCTTTTAAGTGCATCAGTATTTTTAGGACACTAACACAAAATTCATTGCTTGTTCTTGAAAAATAAATGAGTGCCTACAATTTTGAGCACTTTAACATTTGATTTATTAAAAAAATTCAAACCAAAATAATCTCTATATGCACATTTCCTGGATATGTGAACCATAAGTACTGAACGATCACAAAAGAGCAGCGCAATTCAATGTTTGGTGCACACAACTTCAGCCTCGTGTTTCCTATGAAGTTCTTTAGTTCTCAGCTAAAACTGCCTTTTTAAAAGCATCGCCTTGCATGTCTCCATCCCCAGTGGTGTGAATCCTCCCATCAAAACTTGTCAGTCACATTAGTCCATCCCATCAGACAACAGCAGCCTTCAGTTGCGCATATAAAGCCAGCCCTCCCGTGACAAATAGCACCAATGCCTATAAAACAGGCTGGGCACATTATTTAATAGCACTGCCTGGTGTCACCCTGATCTGAAACCCATCTCCCCTCTGAAATTCCTGGAATATTTTAGAGATGCCTCCTTCTGCAAGTCCCTCTCTTCCACATGCAGAGAGGGAGCAGCTAGCAAGTAAAAAATGGCGGTAGGTCAACAAAAAGGCATGGAAGCCAAGAAAAATGAGGGTTGTGTTTCACACCGAAGTCTTCAGAATCATAAACCACCACAAACAGCAGTGACCAACTCCAGCTCTCGGCAATGCCCACTGACTCAGGAGGATGCAAGCTCAGCTGAGACACTCCAGTGTCTCGATACGCATGGGCACAACTAGTGAAGCAAGCCTCAAGACAGGTATTGTCATACGTGTAAGCTTTGTTTATCATTTCATATGCTCCAAAACCCCAAACCCAGACCTCCAAACTTTCCTCCTCCTACACTCCCTTCTCTTTCCCTCCACTACTCTCCTTTTGAAACAGGAAACAAACCAAATCAGGTAATTTACTTTTGGAGAAGTTATTTCAAAAAACATAACTGCATCCGCAAAATACATATAAGATGCTTTGACATGACACCTATCTGATTCGCTAGTAAAAAGCACTCTCTTCTAAAATATCACAGCAAATAAACAAACTGAAATAGCTACTTGGACATAAATATATGTAGGAAATTTAAAATTACTTTGTTTACAAGCCACTCAAACGCAAGCTTGTAAACTGACCCTGCAGTGTAAACACTGCAAAACCAAGCACCTTGCTTTGTACATGCTGTCATGCAGAGCCAAAAAAAAGATGCCCCACAAAGACTGCCAGATAAGGAACAGGGTAAAACAAGGGCAGTGGTGCAGCTCCTTCAGCCTGCTGGGACCCATCAACAGCTCTCCTTCCCTTATGGTGTTTGTTACGTAGACACAGTTGTCACTTTTGTCCTCTACAAGACTCAAAAGCTCTTGCCAGAGGACAAATATTGAAGTTTTCCTGGACCCTTTGAGGAAGTCACAGTCAGCTTTGCCTGCCATGACAGAAGATGTCCCATGTTATCCCGATCAACTCTTCCACTCTCTACAGGAAGGCTTTGTGTTTACTAGGCTTCGCTGAGAAGTTTCAACTCCACACCTTCTACACGTTAAAGGACAGCATAGCTACCATAACGCTTAGCACTACTCACTCGCAGCTCCCGGGGTTCTCCCCGCCTCTCCCCCAGCCAGCACTTTCGTACACAGAGGCACACCAATTGCAGACTCCCTCCTCTTGTATCTACGCAGCCTGTTCTAGGAGCAGACGTGATCCCGGTGAGAATATGAAGGCTGCCCTACGGCAAACTCTTACAACTTTTGAGGTTTTCTTCCCTGCCAGCATGACAAATTTAACAGCATCTGGTTTTTTGCTTAACATGAGCTCCAGCTGAAGAATAATCTTGAAGGATAACTATTTCACAGATGCTGAGACATGGACTTTGATCAGAAGAAACAGATGTGGGAGGATGCATTTTCCAAGACTTTTTCAGTACTAAGAGAATATAATCTTTAAAAAAAAATGCTATGACTTATACTCTGTAGACCCCCAATTAATGAAGGAACACTGGACATGAGCTTGCTTTTATAGAAATAACGATAAAAGCAAAATATGCATATTTTTATTGCTGCTTGGTATATTTTTAAAAACCCACAAAGAATTAAAAACACAATTAATCATTTTTAACTGGATCAGATCCCTGATCTGATTTGCCATGCAGCTGCATGGAAAACTATGCCAACGCAAGAGAGGAGATAGCACTAAAATGAGCAGCTGGGAAAGGGATGGGAACTGTTTATTGATATTACTGCCAAAAGAAGAAATGCTTTTCAAGCTACTGCCTTCAAACACTGTCACCAACTCTTCCAGAAAAGAAGGCGATGCTTTGCCACTGCCTGTTAAAGTCAAGTTTTTCAGGACCCTCCCTCTACCACACAACATCCAAAATGCATCTGAAAGGAAAGCTGAGCATCACCGTTTCCAGCCTAACTGCACTAGTTCCTTTCCCCTTTTTCACAAGAGAGGGATGGCTAATGCACATAAATAACACCAGAAGGCAGTGGAAAAAAAATAATACTATGAGGTCTGCAACTGGGCAACACGTGTCAATCCTCAAAAGCATCCCTCTTTACATCTTTTCAATCATCCAGTCCTCAATCTCTAAACATCCTGGCATAATGTTGAAGACCTGCACTCATAATTAAGTGTGCTACTGCACGTTCACTCTTACAGGCCTGGAAACACCAGGCAGAGCTCGCAGCCTCCATACCTTGCAGCTTGCATACAGCCCCTCTCTCGAGACCTGCTGCCTTTTCAGCAACGCACAACCAGCACTGGATTCCCTCAGGTTTGCAAATACAAAAGCAACACACCCCACTTCTAATACAACACAGAATTCTGCAGATACGTTACGATCTATAGTCACAATGGCAAGAAGCAAGGAAAACAGCAAGAGCAACTGTGGGAATCTTAAAATACCCGTATGAAAACAAAAAGGAAGAAAAGAAAGAGAATTCTGGGAACCTCACAGCCCCCAGAATTCCCCAAGCATGACACAGGCACCCCAAAAGTTCTGCAGAGGTAACCAACATGACACTTTCCTACCAAAAGTGTATCACACTGTTACACAACACAAATATCTCAGCAACTGCTTCTGCTGGAAATCTATATCCCATTTAACATATAGCATTAACATTTCACACTGACACAGCAAAATCAGCAATCCTGGTCTGATGACAGCTCTACCTCTATGCTGCCTAGCCCATAGGACCTTCAAACCTGCAAAATATTTGGTTATTTCACTCCTGAATTTCCTTCAGCCAGGCTTGCCAACAGTGCCAAGTAACATCTCAGGTACAAAAAAATAAAAATACTGGAACATAACAGTTTTGTTCCACCTGTGTCAATGTTTATGCTGGAAACAGAGATAAAAAAAGCACTCCAGCACTGATTTAGCACAAAGAACTTTTCAATTTGATATGGCATTTGCTGAAGACTGCGATCACTACAATAAAAATTTTCTAGTGACTGATTTGCCCCCCAAAGGTATGTGAAATAAAATCTTGTCTGCACATAAATATTTCAACTTTTACACAGAGCCATTCTAAGTATACAAAACCAGAGTTCATATATCAAAAGTGAAAACAAAAAAAAAATTGAGGACTACTCCAGACTGCTGTTTTTCAAAAGATAAAGCAGAACCACATGGATGAAAACCAGAAATTTAATCCCATGCACCTTCATTTGTTTGCCTTGCCTTTGTATGGCCGAATTAGAAAATTCTAGCTTTGATTTAATTAGTGATTATAGACACTATGACACTGTAGTCAAAATGACTTGCATTTCCAGTAACACTGCACGGTCCACTTGGTACTTGCTGAAAAGGTAACCCTACTTGTAATGATCCCAAGACCCTATTCCTGTCACTTAATATTATATTCTAAAAAACTGTATCAAAGTGGAATATTAAAATAATTTTTTGCAATGCAAATTCCAGTTCACTGAGAAGACTTTTTAAGATACAAATTTTGCTTAAAAAGAGAGTGTGACATTTTGTTTCATTGAGTCAATTAGCCAATAACCTGAAACGCAAACAATTCCATTTGTCAGACAATCTGCAAACTACAAGAAAAACATTGAGAAGACTAGGGAGGGATTAACAGAGACTTGTATTCTAGAGCCTGGAAAGCAGAAAAGCGAAAGTTACCAAGTCACACACTATGTAACAAAACATCCCTCATAATATAATTAAAAACAACAAAAAAAGTGAGGCTATGGCATATTTAAAAAAAAAAAAATAAATCAAGGCAGGGCTGAGGCAACAGACCAGTAATAATCTCAAAAATGAGGAAGAAATGCCATAAAATTGCAGGCTCAGAATTCAGGAATTTTAATCAGTCAAGTCAAGGTAAAGCCACAGATTGAAGACTGGAAAATGCTGTCCCTACGTTTCAAGAAAAAAAGAAACACCCAAGCAACACCCAAAAAAACCCCCAAGCAACACCTCAGCTCCCCACCCCAAGCAACACCCCCAAAAAAAAAAAACCCTCAGTTAGACTCATAGAATCATTTAAGTTGGAAAAGACCTTTAAGATCATTGAGTCCAACCATCAACCATGGTAAGCTAGCAGAAAGTTGGAATGTATCATCAATAAAAGGAAAGGCTGAAAGATAACAAAAGGGGAAACGTAAACCCTTGAGGACTGGATTAGGGAGAAAAAGGTAACAGTTAGCAGGTCAAAATGCAATTCACGCAGTCAGAGTCAATAAAAGATTCCCCTAGAAACCAAGTGCTCAGCAGTTGGAAACAAGAGGAGAACGACAAGTACCCCAAGTTCTAGCACAAGAAAACAGAGGCCACCAAGGTAAAGCAGCCACAAAAAGGCAAATACAACCCTAGAATGAAACATGCCAGGTAAACATTTCAGTAAAGCACAAGGAAACGTGAAATGCTATCATACAAATTATCAGCGATCCATGATATGGTGTACAATTCTGGATGCCAGTCAAACTACACAGAAAAATACTTCCTACTCCCTTGATCACGTCAACAATCTTATGAAAGAAGGCTAACTAAACAAAAGATGAAAGGGAATAGGCTTGTTTTCTATTGAAGGAGCAACTACTTCAGAGATGAAGGTTATTTAAGAGGAAGGACAACGCTGGGAAAACATCAAGTGCACATGAACTAACAGAATAGATTTAGACAGGAAATTAAAAAGCTTCTAACACTCCAAAGAACTGAAGTTTTGGAGTATCCTCTCAGTAAGAAAAACAGACAAAAAACCACATTTCTCTAAAACACTATTCCATAGGTTAATCTTGTGAGAGTCCAACTACACACAAAGAAACCAAAGCAGATGCCAAGGAATTAAGATGCTGCACAGCTCTGCTGAAAAGCAAACATATGGGTTTAGAACCAAGGAAGCAAAACCAGCTGTGGCAAAGCAAAAGCACGTTTACCTACATTTTCTAAAGGTGCCCCAAGAAAAGAGCAGTACTAGATGTATGGTCTGAAGAGAGAGCTGGATCAACCTCATTGCTGGCTGCTAACAAAAGCGGGGTCCTGTTCTTCCTTTGCAGGGGTGTCCTGCTCCTCTTTTTCACTACCATTTCACAGCCTTTGCTGAGCTGACTCAAGTCATCAAACTTCCAAACACATCACCTTCATAGATGATCTAACTCACAAGCCAAATACTTTATTCTGGAAAATTAGTTTTTTATGCCAAAAAAAGTTGAATCAGCTCAATGGTGAATCAAGAAAACCCCAAAAAACTCACAAAGCCACAACAACCTGGGTGGATGGGACCATGGAAAAGGATCTCTCCTTTCCGCAGATCAGGCCATCAGCTAGGCTCATGGTATATACCTTTTCTCTTTTTTTTTTAAATGAAAAAGATAAAAAATTATAAAACCATTAAATCCTGACAGATGCATATTAAAAGCATGAAAAACCACTCGTGTAAATACTGCAAGTTAAAGTACAGACTATCCACATTTGATATTCTGGACAGTCTAATTTCCAACGGAATAATAATTTTTAAAAAAGCTCCTAAAGGCAAAGAGATTTTTCCTGGCAAGGGACTGTAAGATTTAGCCTCATTAATCACAAAGCTCCTATTCCATTGCACTTGTTTAATTGTAGTAAGCGCAGACAGTTATACTCAGCATATGCAAGGCAAAATTTAAGAAACTGCAAGTAAACAGCCTGTCACTTTTGAAGTACTATAGTCCTGAAGTTCTTGAAGCATTTAGGTTTGCCAAAGAATTCTGCACAGCTGTCAGAGTCCCCAGTTCAGAAAGTCTTCACTTGTGCAAATACATTAGTTAGAGCCACGTGAAAGGTAAGTGGCAAAACACATGTAAAACTTCACAAGGTATCTGGAGTAACTGGATTACGTGTAGCTGGTCTGGCAAGTTTCTACTTTCATTTCCATTGTAGGTCAACATTAAAAATCTCACGACGGTTTGCGAGAAGATAAAGAAGAAAGGGAATGCTTTGATTACACAAACTTTGGAGACACATTAAGAAAACAGCACAACTTCACAAAAAAGAGACATTGTGGTAACAGGAGCACTCACAACAACCTCTTCCACCTGTATACATCCTGGCCTCGACAAAAGTCCCAAAAATGTTGAATTCTTCTCTTACTTAAAATTCCAGTGTAACAAGAAATGTAAATCTGACTCTGGTATCTAGTTTAATTTAATTACTTTTTCCAGTGCTTCGGTTCAGGATAGGCATTGTTTTAGAAAAAAAAAAAAATTAAAATCAAAAAAAGAAACCTAAAAAAGCAACGTGCAGACCAAGTCAGACGCTCAAGAAAGCACAAGACAGAGCAGAAACACAAAACAAAACAACTGAGTGATCATCTTCACCCTGTCGATGGCACCAACTCCAGCCAAAGTTGCTTCACAGTTTTGTAATGGGAAGAAGTGTCAGCTTAGGCTTAACTTGATGCCACCAAATGAGCCCCTAGACGATGCCTTAGTCTCGGGTACTGAAAGAGGCATAAAAATGGGTCTCTACTGACATTAACAGAGTTTTCACTCTCGAGTTCTACACCAAAAGGACAAGCTTAACAGAACTTCACGGAAACCCAGCAAACGGAGCAACGCAATACGAAAGGCGGGAGGTAACAAGACATCTCAGAGACGGGCTGTAAAAACGGTAAAACTTCAGAAGTCACGGCACACCGGCCCACACAACACACTTCCTCAAACCGCCGAGCGCAAACGGGCCCGGACCGCCTCCGAGGGGCTGCCGGCTCCGACCGGCCCCCTGTCTCTACCCGGGCCACAACACCGTCAGAGCCCCGAGGGGGCAGGGAGAAAGCGGGGTACCCCCTCGTCCTGTCACAGACGGCAGGCCGGTGTTCCTCTGAACCTTGGCGGCGGGGCTGCCGGCAGCTCCCGGTGCCTAACGTACCGGCTGCTCGTCCAGCAGGCCTGGAACGGCGGCTTCCAGCACCGACTGTCGTTACTCTTTTTCCCTCAGGAGCCATAGGGAGATGATGGAGGAGGAGGAGGCCGCCGCCCCGCTGGCACCGGCCCTGCCGCCCGCCCACCCGGGCCCAGCCACCGCCGCCCGGCCTGCCCGCGTCCCGCTCGCTCACCCACGTCCTGCTCGAAGGGGTTAGGAGCGAAGAGCGGCATCTCGGCAGCGCCCGCCCGCTCCTCAGCCGAGACAGCCCGGCC
>JAVJGG010000001.1:52196134-52218730 GCA_035590195.1 Aviceda cuculoides
GGGGGGGAGGGGGGCCGGAGGGCTTGTGGGGATGTATGGCTGAGGGGGGTATGGAGCATCGTGAGGGAGGGCAGGCAGCCTTCAGCCGGCTGTCCCCACCGCCACACAGAGCTGTGCAGCCGGGAGGGGAAGTTCCCCAAAAAGCCACTTTCTGGGCGCTCTTGAGGGGCCTCCTGGCCTTGTACCCGCTGTGGGCAGCCATCAACGGCTGCTGCCAAGAACCTGGGGGCTGCTAACCGCTGCTGGGTGTACCTCCTTTCTCTGAGGAGTAATGTGACTTCAAATGAAGTCATGCCAGTCAGGGTGAGTCAGTAGTCCTGCACAGATTTCTGGAATATGCACAGTCATACGTTTTAGAGACGCGTCTTTCGGAGTAGTCGTGAGCCTTAGTCATCATCACAGCAGTGTCAGTGCATTAGTCAGAGCCTATTCTTGACTTCTTCAACAAGGGAACTGGTGGAAAAGTGAGGCGCAGCAGTGTTACGGTGGCTGTGTTTCTATTAGAAGGGCAGGACTTTGAAAGTACTGAGAACAAGATTCCTGAAAGCTTTCTGTATGATTCGGTGATACTTTCCTGCCCACTCATCTCAAATTTCTGGGGCCGCATTTCTTTCCTCAGTTGTGATATGAAAGTATAGAACTTAAAGATAAGTAAGTTTCACTTACATGTGTGAAAAGTACTTTTTAGCATATTTTGTAAGGAATTTTAGATTATCTATTAGAAATTAAATTTTATTTGAAGAACACACTGATGATGTTTCTTCACAAATGGTAGCAGAGTTCATGTTTCTTGAACGTTTTGTACAGCAGAAGCATTTATTTTAAATCACCTGGGGTCTATGATGGCAGGGTATTATCAAGTGTACTGTGGTGTTTTTGGTTATGAAACTGCGTTAGCAGATCGCTTGCCCGGCTGCATAGCCAGCCTCTTCGATGGAGTTTCCATTTTGTTCCCATTTTCCAGGATTTGAGGCAGTCTGCAGGTGGCACCGTTGCCTCACGTTCACGGCCATCGTTGCCCATCCTGAACTGACTGCTGGAAATGAACTCTGTCAGATTTTTAAGGCAAAATGGAGCGCCTTTCCCTCAGTCTTAAATTTACTAATTACATTGAAACTTATAATTTCACTTAATGAATCAGAATGAATAAAAGCGGCACTGATTTGTTTAATTGCTTTAAAAAAGGAAGGATGAATCAATTTGTACAGAAATGCAATAAACACTAATGTTGTCTGGCTGAAATAGAAAATCGTAATGAGTTCTGTATAATTCAAGACAATGAGTTTTCTCTTTTATTAACACCGCGGTATCGCATGTGGTGCAATAATCACAGCAGCTGCACATGCAAATAAATGGGTACCTTCTCCAGTTCTTCAGATCCTGTAACGTTGTTTTTGTCGCCTTAGTATTGAATCAAGTGTCACACATCTTCATGTACGTTTGTTCCATTTTTTTATCTGGTCGTGGTGGGACAGTGCATCCGAGATCTGCCATACCTCCTAGAGGTGGAGGACTGGACAGGACCGCCTGTGCTGGGTCTGAGCCTCCCCAGGTTCAAGCAGTCGAGTAGAACATACAGTCTAGGAAGCACTAGAGAGGAGGACGGAAAAACAGCTATGAAAAAAAAGTTATTTCTAAACCTGCTGTTCCAGACTCCAGATCTGGCAGTCTGTTTATCCCCGAGGACTGAGCAGTGCATGCCCCCATGTCTCAGATATTTTACCGTCATTAGGGCCACCTGCGGGCTCCGTTGTCCCAGTCGCTGACGGGTCAGTGGGACTTTGCAGGATGTCGATGCTTCCCCCTCCTCAGTGCCCTGTCAGACACATCAGGGGGGCCAACTGAGCTTCCCCCCTTTTGTAACAACGTGTTGTCGAGCCTTAGCTTTTGTAACAGATGTTTTACAAGACAGTTTATATTGTCCAAAGTGTTTGCTTTTAGAAAACTTGGGTAACTCTCGGGAAGCTTTTTCCTAGTGCACAGAAGCAGCTTGCTAAGGCTTCTAGCTTTGTTTTCATCTGACTGGATTCTCTGTATTTCTCCAGCTGCCCTCTAGTTTACTTTGTGATGTACTGAAATATTTTTTTCCTCTTTTTATAATGGTCTCCTCTGGTGCACTGTGTAGGAGTCATGCAGGCAGAGAAACTGATTAAACAGAGAAATGCTGAAAATAATTCTGTATAAAGCATTTCAAGATGTACGCGAGGACTCTCTCCCCCTCAGTTCCTCTGATTTTACTGCTGGCTGATGCTCACAATGAAGGAAGTCGGCGAGAAGTACACTCTTTTAAACTGTTAAAATTCTGTGCTTTTACAGCTCTCTGCTCAGCAGCTGAACAGACTTTGTATCCATCATGCCCTTGCATGAGAAACAATACTGTATTAAACAAGTATGGAAAAGCCTGAGAGTTTTTAATAACAAATTTTACCATATACATAGTCTGATGCCACCTAAATGGAACATACCCTTGCTTTTTAAAGACTTTGATTCATTATTGTTAAGTTTTCTTTGGCTTTTGTTATTCAGCTCAGGCACTCGAGTGTCCTCATAAAAGCATCTCGGACACTTTTCATGCATGGCTATTGCAGCGCACTTGGGAACAAGTTGATGTTAAGTGGAATACATTTATTTTCCTAATCATAGTTTTTATTTTCTTGTTCCTGGTGTTACACGGTGGGAGTCCTTTTTCTTACATTAGCTGCCGTGGAGGATGAAGAGGGAGAGAGATTAGGCAGCCAAAACTGACGCATCCCACTTTTCCCCACTTCTTTCATGCACAGCACCCACCCAGCATCTAAATCTGGTAATCGCCCGAATGCAGAGGGACAATTTCAATGCCTTAAGGACCCAGTTAATGGACCTTGCCCTGGAGTCTTAGCATCTCCTTCCAAAACATAGTCTCAGCCAGGGCAGGGTTGTGCCAGCGGGATGGGTCGCTCCTTCTGGAGCAGCCAGAAGACCCAACCCTTCAACATCTCCCCATATGCTGCGTGGCCCCGGCGTAGCTTTTTATATGGGAGCTCTGCGGCTCTTGACTCCCCGTTTCCAGTAGGGAACTCTACAAAGACGTGCCTAGCACCATCCGAGGCCTTGGTCCATGAGTCTTTGGGAGACGCTCTTCCAGCGGTGTAGGCTCCTGGGGATGCTTACAGCACTCTGTGGCGGAACGTGGATGCCCAGTGCCTGTCGTGTCCGTGAGAGGTGGGAGCTCAGACAAGAACATGGGGAGCTGGGGCATCACCTCCTGCTCTGTGTTGGGGCTGGCCATGGTGGAGCAGCTCCTGCCCGTCGGTTGTTCTTTTGTGGCAGCACACCAGAGGCAGGCAGACTAGGCTCGTTCCAGGACCGTCTTTCCTACCCACCCCTCCCCTCCAGCCAGCAGTTCAGAGGAAATGAGTGATTCGGCGAGTAGGGTAAGTACCCCGGTAACCCAGTAAACTTGCCTCAAAGAAGTGGTTTTGTTCAGTGATGGGTCACCCAGGGAGTTTCTGTGCCCATCCCATATGGCAGTAGGTACTAAACCAGAGTCACTGGTTTTGTCAACAAATTTGCCTCACTTTGGCACCATATGGCCTCCCAGCCATGTCCCCTTGTCTGAATAAACGTACGCCAGGGAGGAATGTGGCTGTCAGGCAATCCCAATTTTTTCACAGTGCAAGCCAAATTTCGGATCAGATGCTTCCCCCTCATGAGCTCCAAAGTTCAATGTCCTTTCACTGTGAGCATTTATGCTGTGAGTGAAAAATGCTGGTACGCTGCTTTGCATCTCATTATCCGGTAACAGCGTGTGCCCAGACAGCGTGTAAGCGATTCTTTCTGCAGGACCGGGGATCAGATTTGGATCTGTCTGTGTCTCCATCAGTGGGACTGCATTTGGTGTACTGGGGCAACTCTAGCTTTATACTCTTTCGCGACTGACATATCCCAAAACACAGAATTTTTAAGAGTGCCTCACGAGAGCGGCTTGTGCTTTTCAGAGCTGTGGCTAGCAAATAGCCAGAACTCGGTGCTGGGTAACAAGACTTGCATGTTATTTTGGCACACTCATCCTAACGCGAGACTGAGTATCCAGACATACTGCGCCTTGAAGCATATAATTAACAAGACAGTCTAGAATATGCAAATGTACATTTTTAATTAGTTCTGAATACATGCAACTACCTGTATGGATGTTCAAGTAGGGGAGAGGAGAGAGCACACAGCTGTGCCCCAGACAGTCAGTCATTGTGTCAGAGATACCTACACCATCGTGTACATTTAATGTATGCTCAGCAGTCAGCTGATTTCAAATTACAAAACGTGTCCGGTTTGCGCTGCCAGTCTTGTTCCAGTTCTTCAACAGAAAAACAGAACAAATCAGAACAGAGCTGTGTCAAAAAGAGGCTCTGGAGGTCATGAGACACATTAGCAAGCTTGACAAAATTAACCCCTGCAGGTAACGAGCAACACGGGTTAAAATTAAATGTGTCCAAAAAGTGGATGGAGTGGGAAGTAAAAGAAATCCATAAATGAAGCACTGGATTATGCCCTTCAGATGTGATTTGCAAATCCAGAGTAACTCTCATCAGCAGGACCCTGAGCGTGACCTGAGCACAGTCTGCTAGAAGCGGTCTGCGCCAGCAGGGAGAGAGTTTCCATCCAGCCGGGACTTAGGGTGAGGGCAGCAGGAACACCATCAGCAGCGGTTCCCACTTCTTCGCTGGGTAAGGGCTAGCCTCCCCGGCAGAGCGGTGTGTAATATTGTTGGCAATTCAGCGTTTTACCTGAAACGTGGGACTCCTGTATGATTTTAAAGGCTTGCCCCATCTGCTCTTTGCCTCTCCTAAATGGTATCAAATACCCTTTTTTTTCTAATGACAAGGCAATTAAATTAAAGTAGGAGATACTTAAATAAAGAACTGCACGGTCCTTGCCCCAATCTCAGCACCTATGGTATATTTAAAAGCGGAGGCGCCCGGAGCTCTGCAGCTGGGGTGCGGGGCTCGAGGATGGATCGAGAGGCACCTCTGGAGAGGAAGACTTGAGGACAGGAGATGCTCCTGGGGCTGACAGCAAAAGCCTGACAGAGGAGAGGCAAGTGCCTGCCCTTGCCCACCCAGGGCCATTGGGTAGGACCAGGCTAGCGGCCGGTCTCGTGGGGGGATGCCAGAGGAGCCCCCAGTCCCGCTGCCTCCTCCCTGACCCCTCCGGCTGCAAGCAGCTTGCCTTTTGGGGTGGTTTCTAGAGAATTCTGCTTCCTCCAGGGTTAACCTCCGAAGGGGTTAACGGTGCCTTTGGGAGTGATCAGAAGCAGAAACATCCTTTGCTCCGAGGAGGCGCGTGTCCCCCTCACAGCAGGATCCCGTTGTACTTCTGCGTGTGAGAGCAAAGGTTTGCCCTGCTATCCAAATGTGATGCCAGGATGCTCCTGCCTCCGGATCACCAACGCTGTGTTGGTATGGTTTGCAATTAACACTGCGTCGGAGAAGATTGCCCGAATTTCCCGTTTTAACAGTGTTTTTAAAGAAAATGTTTCCTTCGGTTTTTCTGTCTTGCTTTTTTTGGTATGTACTTCAAATCTGCCACAGTATGACTTAAAGGAAATTCTCCAGATCGTAAGGAAACATCCTCTCCTGTGCAAACCTGGGCAAGCTCTGTTCCTGATTACACACTTGTTGGACAAGTATGATAGGGTGGGCCCTGCATCAGTGCTTTGTGGCTTCATTCATGTTTATAAACTACTCTGAGATCTTCAGATGAAAAAGGATTTATGAGTGCAAAATAGTAAGTTGCCAAACTGTTTCTAACCTCATAAACAGATAATTTTAGATTCAAGGAGACACTGATGAGGGCAAGAACGCACAAGTGGGCTGGGAACAGTTTCCATCACCCGTCCTGGGAGCTCAAAATGCAGAATTTCCTCCATTGCTGTAAACCCAGCTAGCGTTTTGTCATAAATTGAGAAAAGCCTTTCTAAATTTATTTTCTAAGTTTTAAAAATGGAAAACTCATTTGTTTTTAGCTGGCCTCCTCCTTCTTTTGTTTCTCTGTTTGTGCTGTATCCGCACGGCGTTAGAACAAAGCTTCCTGTAAGTATTAACTGAAGTATGGGAATCAATTCAGCTCAGTTTGACTTTGTTCCTTTATTTCACAGAAACTACAGCAAATGCATTTGTTGTGGGGCCGTTCACCGAAAGAGCTAATACAAACAATTGTGCAAGCTGAGCTGGGACCTCGTGTCTTCACTCCTCCTCCTGCTTACAGTCTTGTGGTCAGAAAGCCGAAATCGGTGGGCAGGCAGCCTGCGAGCCGCCCGGGGCAGAGCCAGCCCCTGCCAGCCACGCGCACCGTACTTAGCAAACGAATGTGTCAGGGAAGTTTAGGAGTTATTTGTGGGCAATTTTGCAAACAGAATGAGCTGATCAATAATTAACTGGAGGCAGCAGCGGGTGCATGGCCCGGACCAGTACGTGGCTCGGTGGCCACAAGCTGCTCACCCGGCCACCTTGGGCTTCCCTGTCCCGGGGAGTGCTTGACTTCAACCCCCCCAATTCCTTCAACGATGCCTGTCCCCTCCCTGGGGCAATGCTTTCTGAGTTTTTCTACCTGCGACAGCAGAAGCTCCCCCCAGCCCCGCGCAGAGCAAATCTTCAGGTAGAGCGTTTTCCCGCAGAGCGTTTCGGAGGCTCCTTCCAGCATGTCCAGCAAACCTCGTGCAATCAGCGGAGCTCCAACGTGCCCCCGGGGAGGGACCTGCCCACGGATGCTCCTCACCGGGGCCAAAGGCAGAGGACGGGGAAGCCTCCACGCAAGCCACGGTGCTCACCGGGAGCTCGGGCGGACGACTGGCAGCAGAGCTCCTTTGCAGAAACAGGCTGTTCTCCGTGCGATGGAGGTTGCGCTGTTTAATATTTTAACAGAAGGCAACGTAATTACAGCTTAATCTAATTAATGAATCCTGGTAAGAGGCACTCCAATATTTCCTGTTCAATACTTGCACTGCAGTTGGTATTGGGCGCTCGGCACAGAGCGATGAGTTGCCAAGCCAAAACTGGCCACCCATGGTAAGGGACACTCTGCACATGTGGACGCTGTGGCCAAATGGGGGAAAATGCAAAATAAACAGCATGGACGGCCATCTGCCACTTCCGAAGCAGCAGCCAGCGCTAACACCCCATTAGGACACGGACCAAAAGCACAAATCTGGTGGTTTGGCCACCAGCGATTTTCATTTTTCTCCAGAAAAGGGTTCTGGCATTTGTTAAAAAAGAAAAAAAAAAAAGAAAAAGGAAGAGGCCCAAGGGACTTGAGGACTTGTTTAAGTAATAGAAAGGCTGCTGCTGCCTGTTTTGTTTATGTCATCAAAAAAGGTTACAGCGTTGAACTTACTCACGGGCAACCACAGCGCTGACTTAAAAATGCAGCAGAGCTGCAACGTTGCTGGTTTGCTCACCTTTCTGGAGCGGAGGTTCTCGTGGGATGACTGCATCCGAGCAAGCTGTTTGCTCATTCACCTGTTTCGGAACCAGGGCTACTGACCTCAGAACTAGCTGATTATGTTTAATATAGAAATAGGAGAGGGCAAGAATCATAATATTTCCTTTCCCCAAAACATTTGATGTGCTACAGCCTACTCCTATGTCTAGGAAATGCCACCAGAAATCCAATAAAGCACAAACCAGGGGCGAGTATCACCTGTCCCGGCTGTAACTGAAGCACATTCTCCTGGTCTGAGGCCTCCTCAGATACCTGGACTAATTAATTGATTTTTAAAACATTTTACTATGTAAAAATGTAAAAATCACCCTAAGGTGATTCTGTTATAATTCTGTAAATCACAAATCTTTTCTTATGATAGATTTAATTTTCTGTTTACTAAGCTGTCCTACATTTTCCCTGTTCCAATCTCCAGCCAGTGAGAAACTCCAAGAAAATGCATTCATGCAGTCCCTCTTGTGTTTCACCTTTACGTCTAATTATATTTTATATACGTAGGATAAATGTGTGTGAAATAGCCCAGTGGCATAGCCAGCTCAGTTTCCATGAGGTAGTGATTTATTAAGGGTTATTTAATTAACAGAGAAAGCCTCATTTCTGCCGGCATAACCCCCGCTTTGCCAGGTCCGGCCAGGTGAGGGTTTTGCCTGCTGCACTCCTGTAACTGCGATGAAGCCGGGCCACGGAGAGGGGAAGAAGGTTTCCCCGTACTGTCATTACGAGAGGGGCATGTGGATGTGTAAATGCCTAATCTGGACATGCTGGGATTGTCGAATAATTCCTGTTTAACCACTTCTAACTCGCTGCATTTCCCCATCAAATACCGGATGGGTCATTTGAGTACCTTCTCTCGCATCTCCCTGTCTCTTATTCCTGTTGAAACCCAAACCATTCACCCTTGCCAGAATCTTGAAAAATGAGTATAATGAGTAAATGAGTGTATGAGTTGAAATACTGTGTCACACGAGTTTTCTTAATGTTTAAAAAGATGTTATTTCATTGCTACTCCAGAAATAAACTTGCATGACGTTTTCTGCAGGACACGGAGTGGGTTTGGCTGGCTTGGCTGGGGAGGAGAGCAGGCGCTGCGGTGACCGCTGGGCTGTACGGGATCTTAGCGTGAATTTAGGAACTACCCAAACATGAACATCATCTTGTCCGAAAGGTCGTCTGTGAAATAGCTCTGCAGTTAAAGCACTACAGGTCCTCTTTCAGTTGCACCCCCACTACTTCAAAGTCCCACTGTGGGCTTCAGCTGAGCTCCTCCAGGCTGACACGCTGGGCAGGATCCGTCCCCGTCCGCTCACCAAACCACGTCGGCGAGTCGCATTGGTACGGGGCAACTGAGCGCCTGAGAAAATGCTGTAACGGCTCGAATGGCTCCATCGCTCACGCTTCCAGCTCAGAAACAAGGGCTCAGCAGAGCTTACTGCAATGCCTTGGCACAGGAGTGTGGACAACCGTGTGTTCCTCGGGGTTATTAGTGTTATTGCTTTTATCCTTATCATTGCAATTATCGATGTTAGCGTGTCACAGGAGGTTGCTGGAAGGACTCCACTATTACAGCAGGGTTTTCTAGTAGCTTCGTTAATACAAGTGCTAATGTGCAGGAGTGATTTGTGTGATTGACGGTTCAAGCAATGAAGTTTAGCTTGTTTCAGTGTGGGGCTTGACGGGACAGGGCTCAGGCTCTGGCGACCAGGCAGGTCCCACCAGTGCCATCTCCCAAAGCCCCCAAGGATGGCGGTGCCATGGTCCGCTGCCGGGCATCACTGCTGAGCTTCGGAAAGAACTGCTCCATCCTGGGGGACGCCTGCTCTGAAGGTCATCCCCGTCAGAGGGAGCAGACGTTAACCATTGCTGCTTCTTACGTATCTTGGAGGAAAGAAAACTCAGTTGAAAAAGCTGAAGGAATGTCACTGACTGCATTCTACATCTGTTACATCTCAGAATAATTTATTTTAACCTCTGAAGATACAAGGGAAAATATTTGAAGGAGATGGAGACTTGCCAGTATTTCCAGTTCATTATAAGCAAAGAACTGTTGCTTATAGCACTTTTTTGGAGCAGAGCGCAGTCTGGTTTTAAATCCCTCAAGCAATGAGGAATCGTGTACTCGCCAATGGAAATTGTTCTGCAGTAAGGAATTTACTAATTAAAAAAGTTTAATTTTTAAATTCAGCCTACATTTCCTCCCTTCCCATAAATGTTCTGTCTGCTTTTGACAGGCATTGCTGGGTCCCGGCTAACCTCAGCCGGGGTTCACCCGCACGTCTTGCCTGGTCCCAGCACACAGGCTCGCGCAGGGAGCGAAACTCTGGGCTTGGCTGTGCTCGGAGCTGGAGGGCTGCGGGCAGTGGGGCAAAATGCAAATCAGCTAAAAATCGCTCTCTTCCAGCCGCGGACATTCCCTGTTTGGTAGCGCCTTGCGCAGGACCACGAGCATGGCCCTGTGGACCGGTGCGCACAAAAAGGCAGTTTCTCCCCGTTGCGTTCGGACGTGAGCGGGGAGTAAAGGGTCTGGGGGACAGAGGGACTTGCTCAAGCAGGATCATCTCCAGCTGAGCCGTGTGGGAAGATGGGAGCAGGCTTGATGACAAGGGGCCGGCAAACCGAATTAAGAAGACCCAGAGACCTAAACAGTGGAGCCGCTTTGCTTGCAGATGACACTGTATAAGCAGATATGTATGAGTGTTACCAAGATTAAAGTTTAATTAAATTCCTGCAAGATTTTTAGGTCTTCATAAATTTCCTTTGAGCTTTCTGCCAACTAGGATATGCTTGCTGGCTTCGGAATATAAAGGCAAGTATTGTTGTGTTTTGCAAATATGTTTTATAATGCATGCAAGTGCTGACTATGCAAAAGTATCACTGGTTTCCACGATTAACAAAATTACAAAAGCACAAAGGGTAGCAGTTCTTCTTGTTTTTGACTATCCCTTAAAAACAAGAGATGGATCAAAGTATCCTGTGATTAAGTTCAGTCATCACACCCACATCATGAAAAACCATTGACTCTTCTGAACCCACTTTTCTCAGAGGGAGGATGCGAGGTGTTGGCCAGGGTGGATTCTGCTGTGGGCTGGTTGTTTATTTACTTGTTTTTCCCAAACAAGGACCTGGCTGGGTTGGCATGTCCAGGGGGCAGGGATGTCTCTGGCTGGGAGCAGCTGGGTGGGCGAGCGGCAGCAAACTCCCTGCCCGGCCCTCGGGCATCGGGGCACACAAAAATCTCTACTGCTTTTAGCCCATTTGTGGGTAATCCCTAGAAGCAAGGGACTGAGCTGCAGAAGCAAGGGGTCAGCGGGCAGGGTGGGTGCGGAGCGTCTGTCCTGAACACGGCAGGAGCGGACGGACGGATATCGATGCACTGGAAACCCACCCCGGGAGAGGGATTCCCCTGCCCTGTTGTGCTGCTCCTATAAGACTTGTGTCTTCCTTGCTTTTGAGCCAGTGCTTGTCCTTGTTAACACAGTGACGGCTTATCTAACGTAAAGACTTTTATCTGGTGTATCTGGTAACGGAGTGCTGTACGAGGCGTCACGAGAGGGACATGCAGACTGTCGCCCCGGTGCTTGGTCATTTAAAAGGCTGTTGTAAATGTGCTTTCTTTGGGACCCCGGAGCAATCTTGCTAGACAAGTGTTAAAGCACTTGGAAAATTCAACAGCAAACCGACAGTAGCGTTCCCAAGCTTGCAGATAAGCAAGAAAGGGATTTCATGTGAATTCAAGTGGGGACCACAGCTCCATTCCTACAGGCGACGTTGGACTGCAGGGGGTACGTTTGTGCTTCTCCAAGTGATGGAGCTGGAGGAGCTTCCAACCAGCCGGGAAACCACAGCAACCCACGTAGGACCTAAATGTCACCTGCCTTGTTTAGGATAAACCCAAAGTTTTTATAGGTGCCTTTTGTAGCCTGATGATGAAGTGGACGCTGAGAAGGACGTGTACCTATGAGCGTCCTCCCTATCATGCACATGTAGAGTGACTGGCCCTGGGCTCTGGCCAAAGACATCCCTGTCTGAACTGCACGTCCCAGCACAGACCAGGCAGTGACCTCTGCTACATCCTGCCCCTTCTAAAACCAGCCCATGGATGCATTTTTTGATCAAATCCTACCTCTCTGCCCTCAAGAGCAAATGTGCATCGGCTTCGGTGGGGCAGGCGTCCAGTCCGGCGCTGCCTGACCTCGTGGTGTGGGCTGCGTTCTCCATCCACACTTACGATCTGGGGATTTCACCTGGGAAAGAGATTCAGATTTAAAAGATGGCAGGACCAAAGGTCCAGCTAGCTTTCTGTCTCTGGGAATGGCCAGTAGAGGATATACTGGGCAATGTATAAAACAAGAGAGGGACTCTTCCCCTGGTGATTTGCCACCTCGAGCATCCTGCAGGATGCAGGATCCAGGGATGGGACCTTCTCACTCCGAGGTTGCACCTGCGCTGCTCCGCCGAATAACCCTTCTCTGCTGCGAATTAAGCCAGTTTCGAATCCCCAAATTTAATCATTTCTGAGGATTAGTGAGCAACCTCCCGTGATCGAACAGACTTCTATCACGTACCCTCTTTGTCATCTCCCCCGGTGGGGATGCCCCACCTTTTACAGTCTCCCTGCCCTGAGCCTTTCACTATCCCCCTGCCCCTCTGCCTCCATCTCTCACGCTGGCCTCCCTGACACGGAGCCAAGCCGGGTCCCCTGCAGCCCACGGGAGACAAAAGTGTCCGAGCACGGATCCAGGAAAGCCACTTGCTCAGCAAACAGCAGCCTAGGTTGGACAAGGAAAAACAAGGAGGGCAGGGTTTGACTTGAACCCTTCTCCAGGGATTAAGTGCCGAGCGCCGTGTGGGATTCACAGCCCTGAATGTTTTGCTGGAACTGAGCACCCTGCAGTACGTGAGCTGCTACCCAGACACTGGATAAAATACCCGGTACGCTTCTCCTCTGGCTGATTTCTGGAAGGGACCAGGCCCAGTGATTGTGAAAACTGTGAAGACTGTAGTTGTGTACATGTTCAAAAAATTTCTTCAGCCCACACCCACAGTTTAAGCCGCAGCCAGAGATGAAAACACCTGATTCTGGGTGGATTTGCACCAAACTGTGAATACTCTACACATGGAAGATGAGTTGCTTTCAGTGAGTGGCATTGCACCACCCTGTCATCCCACTTGATCTGCCATTTGCCAGGTGCAAAATAAGCCTTCATGTGACACCACTGTTTTTTTAAAATCTAAATTAATGAGAGGGCAGGGACTGCAGAGTTTAAATCTCAGTGCAGCATCGAAGGGGTTATACCGATAAGCCAGCAGCTCCACGTGGAACAAAGCTGGCATTTCAGGGGGAAGACAATGGATTGTATTTTCTGTGTTCATTTTAGTCATCCATTTGGCATTGAGACTGAGGTCACCCACCCAATTGTGCACTGCAGCATCTCTGTTCTAGCTAGCAAGGAGAAGCAAAACAAAGAGGAGCTGAGTCGGCAGGAATCGGATAGCAATCATGTATGGAAAAGTGCTCCGTTAAATGGCTTTTAGATAACGTTGTTGCAGTCCATTTCAGGACACTGTTTAAAATCCTTCTGAATAAGCACTTTCTCTGACACACATCTTAGCACTTTGCATGGCCACTGGTCACACTCAATTCCTGTTTCACATCCCAAGCAATAATTACTAGCTCGGCCTGGTTTTGTGGCTGAATGATATGATTTGCAATGCAAGCATTCAAACACCAGCCAAAAGGATGTAGCGACTGCTATCCATCTGTAAATATTTTCTCTAGCAACAGCTTCATTTCCTTTGAAACATTAAAAAGGTTGTAGTTCTAACATGCATGCATATGCAGGCACGCGTCTTAAAAAACGTGCAACAGGCATGCACATACACACGTCTTGGTTTAGCCTGAGTTTTGCGCCATGCAGAGGAGAGGCTCAGTTCGTCACCCCGTCCTGTTTGCTGGCAAATGTGCTTTAATTATGTTACCAACAACCCGGAAAACCTGCGTTCTTGGTTGTATGGCTTTATCCCCAGGGAGGCGGCGCTGCGAGCTCCTCTGCCTTGTAAGCCGAAAGTGCAGACAGTCAAGGACGAGGCGCAATCTTCTGGCTGTGCAAGTGCCGCTGGTAAGCAGAGGAGAGCATGCGATGGGGTCCGAAGCAGCGCTTTAGCGTTTTGTTCCTTGCTTTATTCCGAAACGAATGCAGTGTGAGCCGGTACGGGACTGCTCCAACACCATCCTTTTCCAAGCTCCCCAAAGCAGGTGTCTCGGTGCTGGCTGGGTGCAGCTGCACGCACGGAGAAGTGCTCCAAGGTAGGGGATGCCTCAAGACTTTCCGTGAACTCCGGTGGCCAGCCAATATCAGAGGCATCCCTCTGGATGCAGGAGGGTTCGGGATGCGGCTTTCACACACGGCCGTAACCATCAGACGTAACTGTACACTAGGCCAGAAAGCGACGGGGACCGTGGAAGTCGTATCAGCTGGTATCTCCAAGACCTCACAGCTGGTTTCTTAAAAAAGCTATTAAGGATGCAGCAAGTCTTCTTCACGCTCCCTGCACCTAACATCATTTCATTCTTGTCTGGGTTCAGCCAAAGTGAGCCAGTCTGCCTTCAGTCCCCTGTTTCACTGGGGCAGTAAATAATTCAGCGTGAACTTCTGTTACCCTTGTCTTGTAACAGAAGCGGAGATGTTAAGAGTTGGTTGGAAAGGGGAAAATTTTGTTGTATGGGAAAACCTGCATTGTTGACCTTCCGTTTAATTTAGCATCGGAACAAAACCTTGCACTGTGGGACCGGGAAGGAAACGGACCCATCCACGTCCTGGCTCACCATGCCCCTGCCTGCCATGGCTCAGGAGGAAAGCAACAACTTGTCCAAATGTCCAGCTCCCAGCAAGCTCACCGGGCAGCTGAGGAGCTCCAGATTCAGGTACTCGAGCTCGCATGGCGGTGCTTCTTCCTCCCCTGAAAAGCCATCAGCTGAGATCGATTAATCTCAGACCAGTACCCACTACAAACAGGCCCTCGGAGGCGAAGATAGTCACACCAGTTTGGTGAGAATCAGCCCTGTGAAGCCCATGAGACCACTTATCCTCCTTAATGACTCTACACACGCCGTGGGACCAGGCGGGACCTCACAGGCTACAGCAGCACGCAGAGAGCCCATACCCCGTCTTTACACGACCAGCAGAGCTCTCATCCCACACTTCTCCAGCCGCCCAGGATGTGGACATGGATGCAGGTGATTCTTTCCCTTGGGAAACACAGAAGAGTCCCTAAATTTAAAACAAAAGCAAAAATATGCCCTCGCGTCTGCGGAGCAGCGGCTCTGTGGGAAGGAGGGGGCTGAGGCGGGGGCCGTGGCCAGCGCAGCCCCGGCCAGGGGAGCTCTGCGCTGCTGGGACCTTCGACCGCGGCGAGGTGTCCGTAAAGAGAGAGCTGGTGAGATGAGAAAACGTGCTTTAAAATGCAAGGTTTGGAAAAGGTGTTTCCAGTGACTGCACAACTCCCGCTCTTGCAAATCCTCCCCCTCCCCCTGCTGTGCTGGGAGACAAATGTTATTAATCAGTCCTGTAAATTGAAATCCATATTTTTCTCATGAGTTCTGAAACACATTTAAGGCCTCTAAACAGCTTCTATCAGCTGAAAAAATTAAATTAATTTTATTCCTCTTGCCTAACCATCCTCGGGAGTTCTTTGTCAAGAGCCTTTGGTGGAAAAACAATGGAAACTTGTGCGGCGTTTCTGTGCGAAGCCTGCGTGGAAACACACCGAGCTTTTCTCCTGCCGCGGGTACAATGGCTGGCATTGTCCCACGGCTGTCGTTTGGAGTGGCGAGCCAGCTGAGGGCTGAGGAGCTGACTGAACTACAACCCCTCCATTCCACATGCTGGTAACTCTTCCAGAGAGGAAAAAAAAAGAGAGAGAGAGAAAGATTTTTTGCAGTTACTAATAACAGTCCACAAAAGTTAGAAAATGTCCTTGTCCTAAGAAGTAATTCTGATGCTTCTGTCCTAGCTATGGTTTTTACAGCCAGTTTAAAGCTGACAGGTAGGCACACAGATACACATCTAGTCTAGCCTTGTGTCTCCATCTGAGTTCGGAAACTGCTGCTTTACACTCAGATATAAGACTTATTAAATATTGACTCATTCCCTACCATTATTTTCTGCTCCATTATCTCAGTTTCATTAGCATTTACAATTCTTCGCCTTTCTGGGAATTCAGAAATTGTGTTTTGTCTGCCTGCCTTCCTGCCAATAAATCATGAACAAGCTCCCGGCCAGGGCGCATCATACCAGAAAATAACACTCATGTTACATTTGCTTGCGAGTCAGATGGCCCAAGACCGAACATGGAGATCCCACGTCCTGCTCCGGTGCGTCTCCGTCATGGGTTCTTCTCACCACCCCAGTCTGGAAGGGCACATGCTGGGGGCTCCTCCGGCGAGCACCGCCTGTGGGCTGGAGCCTCCGGACGCTGGCAAGGGGTCCGGAGTGTAGGGGATGCTCCATGCCGTCCGGTCCCAGGTGTTAACCTCTTCACGCTCCGGTGCTCTTCTGGAGGATTCACCCTGTTTTAAAGTGTGATGCTCAAATTATTTGCAAAGTGCTGGGAGGAGGTGGGAGGGAGGGGGGTGGAGGAGGCATGGTGTGTAGGTCGTGTGCTGGCTGGGGTCCTCGTGCTGGGGAGACCCCCCCATGTCCCCTTGGCTCAGATTTGTTGGCTTGCTATTTGCTTTAATTTAGGTGAGTTTGCAGGCTTTGAGACACCTGCCAGTGCCCAGACCCTGCTCGGCAGCTCACCTCCTCCATCAGCAGCCCAGCCTGGCAGCAAACCTCCTGTGCGCTGTGCTGGCATCTACCGCTCAGCACACATCCTGGGAGCTTCTCTGATGGCTGCAGATATGGACTGGGTGAGGATCACGAATCTGTATCCTCTCGTTTGCAGTGCCTGGAAAAATTTTAGCCTTAAACTGCATTGATTTCTTCAGGAAGTATAACAGATGAGCGAGCACCCTGTGTTTGTAAGTGCCTCTCTGGGGGACGTGTTTTAAAAGCAGACACTCTCTGTACTCCATCCCACAGAACAAATGCTCGTGCTGTTTTCTGTAACTAATTTTTTTTTTTCTCCAAACTGTAGCAAATCATTCAGACTAGCTGTCCGGAGAAGAATAATTATCTGAGCTTTGCTAAAAATAAACTGGACTGGCTCCTCAGCAGCCCGTGGTGCCAGGCAGGTTTGCACTCGACTGAGGAGAGCAATCCCAGTTTTGCTGAAACAGCGCAGTCTTCCCTCTAAAAATTAACAGGATCCCGCACTGTCCCTGCCTGCCAAGATCCGGGGGTCATGATGGAGCAGGGTGGAGCAGGGGGGCCTCCAGCACCCCTCCTCTGCTGCTTGCTGGGAGGCAAAGGGAGCCGGGCTCACCGGCGGAGGTGTTTTCCCAGGAGCCGTTCCAGCGCTGATCCAGGGCTGGAGCGCTGCTGGTCTGTGCCGGACTATAGAGAGGGGAAGGTGGGGGTCCCCGCACGCATCCTTCCCCAAGGTCCAACTCAACCGTACGGTGCCACCGAGGGCACCTGGGTCTGCAGGCGGGAGACGTGTTCCCTCAAATGCAGCTCTCGACCTCTGCGGCTGCAGGGTGTTTGGGAAGGTGGAAGGTGCTGTGAGACCGAGAGTCCAAGCAGGACTGATGAAAAAGCTGCTGCAATAGTCGGGAGACCTCCGTGGTGGTCTTGTGATCCTGCGGCCGCTCTTCCCATCAGGCTTCCCTCTGCAGGAGAGGGGAAGGGGGCAGGCTGTACCACAGACCGCTCACCCCTTCCCTTGCATAGGTGAGAAAGAAGCAAAAAGGAAGAGGGGAAAGAAAAATAAAGACCACTCTGCAGTGGGCTGCCCACTGGCCTGCCCGCTGGCTTTAACAGTCGTCAGCATCATGGACCAGGACCAGGACGAGGCACGAGCCTTTAAGGACAGCGTGGGGCTCTGGGTCTCTGCCTGAAGCAAGCAGATAATGCCTGTGGTCCAAGCGCTGGGGGCCTTACTTCACCTCTCAGAAATCCAGGTCAGCAAACAGGCAGAGGGAGAAACGGGGCTGTCTGCCATTACCGCAGCTTTTCTGCTAAACGCATCTGCTTAAGCTTCCTCTGAAAATCACACTCTCCGGACTAGAGAGAGCTCTCAACCCGCTCCCCTGGTGCCACGCTGCCCTCACACGTGTGGCCCTCGCTTACCAATTAAACCTACAGATTTTTAAGGAAGAAATCAAAAGTCAGAAGGAAGACACAAAATCATTGTGCTAAATATTTCCACGTGGTGCTTCTCCGCAAAGCTGAGAAAAAAGCGAAGTCCCGTAGGTACCGTCAGGGTCCCACTTAACCCTCTTGCGTGTTGCTGTGTGTCATCCATCACACGCTCAGTGCTGGGCTCGCACCCAGACTGGCTTCAGGCTCGTTGGTCCGGTACCACGGGCTGGGAGGTGTTCCTGAGGCTCGGAAAGGAGCAGCGAGACTACAAGGATCGATTGGTCTTGGATTAAGTGGGCGTAACTCTATGCACCCTCCTGTAGGAGATCTGGATGTGATATTTAGTTGCTCGCCGCTGGTAGAGGAGCGGTCCTGAGCAGAAACTGGGGGCTGATCTCATCGCGATTGCCATCACAGTATGCTCTGATGAAGCTGCATCTGATCTACGCAAACAAGGGTTGGAAGTAAGGCAAAAGACGTCATCACAGTTAAACCAGAGCATAGCTGCTGCAGGTAAATCAGATTCAAAGTTAATAATTTGATTTCTAGCAGACAGAGAAAAATCAGAGGGATAATAAGATACGAACCTAATAACTTGGTGTACTGGGACTGAGCATTTCCATCTGTTATCACGAGCCCAGATCTCGGCACAAGATGCAGAAACAGCAACTGCGCAATGAGGATGTGGACACAGGCACGACAAGAGAGAGTAGAAGACAGGCAGACAGGCCCACCTACGTGGCAGAAGGTAGGATCAAAGCCAACGAGGCTTTATGTGCTGACGTACAGGTGGTTGTAGAAAAGACATTGATACGGCGATCAGTAAGGTCCTTCCGAATGACGGCGAACTCTTCAGGTTCCAGGTGGTTTTTAGATTTGTACTTAATTAATTCTCAAACATAATACGTGCTGTTCTAAGATAACGTACAATAACACTAAGGCTAACAGGCCTGACCATTACTTTGCAACTTATTTCTACAATCTGTAGAGGCTAGATAAGGCAGGTTTCTGGTACTTGTAGGAAATTGCTATAAATAAAAAACTAATAGGCCCTGGAGCAGATAGCAGATATGCTGTACTAGGTAAAACAGGATGAACCGAAGTGAAACTGCCTCTTCTTTAACAGTGGATGTGCATCAGGATAAAGACTGTCAAGTATTTATTTCCCATCATCAGGAAATCCCTGCAGAAGCTGATTTTACTTGAGAAGACTATTCTCAGAAAGCAGCCTTTTTTTTTTTTTTTCCATTAATAACAGAAAAAGTCCTCTGTAGTCTTCTAGGCAAGGTCAGCCGTTCATGTGCTGCAATCGATAATCTCAAGTGTACACTGCTCAGCTCTTGCAATGGAGTTTATGGTTGCACTACATCTTTATTATGAATGAATACTGCCTTTGCCACTGCTGAGCTAGGATCTAGCTATTTATTAAAGCCTGACGCTGACCCTCCAGTTAAGAACATTATATCAGATCACCTGGAGCTTCACTGAAATGTCATCTCAAGATCTATCTGGAAATGCTGAACATTGAGGGAAAATGAGAGCTCATAAAACAAGCTTCTTTTCTCTTCAGAATTTCTTCCATAGGGAGATAAGTAGGCACCTGTTCAGGGGAATTTAAGAAAGACTCAGCCCCAAACTTCCAGCTTTGTTTTAATGTGGATATTTTGGTGACAAACAGAGGTACCAGTTAGCTTCAGTAAAGGCTGAGAACTATTTGTCTTGTTCTCCAGTGAAATTCCACACGTGCTTGTGGCACGGAGCCCTTGCAGAGCTGGTACGGCCATTAACCCCAGTGCAGAAAATGACTTCCTGGGCGGCATCTCCCAGTGTGAATCGCCCAGGTGCCTGGGATGAGCTCTGTAAATTACGCATTGTGTAGCTGGTTATTTAGTTTAAATAAATAAATGTAAAAATGAAGGTCTTGTTTATTAATTTTTATCCCAGAATAATTCCTTTAGCTTAAGCGTGAGCCAGCTAAGTAGCTTTTTTATTTAGCAATGCTGCCACACTAATTTTGACATTTGCAAATGTCAACATCCCAGTTACAGATGACAACAAATTGCTCAAAAATCATCTCATTCTCTTAAAAGAATTCCTTTCCTTTGCATTACTGCACTGATGTTAAACAATCACGGTATGTAGGGATGGTTAGTTTCATTAAAAATTTTGCAAGTCTGGTTTTGAACTGAATATGCCTTATAGCACGATTTAGAGCTGCCTTTGGCTTCTTGCCTAAATGTAAACCAAAGAAGCCAGTTTGCCCTGCAATTATCCTAACCTTTCCCAGGTATGTGTGGCTAGCAGCGGCTCCCAGTCCCTGAATGTCTCCCTTCGTCCAGAGGGACTTAAAAATGCTGAGATGATTTCCCCTTGATTCAGAAAACTAAGGCTCCCGAGTGCTTCCACAGTGGGAGTTACTCACTGGGAAAATGCTGGGACTCCTCATATTGGAGTAAGTTTGTCGTCGTAGGTAATTAACAGCAACGCTCAGGTTTATTTGTAAAGCTATGCCACGTTCCCTTTCCCGTATGCAATATAAAGCAAGTAACACTTCCCTATGCCACGCAACTGTTGTGTCTGGGATGCTTAAGTGCCACATTTTCTGCTGGGTTTGGAAGGGAGCTGAGGATAAGGGTGGGTGATCTCTGATTTGTGGTGCTCAGCTCCACGCACCTGGGACCCCTTTGGGGTGTTGGGGGGGTCCTGCTCCGCAACACGAGCCCCGGGGAGTGGCGAACGCTCGGCACAGCTGGCAATTCGCTGCTGAGAGAGTGAAGGATCCTTGGCTAGAGACTGTCTTCAGCACCCTGTACCCTGACCCTCATCTGTTATCTGCGATAGTCTAATGCTCCCTTATCTCACAGCAGTGTTGTGAAGCTTAATTAACTAATTAATCTTTCAAAGAATTGTGATAGTCTTAGATAAAAGACATCAGGCAAAGTGTCTAGTACTATTTTGTTCACTATTGACAAGAACATTGTTATTAATGCCCAAGAACTGTCTAGGCTTTTAAAACTTTGTTTATTAAGGATGCTGCAAGAATTTTAGGCTTTTAAAAAAGCAGTTGTACGAAATCCTGACCTGTCCCTGGGATAGCACCCTCCTCAGGGCCCATGGAGTGGGAATCCACACCTTTGGCATCGCTCGGGCTCCCGGGCCAAGTCCTGCACTGGCTGATGCTCTGTGGGCGAGATGCCCCAGTGGGGTGTAAGCCAGGACAGGGTGTGTTGCTCACTGTCCCAGTCGTGAAGGTATTACATCTTTTTTAAATTAGAATGAGTGCATTTAATTAGTAGTGGGTTCAGAGCACACACAGAGAAAAGCTTACTGTCGCTTCCTTGGGTTTTGACTGCAGGATTGCGTGTGTTGCAGCACATGACTCCCAACGCGTTGCTTCTGTGGCAGCTTCATAAGCTGTGCCTCTAGCACAATTGTCATCCGAGGTAATGTAAATTAAGAAATGGTCATTTTCTAAACAATCATGCTTATCTTCTTGCTTCCCCCCCTTCCCCAAATTAATCTCCATGTGGATAGTTACTATCTCCTACCAGGCAAAGCCAGAAATGCTCCCACATCCCAGCAGAAATTTACAGCTCTGGCCAAATCCCATTGCAGAGCACGCTGGTACGTTTACCACCGGCCGCCAGGTAACAGTGTTAGTAAATCATTGTGTAGCTTGATTCATGAGACTTACTGAATTTCCTGAGCTAGCTGGTGGCAAGAGGCAGAACTTCACAGATCATCACTGAAAGCCTTTAATGATGTTGGTAGTTTTCTTCGTAATGGCGAGCTGTCACAACGCAGAGCACCAAAGTGGTGCACGCGTGTGCCCCTGCGCTGGGACGCCAAAGCACGGACGGACTGAAGGCAGCGGTGACCATGAGGAGAAACAGCAGCAGGAGTGTCGTCACGGAGGCGAAAGCTGAGCGAAAATCGCTCTTCTCTGGAAGGTTAACCGAAGATTAATATAAGAGAGTGGGACACGGATTGGCAGGGGGTGACAGGAAGGGAATTGGGTCTGGGACTGGAGAATAAAACGAATGTAAGCGCAATACAGCACAGTCACCCAAATGGGTCAATAGCATCTCCAGCTGAGCTGTGGAATTTTCTTCGAAGCGGAGGGAGGTACTGAGGTACCGCGCCGCTGGGGCTGGCGTTTCCAATATGGCCCCCGCACAGCGGCCCAGGTGAAAACATTCATGGGGGCTGGGTTGGACCACCACGATGCTTAAATACCGTGTTGGAGAGAACTTGCAGGGAACGGTAAAGAAATGGACAATAACACCTGAAGAGCGGGCAGTTTTGATAACGCTTGGGAGAAGGAGGATCCGCCCGATTAGTCTCGATTACGGACTTGTTTGGGTGGTGTCACCCTGAACCTAGGGAGATTTACCGTCCCCTTGTTCCGATTTCGGTAAATCAAGATGCGGGCTGTGAGGGGGCAGCGAGCGGGGCCGCGACTCCCAGAAAGCCCCTCAGCGCGGCTGCACGTTTCCCCCTTGACTCGAAGCCAACAGAGGCAGCGTCTCCGTCAGCCCAGCTACCCACGCCGCTTCAGGTCTCTGGAGATAACACACCTCTGGTCCCCCACAAACCCCGCCAGGGGGTCGCCGGTGGCAGCCTGCATGGGGAAGGCCGCAGGGGCTGTGAGGTAAAATGGACGCCGAGGGGTCGCCCCGATTCCCGCCCACGCCCCCAGAGGGTCCGCAGCCGGCCCCTTCCCTTCCTCCCCGGACGGCGGCGGGACTACGAGTCCCAGCGCGCCCCGGGCCGGGGGGTGGAGCGGGGCTTTGTGCGGGGCGGCATGCGGGGGAGCCGCCGCCGAGCCGCAGCCGGAGCCGGAGCGAGCCCGCCCCGGGGGGAGGGCGAGGGCGGCGAG